>CAWUFW010006493.1:0-527686 GCA_963921515.1 Calotriton arnoldi
GTTGATGGGCCAATTGTGAGGGTGAGCAATATCTGTGCCTACAACTCCCATCATGCTATTGCCTCCACCCCCTTCCCAGCATGGCCATCCTTCCTTCCTTTTGACTCTGCTTCCCTGTGGGGTGGGGTGCCTGTGCTGACAGGATGGCTGGGAGTGTTGTCCTGGCAGTTGTTTGGCTACAAGTCACAAGAGTGTCCCTGTGCTTCACACAGCATAACCCAGGGTGGTGGTTCTTTGTGGGATCTTCAGTTAGGCTGTGAGGCATTGCATTCTCCCAGGTGGGTTATGTGGAGTTAGTGTTGAGGGGGTGTGTGAGGAGAGCTGCTTGTAACTATGGTCAGTGCTGTGAGTCCTCCTTCCCACCCAGCCAGATATCCCACCATGCAACGTGCTTGCATTGCAGCGAGTGCAAGTTGGCTTTCAGGATGTCAGGCAGTGGTGTTGTGCTGTTTGTTGGTGCACAGTTCCCAGCAGGGCCTTGTGCTCCCCACAGCAGTACCCAGTGTCAGCCATCTTGTGAGTCCTTATCCACTCCCTGTGATGTGAGCATGGTTGAGAGTGGTGTTGATGGGCCAATTGTGAGGGTGATCAATATCTGTGCCTACAACTCCCTTCATGCTATTGCCTCCACCCCCCTTCCCAGCATGGCCATCCTTCCTTCCTTTTGACTCTGCTTCCCTATGGGGTGGGGTGCCTGTGCTGACAGGATGGCTGGGAGTGTTGTCCTGGCAGTTGTTTGGCTACAAGTCCCAAGAGTGTCCCTGTGCTTCACACAGCATAACCCAGGGTGGTGGTTCTTTGTGGGATCTTCAGTTAGGCTGTGAGGCATTGCATTCTCCCAGGTGGGTTATGTGGAGTTAGTGTTGAGGGGGTGTGTGAGGAGAGCTGATTGTATCTATGGTCAGTGCTGTGAGTCCTCCTTCCCACCCAGCCAGATATCCCACCATGCAACGTGCTTGCATTGCAGGGAGTGCAAGTTGGCTTTCAGGATGTCAGGCAGTGGTGTTGTGCTGTTTGTTGGTGCACAGTTCCCAGCAGGGCCTTGTGCTCCCCACAGCAGTACCCAGTGTCAGCCATCTTGTGAGTCCTTATCCACTCCCTGTGATGTGAGCATGGTTGAGAGTGGTGTTGATGGGCCAATTGTGGGTGTGACCAATATCTGTGACTACCACTCCCATCATGCTATTGGCTACACTGACTTGACCAGCATACACAGGATTCCTTCCTTTGAGTGAGCTTCTCTGTGAGGTGGTGTTCTAGTGGTGGGTAAATATCTGTGAGTGTTTGTTGGTTCTATTTGTGCCACTGCCTTGCTGTATTTGTTGTTAGGTTTGTAGATGTCATGACACAGATACATGTCACTATGAGATGGCAGGTATTGTGTTTGTTTGACTAGCATTCACATCTTGGGATGAATATCTTTTGGTTGCTGTGTATTTGCTAAGTGTGCATGGTTTGCCTATCCCCTTGACTGTGATGTGTGTGTGTTGTCACACCATATTGTATATATTAGTTGTGTACTCACCAGGCTCTGGGATGTCTGTTAGTCCGTATACGCTCACTGGTGGTAGGATGGCCCGCACCTTCTCCTCCCAGGGCCTGAGGTATACTGGTTTTGCAGGAGGGCCACTGCCGGTGTGCTGGCTGAGTAGGTAGTCCTTTTGAGTAGGTCCCGGACCCTCCTGCGCACATCATACCACCTGTTCTGGATGTCTTCCTTTGTGCGCAAACATGGTGATTGTGCGTTCACCCTGTCGACAATCCTCGCCCACATCTTGGTTTTCTGCGACATGGGGGTCTGTTGTACCAATGTACCAAACAACTGTGGCTCTACCCTGAGTATCTCGTCTACCAGGACTTCCAATTCACAATCTAGGAACTTATGGTTCTTATTTGGGGGCATGGTGATGGGTGCTGGTGGTGATTGATGTGTGTGTGTGTGTGCAGGTGGGGGGGTGTGAGTGTAGGTTTAGAATTGTGACTTAAAATCCAACTTTACCATTAAAGAGGCTTTTAACTAACAATTCTTTAGACATCAAACTTCACATTCCAACTTGCACCCAGTTAAATGTTAGCAATTATTGAATGCCATAAGGTAACCCATTGTTATCCTATGGGAGAGGTAGGCCTTTCAGCAGTGAAACATTAATTTAAGAATGTTTCACTACTAGGACATGTAAAACTTAAAAGTACATGTCCAACTTTTTAAATACACTCCACCATGCCTTCTGGGCTGCTTATGCTCTAGCCTAGGGCTGAGGTATATGTATTAAAAAAGGAAGGTTCTAGGCCTGGCAAAAGGTTTATTTTTGCCAGGTCAAAATGGCTGTTTGAAACTGCACACACAGGCTGCAATGGCAGGCCTGAGATGTTGAAAGACTACTTAAGTGGTGGTTGTGGGGTAACAATAAGTACTGAAGGCCCAATAGTAGCTTTTAATTTACATGCCCTGGGTAGATGTAGTACCACTGTACTAGGGACTTACAAGTACATTAAATGTGCAAATTGGGTGTAAGGGAATGTTAAGATGTTTAAAGGAAAGAGCACCAGTTAACAGTAGCAAAGTGTTAAGAGTCCTAAGGCCAGCAAAAATGAAGTCAGCAGAAACAGGAGGTTGGAAGGCAAAAGCTGAGGGGAAAACTACATGTTCCCAAATGCTTTGCCTTCACTCCTCCACTTTTGTGCGGAATTTATATTTGGTGGCCTTAGGACTCTGTGCTCTTTACCACTGCTAACCAGTGCTGAAGTGCTTGTGCTCGGTCTTTAAAACATGGTAGAATTGGCCTATACCCAATTGGAATATTTAATTTACCTATAAGTCCCTTGTAGAGGGGTATAACATATACCTCAAGCCTGTAAATTAAATGCTACCAGTGGCCCTTGGAAGTGGGCTTAAGAGGATTTGTCTGTCTCTGTGGATCCAGCAGAACTGACACATCTCCTCTGCTGCTGTTGCTCGGCACCACCCAGAGCAGAACCGACGCATCTTGGCTGCAGAGTGGATTGGACCCATCGCAAAGACTTGCATGGCTGCCACAGCCTGCTTCGCCTTTGTGAACACCTGCTGCACAACACATCCTCTGCACCGGCCCTAGCAGCCTTGATTGATGGCAGAGTCAGCAATGACGCAGCACTCCGCATCACAGACTCGGAACCAATGCATCCCCCTGACTGCCCGATGCATCCCTGACTCCAAACTTCGCATCGCTTTTGCAAGCCCTCATTGATGGGATTTTCGACGCGATGCAACAGGACTTCATACCGCAGCCCCGCTGCATCTCAGAACCAAAGCATTGCTTTAGCTGCACAATGCATGTTTGACGTAGGTCCTCGCAATGCTCCGCAAACCAGAATTGAAGGTACATTGTTCAGTGGGTCTAACTGGGTACCTGTAGCTGGCCTGTGCTCCATTGTAGTTGGCCTGAACATGTGACTTGTCCCAGTCCGGCACAACCAGATAACCACAGTGGGCGATTTATGCCTTTTGGCACTATTTTTACTAAATCTTTAAAATTGAATATCTCTGGTTCTACTGATTGGATTTTTGTCATTTCTGGTCTTGCTTTTCTAACTCTGCTGTTGTCTGCCTTTGTGGTGTGTGTTCACTGTGTTACTGTTTGAAGTGTTGCACACATACTTTACATATTGCCTCTGAGTTAAGCCTGACTGTTCTGTGTCAAGATACCCAAGGGTTGAGCACAGATTAATTTAGGGTTTCCTTGTGACTTCAGCCTCAGAAGAATTGTGATTACTGCTTGAGAATGGTTTCAGCCCCCTCAACCAGGAACTCAATTTCTTACAATTGGGTTTTCCCAATGATTCACAGTGCATCATCAAACATAACTGCATTTTCCCTCAGATTCTCTGCACAGCTGCACCTTTTATGCCCTCCACAAATGTCCTGCAGGATTAACCCACAATTTTTTCTGCCTTCCAATTCATCTGCCAAGGTCTCAGTATGATCCAGCAATTTATCACCCCCTTTAGATTTTATTGCATATACTGCAATCTTTAAGGATTACTTTAATTGGTGAATAGACTGTGACAAGGGTAAGCATGCTAAAGATGGAAGAGACGATGTGGACTAACGCCCAGAGCTCCCAACTTTGGAACTGGGAACCAGATCAAGTCCTGGTGTTGGCTAAATATCTGATATTTCTGGGCAAATCACTTATGTAATATAATCTGGTGCTCATGTAAAGAACTCAAATGTCGTTGTGCCAGTTTGTTCTTGTTAGACCCGGTCCTTTCGACAGGTTTATCTCCAAACGTTTTGCCTTTTGCCTCTTATTTTTCTGACCTTGTTTTTTTTGGCTATAGGATTCTGGGCACTTCACCCCTGCTGATCAGTGCTAAAGTGCATATGCTCTCTGTATAAATTGTGACTATGAATGTTATCCATGATAGGCATATTTGATTTACTGGTAAGTCCCTATTAAAGTGCACAGTGTGTGCCAGGGCCTGTATATCAAATGCTACTAGTGGGCTTGCAGCACTGGTTGTGCCACCCACATGAGTAGCCCTGTAAATGTGTCTCAGATCTACCACTGTAGTGACTGTGTGCGCAGTTATAAACTGCCATGTTGTCTTGGCAAGTGCTCCCACTTGCCAGGCCCAAACCTTCCCTTTCATTACATGTAAGGCACCCCTATGATAGGCCCACGGTACCCCCATGGGCAGCGTGCAGTGTATGTGAAAGGTTGGACATGTACTGGTGTGTGTGACAAGTCCTGATAGTTAAATACTGTGTATAATATCTGTCCCATAGGCTTATTGTTGGGGTTGCACTGTAACACTTTTACATGTGTAACTTGCAATAGGGACAAGATAGAAAAATTCAGTTTAGACTCTCTGACCTCAGAATTTATTAACACTCCTTTTGGTAAGGGTGGTTTTTAAATCCTGTGTTTGAAAATGGAACTTTTAGAAAGTTGGCATTTTCTTACTTTACCATTCTGTGTGCCTCTGGCTGTTTGTGTATTCAGGGTCTGGTGTGTGAGTGACAGGAGCTGAGATGTGCATTCACTCTGGACTGCCACTGGGGGGTGTTGAGGTGTGCCCTGCTTTGCCTGGGTGACTGATCGCAGGGCTGAATAGACCTGGTCTGCATTTAGAGGGGTGGGAGGAGTTTCACTTACACCTGAATAGGCTGTGTCTTCTTATTCACAATGCTGTCTCCACCCCCTGTGATCATACTGCCCCGTTGAGGACACAACTGGTTTGGACTGGGCTCAGTGACCCTTGCACAAAGAGAACAAAGACCAAATGGGGTATAAGTAGTAGATCTTAAACTCCAGAACTATAGATTACTTTAAGGAACAAGAGGACCCTCCCAATAAGAAGAGCAGAAGGACTGTGTGAGGAGCACTGCCTTTTCTGAGTGAGGGTGGGTTGGCCTGCAGTTGCTTCTTCTGTCTGTGGTAGAGGAAAAGGACTGACTCTTTTTGCCCTGCTGTGGTATCCTGCTTTTGAAGAATCTCCAAGGGCTCCTGTTGGAAGTCTCAGGGATACAAAAGAGTTCAGGAAAGGCCTTGTTGGGCCTGAAAGAAACCTGCCTAAGAGGAGAGCTGAAGGGCTGTGTGAGGAGCGCTGCCCCTGCTGTGTGAGGGGTGGGTTGGCCTGCATTTGCTGCTCATGGCTAAAGCAGGCCAAGGACTGGACTGTTCTTCACATTGGTGGGTGAAAAGTGCATGGTGAGCACTTTATTGATGCTTTTCTCAGAGCGCTGTGGAGACCTGGACTTTTTATCCCCAGCTAAGGAGGTGCTGGAAGTAGTAACTAGCACTTGGTGAGCACTGCTATTTCTTTGAGAACATGTAACTAGTGCCTGGTGAGCATTGGGAGCACTGTGGCTCTCCGCTTTTGGGCAGAGAAACAGAAACCAGCAAGAAGTGCGTGGTGGGCGCTTCAGTTTTTTCGAGTGTTGCCCCAGATGTGGAAAGGCGCCGGCCGCACTGCAGGGAGCCAACTCGTTCAAGAAGGAAGCCCGCGTTGCCATGGCAACCGGGCTAACGTGGCTGCCGTAGGGGAAGGAGGAGCCCAGCCCCGCCCTGCCTGCTCCAGAGCTAAGGAAGAAGGGTGGAGTCACTTACGCGGCCGCCGTGTGATACGGAAGCCGCATATCCAACCCAAAGCACCGCCTGAAGGCCCGGGATCGAGGTCTGTCAGGGGTGCTGCCATTGCTGTGTGCCCAGGTTGAGCAGGAGGCCAGAGAAGCACCTCTGACCCTCCATAAGCAGGAAGGTGAGACCTGAGCACTGCGAGGGCTCAGGACCAGCAAACGCCTCCACCCCCGGGGCCGGGCTGCCCAACTTCATTCCGGCTGCGCCGCAGTCTCACGGGCAGCTGCGTGGTGCCATCTGGAAGGAGGGGGACACAGCGGGGTCTCCCCAGTGGGCATACCTTAGGGGGAGTAAGCCCCGGACATCACTCGCAGCAGCACCACATGTTCGCGGGCAGCTGCATCCCGTATTTACGATCCGGGTGCTTCAAGCATCGGCACCCTCAGCACCAGTGAGGCTGCACCGCTCGTTGCAGGCAGCCTCCTGAAATTGACCTGCGCGTGGAGGTCCAGGCGAGGTCGCTCCACTGAAGGGTACCATGCGAGTGTCCCCCGCATTCCTAGGCGCATACCTGGGGGCACTCGATACACAGAAATTTGTTGCAGGCCTTACTGGGAAATCCATAATGGAGGCTCTGCTCTAGTGTGAAACGCCAAGGAAGTACAGTAATTTATGTGGTAGGTGTACAGGTGTCCCTGTCACCTATGTGTTGTGAAAAGTCCAGTATTAAACCTAGTAAGAGTGCAGAGGGCGCTAACAGACAAGCCTACTGCATTTTCATGTCCTGAGGGCAGGATTGATGTCATTTTATTCCCTAATGGTATTCGGTGATTCATATGGGTGTGTGCATTATCCCACTGCCTCGTGTTCAGGAGTTATATGTACAGTGGTGATGTTCTTTTATGGCATGTGCAACCTATACATTCTTTTATGGAATGTTCAACCTATAAGTATTTGTGGTATTGGACTAAATTTGGTGTTCTGACAATTGTCAAAGGCAAATTGATTTATGATCGATGTGACGTCATGACAAGCGCCTAGCGGCACAGTGATTCATGTGATTGTGGTCTGATGTGTTTTTATGTGTAATACAAAGGATATTTTTATATAACCTTGTGTGGAGTCTCTTTTGTGGTGTGCCTAGTGTGTCACTGGTGTGTGTATGTGTGTGTAGCACAAACGCTTTACACATTGCCTCTGGGATAAGCCTGACTGCTCTGCCAAGCTACCAAGGGGGTGAGCAGGGGTTATCTTGGGTGTGTAACTCCCTTACCCTGACTAGAGTGGTGGGTTCTGTCTGGCTTAGGTGCATACCCTAGCCAACCAGAAGCCCCATTTCTAACACCTCTATATAAAACGCTCCCCAAAAAATTAAAAAATACAAATATAAACTTTAGAAAAAAGAGAAATTACGGCTGTCTCTCAATAGGTCGGATGGAAAATAAACATCATAGATATAACTTTGATCTGACTTTGTATCAGTTGCATTTATTACAGCTTATCCTCTACCTTTTACTTGGTTGGCATTTAGGCATTCTGCTATGAATCCATAGACTACACAGAAAAAGTAGCATTGGGATCAAAATTTCCCATAAGTCTCTTCTGAGCCATTATCATTCTAGAAATTAGTATGGGATCATGGGTGATGTTTGTTCTCTAGTTAGGGGATGGCAGCCATAGATCTGATAGCACCAACTAAATATAGAATTGCCTACTAGACATATATTACAGAAAAAATTCAACATGCAATTCCCTAGTTAAATTCGGAACTAGCCTTAATGAATGTTAAATGCACACAGTGGCAAGGGCATGTAAATATAACTATGGCTTGGCAGGTAAACTCAACTACAGGATTATCCTAAAAAAATATAAAACTTTCAAACTAATTACTATCATACCCACAAATTAATGGGAAAGACGTATTAGCAATACAACCATGGTTTAGAAGAAAAAAGCCCTTTTATCCTTTCATTAAACCTCAAGCTAACCACCTAACCAAACCAGTATTCTTCCTTAAAATGTTAAAAATATTCTTCTGGGAGGGGTATGGCCAAGGCAGCCAAGATGGCCGTTGAGCTTTTATGAGGCTCCCATCGCCCAAGACTAATCCTTAATCATTCTGCCTGATGGCACCTATCTACTAACCCCTGCTGCTACCTGATCAAGGGGGAAGCATCCTGACACCCTCCCTGCACCTTTTTGGAGCTGCAGAGGGGTGCCCGATCCAGGCCGATGGGGACAACTGGAGGCCGAACCATAGACAAGATGGCGGCCCGCTGCTGTGGCTCCCCAGCGTGAGAGGGCCTGCTGTGTGTTGCCCTGACTCGAGTTCGAGGTGGCCCGCAACACTCGCCTAAGATCTGGCGTGAAGCTGGGGAAGAACCCTGCTTGGAGAGGGAGACTCCGGGAGTCGGGCCGCCGTTCAACTCTCCCGGCAGCCCGTGCTGTATCCTGGCTGATGGCTGTGCCGGGACTTCCCCACCTGGGACAGGCCACAGTGGATGTGACTGCACACCTTCCTCCCTGGTGCAGGTAGGGTAGCACCCCAGGTGGAGACTCACCGTTGGCCCTGTTCTCTCTGCCCTGCTGCCTGTGGGGGTTGCAGCAGCGGTGGCCCCTGATCCCTCACACACACTGCTGCTGAACTGGGAGCTGCCGCAAGGGGACTCGTAACACCGGCCATCTGCGCCCATGACCCCGGGGGGTTTCCGGCTCCTTGTGCACTCCTCAGTCACGGGCGTCACCGGTGCAGGCCCTCTCTCCACTCCTCCACTGTCCCAGCTCTGCATATGGGCCTGGAGTCTCCCCTCTCCTGACCTCCTGCACTCACTGCACGGCTCTGGGGCCTCCGGTCGTTTAGGGCCGCAAGGTCTTCCGGGCTCAGAATCGCTTCTTTGTCTTGCCGATCGGTCCATGCGAGTTATGAAGCACGCCTGCCTCACGGCCCCAGGTTGGTGCCACCAGCGCAGAAGTCTCTCACCGCTACTCACCAACCACCTCCCCAGCACTTTCTCCACCCGGACTTGGGGAGGCATCCAGCCACCAACTGAGCTGCTCGTTTTGCCTCAGCCATCACCACCCACTCACACCTCGTCTCTAGGCAGCGTCCTGCTGGGCCAGAACACCAGTGCCACGCACCACTTCAGGTCCCGTAGAATGAGGAGCCCAGCGAAGCATCCCTGCCCCACATCCCACCGGATGCCTCGGTGGAGTCGTCCAAGTGCGAGACGGCCCTCAGCTCAGGAAGCAGGCCCTTGTGCCCGCGACTGCCGTTACCAGCCCAGACAGGCCTCAGGAATGGTGACGGGGGTATAAGTCCTCCCCTGGGTCCTGGAGTCAGCCAACCAGGATTCCCGCCAAGTGAACACACCGGGACGCCTCTATTATGTATTTGGATGGCACGATAAACAGGATTCTGTGCAGGATTTATGCGGGCCGGCGCCGAGCTCGGGATTACACATCCTGCTCCGTCGCCTCTTAGCCACACCTCATATTTTTATATTTATATGTTTTCTCCCTGTTATTTTGTAGTCATTGAATATTGATTCAGGATAGTCAAATTGATTTGTACCATCCTTGCTGTCCGTTAGGACCATTGTTTTCTGTATCACACTGTACCCAGGTCTTTCGGATATTTGTGGGTTACCCCAGAATTTTGTAATGACTTTTAGAAAGTTGGCATTTTCTTGTCCCAACGTTTTGGTGACTGCAGTCTGTTCCTGTGTCACATGACTACGTGAAGCTGGCAGCTGGTCTTTGTGTATTGCTCCCAGACAGTGAGACAAAGGCAAGCTAGGTGGTAGCATGATGGGCCACTCTGACTTAATGAGGGGGAGGAGCTATCACCTACCACACTTGCACATCACAAAGACTCTGCCTAAGAACTCTCACCAAGGGTTTGGTCCTAGTCTTTTGTGTCCCCAGACAAGTTGGGGCCGGGGTGGAAGCCTCTAGAAACGTCTCCTATTTCAAAGTGGACACCAGGTATAAATATTGGACCTCAGGCCCCAATTCTTCAGTACACATCTGGACCTGTGGAAGACGCACATCAAGGACTGCTGTGCTGTTTTGCTGCAAGAAGGACTGCCACTCTGCTGCCCTGCTACCCTCCTGCCTGAGTGAGAAGGACTGGACCTAAACCTTGAACCCAGGACCACCACAGTAACTCCAAGGGTTTGCTGGATGGCCTCCTGACCGGAGCTTCATGGACAGAACTTTCCAACCTCCTTAAACCGAGCACCTAGACTCTGTCTGCTGTGAGTCCTATCCTACCAAGTGATGCCACCCTAATCCTGAATCCTTGGAATTTGGCCTGACGGTGCTCTGCCAACCCAGCTGTGGTCCCAGCTGAACCAACACAGAGTGATGCATAGCCTCCCAAAACTACACATCCCTCCGGCAGAGCGACATGTCACCTCACAGTAACCCTAAATCGGACCACTGCACAATGCATCCTTGACACAGGTCTAAATCGCTAGCTCCTTGCCGCTTGCACCCTCAATGATGATGCAGGACTCCACATAGCAAGCACTACAACGTCTACGGAACCAGCCAGTGTGCAATGCATCTTCGACGCAGAACTTTTCATCGCAAGCCACTCATCGATGGCATCCTTGATGAAGCAGGACCTTGCTTAATAGCCTTACAGCTCCCCAGAACTGTTGCTGTGTGACGCATCTGCACACCAGAACTTCGCATTGCCTTGGCGATGCAGCACATCTTTGACGCAAGATCTCGCAAGGCTTCACAAACAGGATTTAAGGTGCTCTTATCCAGCAGGTCTGACTTGGTCCCTGTAGATGGCCCATGCTCCATCATGGTTGGCCTGAACTGGTGCCTTTGTCCTATTCCTGCGCAACCAGATAACCACTGTTGGCACTTTGTGATTTTTGGTGCTATTTTCCCATAAATCTTTAAAACTGCATATTTCTAGTTCTACTGAATGGATTTTTGTCGTTTTGGTCTTAAAATAGTTATTACATTTTACTTTATGTTTCTAAACTGGTGTGGGATTTTTCTTGAGTTGTGTTTCACTTTATTTCTGTGTGAATTGCTGCATAAATATTTTACATTTTGCCTCTAAGTTAAGCCTGACTGCTCTGTGCCAAGCTACCAGAGGGTTGAGCACAGGTTAATTTGGGGTTTGCGGGGGAATTCACCCTAACAGAGAATTGTGGTTGAGCATGAGTAGGGTTTCACCCCCGTTAACCAGTAATCTAATTTCTTACAAAGTTTCATTCTCAAGTTCACAATATCGAGACACCTCAACAGCATACCTCATCAGCGTACCTCATCTGCAATTCTTTATTAATGGTAGAATTGTACCTGCAAGACCGACTAGAATAGGCAGGTATGCTCATAAATATCTATGACCACCCTGGGGCTGTCGGACTTGTTGGGCCAACAACATCCAAATACCCGGGCATACTCCTACTTAACAGGGGCACACAATGTGTCCTCTAGATTAGATTGCATACTAGCCCCAGCGGGCGCAGTGCAGGTTATTGACAAAGCAGAGTACTTGGCCAGGGAACTGTCCGACCACTCACCTTTATGGCTCACAGTGGGGACCCAACTGTGGAGACAGGGGGCGGGATGGAAGCTCAATGCATTGGAGCTAAAAAATGAGATTGTAGTGAGGGGGATCTGAACAGATACTGAATTGTATTTTAAGGAAAACAAAGACTCAGTCCCACAGGCAATCACCCTATGAGAAGCGTATAAAACCATACTGGGGGACAGAGCACAAAACATTATAGCCCACCGGAAAAAACGGGAACACAGAGAAATAAAAAAACTAGAGCAGGAGCTTATATATCTAGAGGGACAGCAGGGCACCACCACAGACCCATTGAAGGTCTACAAATAGCGATTATTCGCAAAGAATATCAGACACTGGCTCACCAGGAAGCTAGAAATTCCCTACTGGCTACACAATGGCACCTATATGACGCCGGTGACAAAGCTGGCCGATTGTTGGCATGGTTGGGCGAGAAAGAAATCGAAGCCAAATGGGTACAGGCTATGCAGGGGGAAGATGGCAGATGGTAAGTGACAGATAGAGATATCGCTAATGAATTCACCAGATATTATGCGTCCTTTTATGTGGCACGTCCGCTGGTGGAAACTACCAAACTTGAGAGTTATCTGGCAGAGGTCCTGGCTCCCACCTTAGCAGAAGACGAGAGGAAATTGCTGGAAAGGTAGGTGACACTGGATGAGGTCGTAACGGCCATCAGAGAACTGAAACCGGGAAAGACTCTGGGCCTTAATGGCCTCCAGCGGAACTTAAAAAAAAACACTGATATACTGGCGCCATATCTCCATCAATTATTCCTGGAAGCCCAAAAAACTGGTACCCTCCCCCATGACCTTAGAAGCACCACAATAGTGACGATTCATAAACTGTGGGAAAGCTAAAGAGGACTAAGCCTCCTACCGCCCGAACTTCCACATTAATGTGGAGACTAAAAACTCCTGGCCGCTATCCTAGCCAAAAGGCTCCTGACGGTTATCACTGACCTAATCCATTGCGACCAGTCAGGCTTTATGCCCAAGCCGTCTACTAGACTCAACCTACGTAGACTATACAACTGTCTGGAAACTATACAAGCTCAAGAAGAATCCCATTTACTGCTATCACTTGACACCAAAAAGGCCTTTGATGCATTCCACTGGCCATTCTTGAGACAGGTTCTAGTAAAGTATGGTTTTGGCCCCCATTTTTAGGCATGGGTCACTTTGCTGTATAGAGACCTGGTGGCTCGAGTGCAAGTGAACGATGAATTATCAGAGGAATTCCCCATACAACGGGTCACCCGACAAGACTGTCTGATGTCCCCGTTACTATTTGCTCTTCTACTAGAGCCATTGGCATCAGTGATCTGTTCTCACGCGGGTCTCACTGGATTTAAGGAAAGTGGTGATAGCATAAGCAATGAAAGCATCTCACTATACACAGATGACCCTACTACTGTATGTCACCAACCCATACACTACCCTTCCAATCCTATTTCAAACCTTCAAAACATATGGGGCACATGAGGGATACAGGATCAACTGGGAGAAGTCGAGCCTCTGCCCAGCTGGGCGACACATAGAAGCAGCGAATCTCCCAGTCCGGCTGCGAATGAATGAAGAGGGTTTTAAGTATCTCAGACTTTACATCACTGCAAGAAAAGAAACCAGTATGGAGCGCAATATCCGAGGGGTCCTGGTGGACTTCCGGTCGATGATGAGAGATAGAGGAAATTACTGTTAACAATGATGGATAGGGCCACAATGTATAAAATAATAAGACTACCAAAGCTGCTCTATGTCCTCCAAACTACCTTCTACAAGGTACCTGAGGACATCTTTAATAAAACACAGGTAATGCTCAGGACGGATCACTGACATAATATCGACAACAAAAATATCGTATTTACAAAATATCGGCGTCATAATATCGACTACAATAATATCGACTACCAATACTTATTTATAAAAATACAAAAATATCGAGTACACAATATTGTATATACAAAACATCGTACACCACAATATCGAAATACAAAATATCGTTAAATTAAATATCGTTTAAATTTAATTAACATACAAAATAACAAAAATATCAAATACCAAAATATAGACATCAATATTATCGACTTTTTGAAAATATTGACTATAGAAAAACTGCTCAATTAAATATATCTTTAGCACCAAATATAAATTCACATTATAAAACAATATAAAACACTTAAACAACATAAAAAAATAATTTGCAAACACATCAATATATAAAAATACATTTTTTCTCTAAACAAACTATTACAGTAATAAAATAAAATCTGTAAAATATATAATGCTTGCATCATTTCACATTCAAAACAATGTTTAAAATATTTTAAAAAGCAAAACGAAAAAATAATTACTTTCTACTAACAGTTTCTTAATTAGCGTTTCCCTTATATGGAAACAAACAGCCAAAACAATAAAAACAATTAACTTCAACGAATCAAATAGTCACATTTTAAAATACACCAATAACATAAAGCAACCAATTAAATAAACACTATTAAACATCAAATGTTTACATCTCTTTTACACTTCTAACCTACAATAAAGAAGAAGGTGAAACTCTGCCCAACTGTTTCCTAAAAGAAAACTTTCATTACTGAAGAAATCTTTAAAACTGCACTAAGTAAGTAAAACTGTATTTAAAATATAACAATACTACTACCCTTCAACAATAATTATTTCTGAGACCTAATTTACTATTCTTTCATTCCTTACATTTATATCAGCTCTACAGATATCTTACAAAGCCAGAAAAATATTTTCAAAATTCTCACCAATAAAAGAACAATAAATGTAAGTATATTATATTTTTGCCAAAGCTACCTAAAATTATTTTTCAAACGTTATTCACTAATATATATTTTCTTTTTTATCTATCTCCTCTGCAGCCAACAGCAAAAGCATCCAAAATAATTCTACAACCACTAACTAACTAAATACAATTAAAAAGTAAGTATATAATTTTCAATTATTAAACACCCTTAAATACCCACCCAAATAACCCTTTTCCCCTAAAATCCCTATCATCTACAAACAATATAATCAAATTATTAAAATGTTTGTTTTCTCTTCCCAACAGAAATTACATCAAGAAAATAGAAAATAAAGCTTGAAATCATTTCCTGGACAATTTTATTTACATCAAACTAAACATTGTAAGTATATTCACTGAAATGTAACTGTATTTAATAAATATGTGGTATTTATTATATTAAAAATGTTGTTTTTTAATTTTCCCTAGCATAAAACAAAACAACATGACTGAAGGTGCAGAATTTGTAATGTCACAAAAAAATAAAATGTTATTATGTTATATGGGGTATGTCTATACACAGGAGAAACAAACTGGCCTTAAAGTGTTTTGGAAGTGTAGCAAATACTACTCTAACAAATGCTATGGAAGAGCTACTACTCATGAAACTACTGTTCTTTCTGTAAAAGAACATAATCACCCCCAAACATAACAGAGATTGAGGTTAGAGATGCTCTTGAAAGTATAAAAGAAGCAAGCACTAGTACTGATAAACCAACTACCCAAATACTAAAAGAGCAACTATTAAAAGTACCTCAACATGCATCAGGACAATTACCATCCATAGCTTCTTTAAAAAGAACTATTGCCAGACAAAAAAAGCAACTACAAGTACCATACCTGCCCCTAAAACATTTGCAGAAGTAGTTATTCCACCAGAATTAAGCATTACTCACACTAAAGAACCATTTATATTTTTTGATAACAAATGCCCAGATAAAAGAATAATTATGTTTGCTACTGCAAACAATTTAGTTAAATTACAGCAATGTGACACCTGGATGATGGATGGAACTTTCAAAGTCTGTCCAAAACCATTTTACCAGCTGTACACAGTGCATGGATTGTACCAACATTCAAATATTCCATTCATCTATGCCCTATTACCAAATAAACAGCAAACTACCTACATAGATATACTCACTAAAATAAAAGAAGAAAGCAATAATTATTTTCCTTCAAAAATAATTATTGATTTTGAAAATAGCCATGATAAATGCTATACTGAAAAATTATCCACACACAGCAATCCAGGGTTGCTATTATCATTTTAACCAGAGTCTCTGGAGACATCTACAAAAATCAACCCTAAGGGGCCGATTCTGATGCGGGTTGGAAAAGCTTCCCGACCGAATCGGTGGGAAATGGTGTCCGACCCACTCGGATCGGGAAAGTCCGACCGGCGGAGGAGGATGCATCCGGATGCTTCCAGATACGATTTGGTTGAACTCCCATTGACTTCAATGGGAACATTTGTTCCTAACCGCATCAATTGGGCCCTCGGTCGGGAAGACACGTTCCCGATCCGATTTGGAAGGAGCAAATGCTGTTAGGAGGCCTTCCTAACCGCATCAGAATCAGGCCCTCGGTCGGGAAGCTTTTCCAACCCGCATCAGAATCGGGCCCTCGGTGTACAATATGCTACAGACAGTACTTTCGCCTACCAAATTAAAAAGCTAATAGCACTAGCATATGTACCTGTAACTGATGTAGCAGAGCACTACAATATTCTAATAGAGAGCCCCTATTACAAAAGGAACGAAGACAAAATAAGCCCACTACTAGACTACTTTGAGGACACCTGGGTGGGAAGACTGCATAGATCAGGGCATAGAAGGCAACCTAAGTTCCACATTCCTTGGTGGAACGTGTACCTAAGTACCTTAAACAAAGAAGCCAAAACAAATAATAGTGTTGAAGGATGGCATAATGCCTTCCAAGCAACAACAAGCAGAGGTAAACCTACCCTACAAAAACTACTACAATCTATACAAAAAGAACAAAGCTATCAAGAATTACGGATGGAACAATCTGTAACTCAAATATGTCCCAAATTAACTAAACAAACTAAAAAAATGTTTGAGCTACTGCAAAGTCAGGTTACCCTATACCCATCAACAAGAGGCCTAGATTACCTATCCCTAATAGCCAAAAGCATATTATAAACTACAGTTCCACAGCTATTATACATTTTTTCATTCACAAAACAAACACTTTACACACATATATTAATATTATATTTTCACAATTATTACTTATTTGTGATATATATTTTTTTAACAAAAAAAATATATATTTACAAATAAATAATATTTATCAAAATATACTATATATCACAATTAATTTTAACAACATTTCCCACCCAATTAATTTTAAAAAAAATAGACTTACGGTTTATGTAGCTGTAGAAGATGTATTCCAACAAGTAATAATCCTTACATCTGTCTGTTAATCCATGTTAAAGTTTGAAAAAGCCCCCAAAAAAATGCAAAAATCCAACAGGTCCTATATAAATCCATCCTTGCGAAATCCAAATAACGGAAACCCTCAAAAACCCGAAAAAGATATAAAAATATAAAAATCGCTCCAGGAAATTCCGAAAAATAAAAGAAACTGTGATAATAATATTAGTTTAACAAACTAATACACAGTTCTAAAAAAAAAAAAAAACGCGTCTGTCTCTCCAACGTAAAGTCGATTAAAAGTAACCTGCAAAAAAGATTGAAAGCATACCCACCCACACAAATACACCAAAATACATTCATTAAATACAATAACATTAATTTATATCAACAAAACAACACATATTTAGTCATATTATCGTCTGTCTACACTACGCCTCAAACACTAACTCACGACATCTCACTAAAATATAACTAACAAGTACAGCACACCAAAAACGCAACAACCTAACTATAAATACAATATATATATCCTAACTACACTAAAACATAAGTATTAAGGGGCCCATTAGGATGTCGGGCGGTAGCACCACCGCCGTGCTGATGGATGTAAAAACCACCAATTACCGTCCGCCCGCCGCGGCCCACACGCCCGCCCAATTAGGATGTGAAAAGTCAGCCAAACACCGCCCGTAAGCCCGCGACGCCGTCCGCCATCAAAGTGCGCCCGTTCACGTAGCGGCGCGGCCCAATGGACACACACCGTCCGACGAAATCACGTACCGCCCGGCGTACAAATTACGATGCCGCAAACAAACAGCTCCCACGGCTAAGAGACACCGCACGAGAAACCAAGGCGGAAACTCGATCGCTGAGTACGGACACCAAAGAGGCGGACCCCCGAGCATGAATCCAGCACTGCAGGCCCTCCCCATGCTCTACCTGATGCAGAACCTAGGAGTCAACGCACCGCGGAGACGCAGGTAGGCAGACACACAACAAGGGCACGCAAACACCGCACACAGTGCAAGGGCGGAAGAACTGTACATGCCCCCCCCCAGACACCCCTGCGTGTACACGACACATCCACCACTGCACCCACAAATGTCACACCGGGCAAATTGAAACAACTCGTAACAACCGGGCACACACTACCTGGGACCAGGAACTAACGTCCCCGTCACGGCCCCGCAGTGCAGCGGCGAAGACGCGGCCACACATGCGCACAACGCAGAGCCCAACGACAGCGCCATGTATGCGCCGCACACAAACAACACAGGGCACAACAAACACCACACACCTGCCCCACCCTGAACGCACATGTCACGTGACAGTCCTGCCACAGTCATGTCCCCAACCGGCAATTCACTGTTGCCAACCTGACGTCACACAACTGACCCGAACATGTCAGTGATGTCACGCCAAATTAGGACACACCCCTGTGTGCAAAACATGGCGAAGCACACAGCGGCGGCAATATCACCCAACAGAATATGGACCCCGTCGGCAAAAGGTACGCCAGTACCACACAGAAACACTGATACCACCCTGCACCCAATACCAAGACATGCAATACGTAACATCAAAGATCCCGGGGACCGACAACAGGTGGCTCCAATTATAACACCCACACACAAGGCCCAACGTATAGCGGAAACTCAGCGTGCCGCCCACACACGGGAGAGGAGATAGCACTGAATGGCCTTCCATACCCACACCGAAACCACAGCTCAACTATTAAAGCAGGACAATACAGTCATTATCCCCAAAAAAAGCCCAACACAGGCATGCAGAGGGAACCGTCCACTGGGCAGATAGCGCATAACACGAAAGAACATTTTGAACGGAAAAAAAAAATAATACCACTCCCCCATGTGGTTCACATGCAAGTTATCTGGAAGGAGTCAGACACCACTGACCTTGACCATTCATAGAAGCATGTGGGATGAGGGCCCGTGTCCTCCGCACAAGCTACTATAACCCAAGTCCTGCCTCCCTACGACCATTACAGAATTCCCAGCAACGTCGGAGGTTGCACTCTGCAAACTGCACAGACAGCCGGAGCACGCCATCACATCGCCCTGCAGCAAAATGGCACTTGCACCACACCTACCCAACTACGCCGGACAGATGAAGGTGTACAAACATAACCTGATACAGATATTGGGATGTGAAAATCTGGCTCTGCTGAACGTAACTTACCGACTAACTTACCGCATCGCATTGTTCAGCTGCGCCATCCCCGTCTTCTACTGTCGGAGGTGTCCCTTCCACTGTCCTGTGGATTTATGTCTCTCCAACCCGGCATGTCCAATGGCGGACCTGGTACAACTGTTCAACCCCTGGACGTCCACGACAGGATCTGTTCAGCCTATGGGGGCATGGCGTATGTGGCTGCAATCGGACCCACACTGCAATGGGACCACTGTGCTTCCACACGACGTATTCTGGATCACAGTTTCATCGAATGTCATCCAACATGTCCCATCAGGCTCCTACAAGGGACAACTTACGACCAACACCTTGACAGCCACCATCCGCTGCATTGGATGGCATCCATGTATACCACCAATGCCATGGAAGCCCTGCTGGAAGGTATCGCATACCTGACAACCTGTCAATTCGCCGGACCCCGACGCAATACCCCCAATTGAACAATGATGTCCTACACCGTACCCATGCTTGGCTCCGCACGGACTGAGCAGTTACCAGTACAACAACTATACCATACAACCTGCAACTAACACCACACCATTAACTACACTGCCATGATATCGGATATTTTCGGGACATGCACTCTGTTCCTCATCACATCCAGTAACTCTGCATGAACAGGGGGAGGCAGAGGCATGGGATTTGTGTATGGCAACCACATGGACATCACTGCACGTACAACTATGCCATAATATGTATCCTGCGCCCATGAACATATGCACCGGTCAGTGGACAGTAATCGGTCGGCTGTAGTATGTGAGAGCTGTCACCTCACCTCCCTCTGAACTTCCGTGCCAGGACTTTTTCATGGACAACAAGTGCATCCCCCAACAACATGACCCCAGTGACTGTGTCATGTCCAGTAGCCACCACATTGCAACAACAAGTGGGACGCCGTTGCATGCACGTAGGCCCATGCCCTGATGACACCCCTCACGCACGTGTGTATGAGTAACTATAGCAGCAAACCTGTAACATGGAACTGAGATGTACTGTGCCCATGATGTCAAGCGGTCTGGTAGGCAAAATGTATACTGTCTGTGTCAAAGTCAGCAGCTCCACAGTAATTAGCAAATGTACATTAGCACAGCAACGGCTAAGCAGTTGTAACTCTGAAGCCCACATCCCACAGTCAACAACTAATCACATGTACCCCTACACCCTATGCTATGTGTAATCATGCTGAGTATATCCTCCACATGCATTTCGCTGCCAGTAGTGTCCACTATACTGCATCACAGAGGACATAAGTCCTAATACATGGCTTGAAGTAAATATGTGTCTCTGCTTATTCATTCCACGAGTACGAATGAGAGAGGATGAGAGTGTGTGAAGTACACGGCAGTCGTGAGATGACCATGTAGTCCACTGTCATTGGATGTCAACGTAAATGAGTAGCACAACTGTGGAAGACACACATGTGTCATGTGAAGCGGGAGTTACGCTTGGCTCAGGTGGGTGGGTGTGACGGGTAGGTGCGCACATGCAATGTTGAAACACGCTGTGTTGGGAGGATTCCGGAGCAGTACATTACCGCTCTCCTGGGAATTTGTAAAGACCACCTGTCTGGGGATGAATGTGAACTCGTGTGTGCACAACAGGCGGGCACACGATCAATGCTGCATCAGGTGTAGACGTCAGCCCACCCTCTGTGGACATGCTGGATACTGCTGTGCGTCCGCCAGGCCCTTGCCAAGGCACTCACATCCCCTGTCGACCAGGTGTATCCCCAACATTTTCCACCTGCACAGGCAATCCAGGGCACGGGATGGCAGTGGAGCATGGTGGGTGAGAGGTCATGGCGCGCTCCTCCTGGTTACATCACGCAGGCAACACATCCTCAATATGTAGTATGGCACAAGTCAAATGGAAGTAGTGGGGTGACGCACACATCACGAGCAGGAGTGACGTCACGGAAGGTGGCTCGCACCATCTCACTCATTGCCTATTTTCCCACACACGTTACATGCCATTGCAACAGAGAAGCCAGCGCGTGCACAAGCAGCTCCAAGCTCGCCCCAGAGAGGCCAAAGAGTGAATGTGTGGGTCCATGAGCTCCAGTTGGACGCGGCCTGGGCCGCTAGGGCAGCTACAGCCTCTGTGTGTTGCAGGTGGTGTATCCGGACTGCGGAGCCTGTCATGCATTGTCAATGTTGCCCGGGTCTCGAGGCGGGGCACCACGCAGGTGTACGGCGTCCCGCCACTTATTATACCGCGAGACAGACCACTTGTTCAACTGGACCCACACATACACTCCTTGGCCTCTCTGGGGCGAGCTTGGAGCTGCTTGTGCATGCGCTGGCTTCTCAGGTGCAAACGCATATTTGGGTGAGCGAGGGGAGGCCATGAGGACAGGGTAAAATATGACTGTCTGACTTCCAGTTAGTTTAAGGAATGACCCTGATGTGGTCATAAAAAGACGTGTCTCGTGTGTATTGCAACTAGTAGATAAGCCGATGAACTTCCCATGTCTTGCATGTAGCCCCGCACCTAGACCCGCCCACTCGACACATAAAAATGAGTACCAGCACCACATCCTTCCCATTTGAAGCACTGACTGGGTGTGACAACCATCGGACAGTCTTGTGTAGTCCACCCACGCGTACATGTGGGCCCTCCATGATCCATGTCACCTGCGGCAAAGTGATGTCACGGGCAATGACGGAAGTGAGGAGAGCTGTCTGCCCCACGCACAGATGGCGCATCAGCTCAACAGACCCAGCACTGAGGGCAGCAGGGGTCACATGTGCAGGGGCAGCTGTGCCTGGTGTGAAGGCACATGCATATAGACAGCACATTGAGCAATATGTAGTCTGCCCACATCTACTGTCCATTGTCAGGCGGACCTAGCAAAAGATCACAAGACAACACATCTGTGTGGGTGTACCCACTGTGACCAACACTGCGCAACAATCAACGTACTCGCCCTGTGCATGGCCCACCCCGCAACGGAGGTCACATTCAGTGCCACTAACTCACACACATCCCTATCACGAGGCATGGTGTGTCCAATCGACAGGGCTGAGTTTGCGCTTATCCGGAGGGTCCTGAACAGGAGGCACATGTAACCCACTAGGCAGTCTTTGTTGTCACCTACTGGCATTGTGCAGTCAATGTGCAGGCCAGGCCTGCTGGGACTGAGAAGGGCAGCATAGCCCCAGCCTGACATTCACACGAGCAAAAAGTGCACTGAGACCTGCATTGCCAATTGTCTGTGTCACTGGATGTCTGACATGAAGTTGCCATGTACCACCACTCGGGAGGGACAGACATGTCAAAGCGCCCGAGAGCTCACATACCCCTGCCACCTGCAGTCAGCATGGTGAGCAGTGCATGTTTGAACCCCACAGGCTCTGACTCATAGTGCTGCGGATCAACGACATGTGTGTCCCCCACATGCACTCACACACACACTGCAGTTGTCTCTCACACACAACTTTCGCAAGGAATAGCCATGTGCAGTGTGCGTGGAGCTCGGAATCCAGGATCTCCAGCTCCTCGCTGGTGAGTGGACCTGGACATATCCTCAGCGTCATCGACGTGAAGGTGGACAGGTGGCAGCAGCAGGTGTTGTTGAGGGATGCCAGGCTGCAGTCCCTGGTAGCTGTGGTAATGCCGGTCTCACTCCCACAGTCATATAGCCCCCTGGTGCAGTTTCAGTGGGTCCAAGCCGCTGCAATTGGTGTACCGTGTCTGCCTGCTTAAATTGCAGATGATGGCCTCCTCCCAGCTGGCCCGTGACGCTTTCCTCCATTGCGGGACACGCAGGGTGCAACTGCGAGGGCCATTGGAGTTGGCCGTAAGGGCCTGGCCCATGGCGGGTACAGTCCGCTGATGCCATGTGCACTACACAGTATGATGTGCGCAATGCATCTGCAGGTGTGGCCATGACTTGTGTGTGGGGGCAGGTCCACACTGGACAGGGCCACAACATGCTGTGCGCATGGGCAGGGACGGCCAGTGCTCAGCCTCCACATGTCTGTTGGCACATCATCATGTACACATTGGCATGGGAGCCTGGGACATGCATATGCACACACATGCCATCTTTCACTATGCACATCTCCCACTTGGCACGTGCTACGTTACGTGTCACTTGTGATGTGTATTTGCAATCACACAGCTGTGTTGTCATGGAGCTGTCAATGTGTACACCTGTCAATGTGTTTTGGAGGTGTGATCCGTACAGTGCTGTACATAGGGTGAAGTAGGGACATCAATGACTGTCTCATATCCACTCGTGCAACAGGACCCACTTGTTTTTGCCGCTCAGCCTGTGTCCATTGCGTTGTTGGTGTGTGCCATACTCACCCAGCCGCGGATGCTGTGTCAGGCACAGCAGCTAGTTATATTGCCGTGGTGTTGCCGCTTCCCAAATATGCAGTCTGATATCATCGTCATGCCTTACAAGTTGTTAAGGCCTAAATCCCCATGTGCATGCTGATAGCAATGGTTTGTGTCACTGCTCATTGCTATTGGTAAGGGGACCTGTGTAAGTGTATTGTGGCTGTGCTGTCCCTACTTGTCAGCTGTTCTGTGATTCAATTGCTTGGTCAGTCATTTTTGTTTTGTGTTTGTGGAAATGCCATGTGGCGTGTTGCTTTGACATGTGTCCACTTCCATCTTCCCTAGGAGGAGACCAAACATACATCGCCCCTACCAATTGCTGTCAGACATGGAGGCCGTGGAGGTAATCCGGAAATTCCGACTGGACCGACCCACCCTGCATCGCCTATGTGCCTTGTTGGAACCCCACCTCCGTCCTCGCAGGGTGTATCCGACTGCATTTACCCCCACGGCTAAGGTGATGGCTGCACTACATTTCTTCGCCACTGGGTCATTCCAACACACAGTGGGCAGTGGAAGTGGGATGTCCCAGCCCATGTTCAGCATGGTGCTACGTGATGTACTGTCAGCTATGATGCTGTACAGGAACAGGTACATACGATTCCCCAGGGCTCGTGAATTGGCGGCAGTGAAGGGTGATTTCTATGCCCTTGGACGGATCCCCCACGTTGTTGGTGCAATAGATTGCACCCATATTGGCCTTGTAGCACCACAGGCCCTGGAGCACATTTATCGGAATAGGAAGCACACCCACTCCCTGAATGTGCAAGTGGTGTGCCTTGCGGACATGGTCATTACACACATGTGTGCGAAATTTCCAGGATCGGCCCATGACTCGCACATCATGCGCAACAGCATCCTACCACGTCTGATGACCAATCTGCAACCGGACCATGCTTGGATTGTTGGTGAGTATGTGTACTCGTGTAGCGTGGCTGTTGTGCGATGCTGTCTTGGGGACAGTTGGAATTGCAACTAATCTCGGTATTCCTCACACCCAGGGGACTCTGCTTATCCGAATGGGCCTTGGCTGCTCAGCCCATTACGTAATCCTCGGACCCCAGCTGATGACCGCTACAATGAGGCACATGGGAGGACCAGACGTGTGGTGGAGCGGACCTTTGGCCTCCTCAAGTCCAGGTTCAGATGCCTGGACCGCACCGGGGGCGCACTGGCGTACTCCCCACAGAAGGTGTGCCAGATAGTAGTGGCTTGCTGCATGCTGCACAATCTGGCTATTCGCAAGCAGATCCCCCTAATAGTGGATGACGGTGATCATCCAGGGCCCCAGCCTGCAGACCAGGACGGGTCCAGTGACGAGGACAGTGGAGAGGAGGAAGCTGTGAATGTGCGTCAGCAGCTCATCGCCCGCTACTTCACTTGACGGTGAGTGTCCATTTACGACGGCTGAAGTAGCTGTAGTTGTGCAGGTGTATGTGTGCTCTGTCACGGAGGCCTTTTGTTCACTGAGTGCTGTATGTCAATGGTCCATGTCCAGGTTAGTATGCCACTGACAGTGGCTGTAGCATTGTGCCCTGTTGCTCTGTGAGATGTGTGTACATTGCCTGTAGTTGGTGACAAGTACTGCGTGATGAGTGTGTGACACACTCATTGAATGTACTCTTGTTCTGTTTTTCACCCCTAGGTCCCTGCAGCCTCTCCTGTCCCATCGACATACCACACAGCAGATGCATTTCTGCTCATGGTGGCGGTTGCACATCGTTGAATAAACACAGGGCACAGACAGCAGATTGTGATCAAGGTGTATTTATTTTCAGCGGTGACATGTTATTGTGTGCAAGGTGTTGACAAAAGTGGTGCGTGCAGTGACTATGAGTTGACGGTCATGGCTGCGTGATGCTCAAGGTGTACCCATTTAGTCCTATGTCCACAGTCCAACAGACACATGCCATTCACATGGCAGTGTGGGGTAGGATCGTATTACAAGTCAATGCAGTAGGTGGTCAAGGTGGCTGGCTGACTCACTGGCGTTTGGTGCGTGCGAAGTCCTCTCTGGACACCTGTTTCCTCTTCGGACGGCCCCTTCCACGTTTGGAAGGGGGGGTGTGTTGGTGGGCTGCTGGTGGTGGCTGAGGAGTGCTCACTCGCTGTGGACGCAGGGGAACACGATGCTGCACGACCCTGCGCCATAGCAGGTGGTGGCAGAGGTGGTGTTGCTGGCCTTGCTTGTGCCCTCACCACCACCACCAGCTGGCCCATGAGGGCCACGAATTGGCCCATATGGGCGTCCATGGACCTGAACACCCCAAGGACCTCCCGCGTGTCGCTAGCCGACCTGGCCCATTCTCCTTGGGCCTCTTCATAGGCCCCAAGGACTCTGTCGATTTGCGGCTGGGCTTGGCTCCCAGGCACAGATGGCGTTGGCCTGACCCTGCTCCTCCTACCAGTACTGCTGCCACCGACCTGCCCACTAGCCACATTGCTCACCACGGTCCTCGGTCTGGCTCCCAGGGTGGACCCCGACGGCCGGGCCACCCCTTGCGCTTTGGCTGTGGCCAGGGATGACGTGGTGGTGGTGGTTGCGGCGGTGGTGGTTGTTGCGGCGGTGGTGCTGGTTGCGGCGGTGGTGGTGGCCGCAACGACCGTGGCAGCAGGGGTCTGTGACTGGTCAGCAGCCCTGAGTGATGAGTTGGTGGGTAGGAGGGGCCCTGGGGAGCGGTTGTGCCCTGCCACACCAGATGAGCCTGCTGGGTGGTCCACGTCCGAGGAGGTGTCCAGCTCCTCTACATCCGTGAGTCCGGGTCGGGGGCTTGCGGACTGGCTGTGCTGGCTGCTGTCTCCCTCTCCAGCATCCAGCAGTTCGGCACCTGTGGGGAGGATGAGATAGGTTAATGTGTTGCACCTAGCAAAGTATGTGTTGGTTGTCTGACATTCACAGTTCGTGCACTGTCGTTCACAGGTTTCCCAGTGGCGTGTGTGTGGATGTACGATGTGTGTATGCGTGGGCAAGGCAATGGAACTGTGTGATGTGAACATGTGGCATGGGACGGATTAGCAATGCCGATGGGTGTGTGTTGCTATACTCCTACATTTTGTGGCTCGGGTGTATGCGGGCTCTTACCCATCGACGATATTGAGGTGAAATATTGTTTTGGGGTTCAAATGGAACGCTTCGACACGCAGATGGGAAAAGGGGGTACAGCCCCCTCAACGCTTTTGAGGTGGAATATGGTTTAGGGGTTCAAATGGAACGCTTAGATACGCAGATGGGAAAAGGGGGTACAGCCCCCTCAACGCTTTTGAGGTGAAATATGGTTTAGGGGTTCAAATGGAACGCTTAGAAACACATATGGGAAAAGGGGGTACAGCCCCCTCAACGCTTTTGAGGTGGAATATGGTTTAGGGGTTCAAATGGAACGCTTAGATACGCAGATGGGAAAAGGGGGTACAGCCCCCTCAACGCTTTTGGGGTGAAATATGGTTTTGGGGTACATACTGTGACATATGGGTGCAGAACGGGACATGTGTTTTGGCAACATGACAGTGCAGAGACAAAGGTGTGTGTATGTCTAACATACCCGGCATATCTGCTGACTGGTATCATTTTTGGACATTACATTGGAAGCATTGTTGTGAGTGAGTGATGGTTGTGTGCCACACGACGTATTGCAGATGTGCCAATTCTTTGGTGTGCGTGCTACCCTCGGCCATGTGCATCAATGCAGTGCTCTTGGGGTGTTGACTATATTATGTATGTTGTTAATCACAGTGTGACGTGCGCTTCAGTCACTGCAGGCACATTATTTGTCATGGGCAGGTATCTTTGCATGACTACTGTATGAGGGCCAGCTGTTCGGATGACATACCTTTCATGACACAGGGGCTGACAGATGAGATGGATGATATGTTGAATGTGCATTGTGTGCCTGTGTGTTTCATGGGTCCAGTGGTGTGTATGTGCATTATTGTGGTCCCACGCTGTTACTTCTAGGCAGGTTGGACTTACATGGGCGTTGTTGTACGATGTGTGGGTAACAGGCAGTAAGGACTACATGGACAAGACTTCGATGGTGTTGCTGATGTGTGTGATGAGTGGCACAGTGCCCGCCGTGTGGGTCTGTGCTCCAGTGGGACTTGTGCATGCAGACGTGGCTCCTTAGGTGTTGCTGTGTTTGTGATGGCTCATGTTGGGTATGACTCTGTAATACATGTCCGTGTGCACATTGGTCACATGATTGTGACAGGGAGCAGTGCTGCGTGTTCCTCTGCTACGTGACATGTCCCATGTGTTAGTCGTAATACAGTCCTCATGCCTACAGACACCCCGCCCTGTACAGTTTTCCACCTACAGGTTGTTTTTGAGTGCGCAATGCAATGGATGCCACATGGTTATGGGGGGGGTGCTCCATGTTGCTGGTCTGTGGGAGTGGGGGCGGTGTTGTGAGTTGTGGTGCTGGCTTACCACCCACAGAAACCCCTCCATGTAGGGTGAGATATCTACCTGTCGGCTGAAGGTGTGCACTGCAGTGGCTGACACATGGGTGTGGGGTGTGCTCCACCTTGCTGCCCTGTAGGACTAGGGGCCTGGTGTGTGTTGTACTTCAGCTGTCCCCCCTCCCACCCACTGACTTTGTGTTCCGGCTACTTACCTGTTACTTGTCGGTTACTGCAGCTATGGCTGACAAATGGGTGTGGGTGTGGTGAGTGCTCCTTCTGGCACTTTTGGAGTACAAGGGGACCTGGTGGGAGTTGCGGTGCTGGCTGACTGTACACATGCCTCCATGGTTTTGTTAGTTGGTCGGTTTGGGCTGAGTGTGTGGTAGTGTCTGTTGCATGTGTGGTTGATGTCTTGTGTATTGTGTACTGGACATGGGGGTGTTTGTCCCTCGGAGCTATGGCATAGTGGTAGTGCATGTGAGTACATAGCGGTGTGCTGGTATACATTTGTTTGTACTTACCAGCCTCCACTCCCCCTGGTATTCCGGTGAGACTCTCCGGATGTATGATGCCTCGCACCTTCTCCTCCCACACCTTGAAGGTCTTGAAAAGCGCGGGATTACCTCCGCCAGTCCTGTCAGCCAGCTGCCGATTCTTGGCCTCCTTCTTCTTGACCTCCCTTTTCATATCGTGCCACCTCTTGGTGATTTCGCCTCGGTTGCGTGGCACGTTCCCTACTGCATTGACCTGGTCTACGATCCTGCTCCACATCCGATTTCTGGTGGCTACTGTTGTCTGTTGGACCTGGTTGCCAAAGATTTGTGGGTGCACCTTGATGATCTCGTCGACCATGACCGTCAGCTCAGTTGAAGTGAACTTTGGCATTCTGTGTGCTGCCATGGTGTGTGGTTTGGTGTTTGTGGTGCTGGTGCGGTGTGTGTGTGTGGTGTGTGATGTGCAGGTCGTTTGTGGTGCTGGTGTTTGGTGGTGCTGGTGGTGGTGGGTGTGATGGGTGCGTATCTGTGGTGTGCTGCTGTCCTTGCTGTGTCGCTGTGTTCTCTCCTCTCTTCTTGGCTTTGTAGTGTTGCAAGGGATTGTGGTCTGTGAAGGGGCTGCTTTTGTGCTTACCTATGTGGGTGTGTCATGATGGTCTGTTGTTTTCAGGTGTGTTGTGGCTGGTGTTCTGGGATTTGTAGTTTATTTGTTTGTCCAGGGGGGTGTTTTCGGGATGTGTACTGTGTTTGTGTATTTGTGCGTGGCTTGCTGTGTGGACTTGTTGGCCATGTTGTGTGTGTTTGTTTGGGTCCGCGGATGGTTTCTGTGCAGGGACGTGGCCGCCAAGGCTTCCGCCGTGTCCATTTCCATCTCTGTCGTTTACGATGGCGGGCGGTGTATTTGTGTATTTACCGCGCTCATGTCGGAGCGATCCTAATTTCACGGGCGGTGTCTCGATCGTCAGGGCGGGCGGTTTTTGGTTGTCGTGCGTATTTGCGTCCGTGGCGGACGGGTGGACTTAGAATCGGACATGATCGGGCGGTATTTTTGGGTTTTTTTCCGCCGCGGGCGGTGTTCGCTTCGCGGCAACGTAATTGCTCGGTCGGTATTCAGACGGTGTAGGCGGGCCGATTTTTACCACTATGGTGGATGGCGGATTTTTTACCGCCCAATATCGTAATGGACACCTAAGTTAGAAAAAGAATTAAAATTTCCCTTACCTTGCTCGACGCGACGCAGCTTCCAACCGCGAGCTTCTCCGGTCCTCAATGACCCAAAATAACAGTACGCGGTTACAAAATAGTCCCTGTGAACTAAAAATGGCTGCTTAAATAAATGTTTAAAAAAGGAATAATGTTAAAAAAATGCATTATATCAAAGTATAAATGTCAGATATGTTTTTCTTATGTTGTACAATTTTTTCTCTATATTTAAAAATTATTATATATTTTATTATACTTTGTAAAGTTATAATAATAATTAATATAAAAATATATTTATTATTATTATAATTATATATGTATTTTTTATAATTATATTAATTATAAAAAAAACATATTCATTATATAGAAATGTTTAATAAAACTTACCTGTTTAAAAAATTATTTCATGCAATACAACAATGTAATAATTAATATTATTAATATTTTATATACTAATAATATTAATTAAAAATGTATTAACATGTAATAAAGTGATAATTATTTGAAAATGATAAACAATATTCACTACAGCATTATAATGTTACAATATTAAATAATAATTAACCATACAATGCTTTATTTTGTGTATATATATGCCAAAACTCTTGTAAAATAATAACAAAATATTGTTTGTATATCAAAATAAGAATACTTTTGTTATAAAATACAATTATATCATAAAATGTTTTTTTCCTTAAAAATTCAATTAACTAATAAATGTATGTAAAATAATTTATGTTCCTTAAATAAAAATAGACATATTTTGTGTATTTTTATTAATTTCTATTCCATACTATAAATAAAATAAAAAAATTCTCTTTCTACCTACTTATACAAAAATAAAAGTTGTTTGAAAATAAAAAATGTCTAATTTTGTATTATATGTATATCTTATTATTGAATATTTTACTTAAATATATTAATTTGATAAATGTACCATTTTAATTTACTATAAATAATCAGATTGGTTTATTTACTAGTAAATTATAAACTATACATCAATTACACAATAAAAATTCATTATCACTGCACATAATAAAACACATTTATATTTCTTCACATATAAAAACACATACTGTAATTTTCCTACAACTCTTTATATAAAATTAATAAATACACAGCAAAAAATATATATGTAATCTAAAAATTTTAGATAAATTATAAATAATTTTAAAAATATATTTGTACATAAACATATATCACTCACTATTCCCAATACAATTAAACAATATTCATTGAAGGTGGTAAACATAAACAATATATAATTTACTCTTCCCACTACACTTAGAATTAAGTAACAAAAAATGCTAAACATTAACCATATATAATTTACTATTCCCAATACAGTATGCATTAAATAATAAAAACTGCTGTACATTAAACAAATTTAAATTACTATTCCCACTCCAGTCAATATTAAGTCAGGGAAGGTGCTGGACACTAAACATATAACAATTACTATTCTCACTCCAGTGAATATTAAATCAGGGAAGGTGCTGGACATTAATCATATATAAATTACTATTCCCACTCCAGTCATTATTAAGTCAGGGAAGGTGCTGGATATTAAACATATATAAATTACTATTCCCACTCCAGTCAGTATTAAGTCTGGGAAGGTGCTGCACATTAAACACATAAAAATTACTATTCCCACTCCAGTCAGTATTAAGTCAGGGAAGATGCTGGACACTAAACATATAAAATTACTATTCCCACTCCAGTCAGTATTAAGTCAGGGAAGGTGCTGCACATTAAACACATAAAAATTACTATTCCCACTCCAGTCAGTATTAAGTCAGGGAAGATGCTGGACACTAAACATATAAAATTACTATTCCCACTCCAGTCAAAATTAAGTCAGAGAAGGTGCTGGACATTAAACATATATAAATTACTATTCCCACTCCAGTCAGTATTAAGTCAGGGAAGTTGCTGGACATTAAACATATATAAATTACTATTCCCACTCCAGTCAGTATTAAGTCTGGGAAGGTGCTGGACATTAAACACATAAAAATTACTATTCCCACTCCAGTCAGTATTAAGTCATGGAAGATGCTGGACACTAAACATATAAAATTACTATTCCCACTCCAGTCAAAATTAAGTCAGGGAAGATGCTGGACATTAAACATATATAAATTACTATTCCCACTCCAGTCAGTATTAGGTCTGAGAAGGTGCTGGACATTAAACACTTAGGGGCCGATTCTGATGCGGGTTGGAAAAGCTTCCCGACCGAATCGGTTGGGAAATGGTGTCCGACCCACTCGGATCGGGAAAGTCCGACCGGCGGAGTAGGATGCATCCGGATGCTTCCAGATACGATTTGGTTGAACTCCCATTGACTTCAATGGGAAAATTTGTTCCTAACCGCATCTGAATTGGGCCCTCGGTCGGGAAGACACGTTCCCGATCCGATTTGGAAGGAGCAAATGCCGTTAGGAGGCCTTCCTAACCGCATCAGAATCAGGCCCTCGGTCGGGAAGCTTTTCCAACCCGCATCAGAATCGGGCCCTTAATAATTACTATTCCCACTCCAGTCAGTATTAAGTCAGGGAAGATGATGGACACTAAGGGGCCGATTCCGATCTCGGCCGGTAGGGCTCCGAATCGGATTCGGCATAACCGGATCCGATTCGGAGCCCTATTTCCCGACCGATTCGTACGCGCGTCCGGACGAGCGAGTACGATGCAAAATCGACGACCGACTCGTTCGGGTGTCCCAACCGCTCCGACCGACTCGTTCCCGGGTCTAACCGCACCGACCGACTCGCTCGGACACGACTCGCACCGCGCAATGAAGACGTTCCCCGGCCGGGTAAGTACGATGCGCGCCGTGAGCAGTCCGACCGACACGCGCCGTCTGGCTCGAAAGAGCAGTCGGAGCCGTACTTCGGGGGTCCGTGTCGGACCCCCCTGTACGCGTAGCCACGTGAGTCGCACACAGGGGGGACCCATGGGTCCCCCTACCTGTGCGTGTACGGCGCGAGTCGCTTCGTCGCGTACCTGCTGTAGGGGGCGCCCTTGTTCACCTCGCACCCATTGAGGCAATGGGAGCCCGCATACGCGTTGTACGACCGGCTCCCATTGACTTCAATGGGAGTCCGACCGACTCGAGTACGATAGCATACGGACGCATCGTACTCGTTCGGTCGGGCTGCACGGGTCCGATTCGGTCGGAAATCTCTCCGGGTCCGGCTCGGTCGGAGAGATTTCCGGCCCGAATCGGAATCGGCCCCTAAACATATAAAATTACTATTCCCACTCCAGTCAAAATTAAGTCAGGGAAGGTGCTGGACATTAAACATATATAAATTACTATTCCTACTCCAGTCAGTATTAGGTCTGAGAAGGTGCTGGACATTAAACACTTTGGGGCCGATTCCGATCTCGGCCGGTAGTGCTCCGAATCGGATTCGGATTCACCGGATCCGATTCGGAGCCCTGTTTCCCGACCGAATCGTACGCGGGTCCGGCCGAGCGAGTACGATGCAAGCACCCGCGAAATCGCCGACCGACTCGAACGCGGCTTCAACATGCTCCGACCGACTCGCATGGACACGACTCGCACCGCGCTATGGAGACGTTTCCCAGCCGGGTAAGTACGATGCGCGCCGCGAGCAGTCCGACCGACTCGCGCCGTCCGGCTCGAAAAAACTGTCGGAGCCGGACTTTGGGGGTTTGCGTCGGACCCCCCTATACGCGTAGGCGCGCGAGTCGCACACAGGGGGACCCATGCGTCCCCCTACCTGTGCATGTACGCCACGATGCGCATGGACGCGTACAAGCTGTAGGGGCGCCCTTGTCCGCCTCGCACCCATTGAGTCAACGGGAGCCCGCGTACGCGTTGAACGACCGGCTCCCATTGACTTCACTGGGAGTCCGACCGACTCGAGTCCGATAGCATGCGAATGCATCGTACTCGTCCGGTCGGACTGCTAGGGTCCGATTCGGTCGGAATTTTCTCCGGGTCCGGCTCGGTCGGAGAGATTTCCGGCCGGAATCGGAATCGGCCCCATAATAATTACTATTCCCACTCCAGTCAGTATTAAGTCAGGGAAGATGCTGGACACTAAACATATATAAATTACTATTCCCACTCCAGTCAGTATTAAGTCAGGGAAGGTGCTGGACATTAAACATATACAAATCACTATTCCCACTCCAGTCAGTATTAAGTCTGGGAAGGTGCTGGACATTAAACATATATAAATAACTATTCCCACTGCAGTCAGTATTAAGTCTGGGAAGGTGCTGGACATTAAACACATAAAAATTACTATTCCCACTCCAGTCAGTATTAAGTCAGGGAAGATGCTGGACACTAAACATATAAAATTACTATTCCCACTACAGTAATTATTAAGTCAGGGAAACTTCAGGACACTAAGGGGCCGATTCCAATCACGGCCGGTAGGGCTCCGAATCGGATTCGGCTTTACCGGATCCGATTCGGAGCCCTATTTCCCGACCGAATCGTACGTGCGTCCGGGCGAGCGAGTACGATGCGTGCGCTCGCGAAATCTCCGACCGACTCATTCGCAGGACCCAACCGCTCCGACCGACTCGCACGGGGACGACTCGCACCGCGCAATGGAGACGTTCCCCGGCCGGGTAACTACGATGCGCACCTCGACCGCTCCGACTGATTCGCGCAGTCCGGGTCCAAGGAGCTGTCGGAGCCGCACTTTGGGGGTCCGTGGCGGACCCCCCTGGAAGCGTAGGCACGCGAGTCGCACACAGGGGGGACCCATGGGTCCCCCCTACACGTACATGTTCGGCGCGACCCGCATCGATGCGAACACGCTGTAGGGGGCGCCCTTGTTCGCGTCGTGCCCATTGAGTCAATGGGAGCCCGTGTACGCGTCGTACGACTGGCTCCCATTGACTTCAATGGGAGTCCGACCGAATCGAGTCCGATGGCATACGTGCGCATCGTACTCGTTCGGTCGGGCTGCTAGGGTCCGATTCGGTCGGGAATCTCTCCGGGTCCGGCTCGGTCGGAGAGATTTCCGGCCCGAATCGGAATCGGACCCTAAATATATATATTTTACTATTTGAACAACCTCACCATTTTCCCCTAATAACCCAACATCCCAGTACTAAATAAAACCTATAATTTCTATTTTTAATTAACTTTATTTCTTCAAATTAATTCCACATTTTTAATTTTGATTTTAATAATTAATTTTAGAATAATATTTAAATAACACTCCCCACCCTTATCCCCTAATAACACAACATCACACTTCTAAAAAACAAAATATATTTCCTTTTTATAATTTCACTTTCTAATTTTTAAAAATTTGCTATTTAAACTTTTTTATTTAAATATATCAATTCATATAACTAATTTTAAAACACTCCCCAACCTTCTCCCTTAATAACACAATATCCCACTCTAAAAACAAAAAATTATTTTCGAATTTTAAATTTAAATTTCATATTTTAAATTATTTCCAAAATTCGAAATTTTAATTTCATATATAAATTTTATACTAATATTTTAAAAACACTACCCACCCTTATCCCCTATTAACCCAACATCCCACTCCTAAAAGAAAACATATTTTTTATATTTTGTTTCAAAATTTCGTTTTTGTAAATAATTTCTAATTTTAAATAAATGTTATTAATATGTAAATTTTATCCTAGTATTTTTAAAACACTACCCACCCTTATCCCCTAATAACCCAACATCCCGCTCCTAAAACAAAACATATTTTATATTTTTAATATAAATTTCGTTCTTGAAATTAATTTCTAATTTAAAAAAATTAAATTAATATCTACATTTAAACTAATATTTTTAAAATACTCCCCACCCTTATCCCCTAATAACCCAACATCCCGCTCCTAAAAAAAACATATATTTTATATTTTTAATATAAATTTCGTTTTTGAAATTAATTTCTAATTTAAAAAAATTAAATTAATATGTAAATTTACACTAATATTTGTAAAATACTCCCCACCCTTATCCCCTAATAACCAAACATCCCGCTCCTAAAACATATGTTACAAAAAAATGTTTTATACAATTTCAAACAAATATTCAAACAATTAAAATAATACAAAATTAATAACAATACAGAATATTTAAATATTAACAAAAAATGATATTTTACACTTTCTATATTTTTTTGTCGATATTTTTTACAACACTAACTATTCGATATTATCTATTGACAATATTACTTGTTCGATATTTTATACTTCGATATTTTTAAATTAAAAAAAAAACGATATTTTTGACTACGATATTCATTAATACGATATTATGAGACATTCGATATTACAACTTCGATATTACTGCAATTCGATATTTAGGATTCGATATTATGTCTATTCACCGCTCAGGACATTAGTGTGGGATGGCCAACACCCAAGAGTGGCACTATCCACTTTAAAGTAAAATCAATATAATGGTGGTATGGCGCTGCCAGATATAAAGGTATATTTTTGGGCGGCTCACCTCATTGTAATTAATTATTGGGTAAATTGATGGAGTTAGCGCACACCTATTCAGCATAAACTCATAAAACAATGAAATCCACAATTAGACGCGTATGCGTGCCAACCAGACAGAGGTGGCCAGCCTCTCAATGAACAAAATATATACAAGTGACTCTTCACTTGAGTACTGGATGCACAGCTGTATTACAGTATTTCACATTATCAAAGAGGAGAAAATACACAATAGACAGTATAGAATCACAACGAGATTGATTAGAAAATGAACACAAACTTCTAGGAATGGCACACTGACATTGTAGCCTTTATTTGGCTCAAACTGCTGGTGCATCTAATAATTTTAAACAAAGTTGTTATATGCGATAACACAAAATGCTAAATTATAAGAACGTGACAATTATGCTTCATTCAACATAAATATGCAGTTTCCATTTGGTGATTAGCCCAATGCATTTCGGGATTGACGCATCCCTTCTTCAGGGGCCACTGTAAAAAATGTAGACAATCATAAAAAACTGGCAGTATGGAAAGCAAACAGTTTTCAAATATACAACGTACATGGATGAACTTGTGAATAATACACCATGAATGCACGAACGCATGGCAATACGAACGAACAGTGTAAAGCATAGTACACCATGAAGGTTCCCTAGAGCAGAAAACGTGATATGCAGATTGAAAACGAGCACACCGTGTAACATGACTAGTGAAGATGAAAGCAAGCACCAAGTAGACAACCAGGTGTGCAAACGAGTAGTTGAGTGCTGCTACACCAATTTCAAATGAGCAACCGGAGATAACCCCAATATGAAAACTGGTGACTTACAGGGAGCAAAAACAAGATAGTACTCAATAAAAGGTGAGGATCCAATGACAAACTCTGTGAAAAAGGAACAATAAAGTTCGCTGTTCAAAAAGAGATGTACTGGAATCATGCGAATGTCGTGAAATCTTGCAAGTTAGTTGCCCTACCTCTCTGAATGTGCCGTGATAGCACCACTGGAGTCTTAATGCTTTATTTGGATGAATGCTTCCAATATAAAAACAGCAACAAGGATGAAGATCCTGTTGTAAAACCACGAGAGTGCAATTTAGCTCTGAAATATACATGAATGTGACAAACTGGAAAAACAGTACTCAAGTGAAGAGTCACTTGTATATATTTTGTTCATTGAGAGGCTGGCCACCTCTGTCTGGTTGGCACGCATATGAGTCTAATTGTGGATTTCATTGTTTTATGAGTTTATGCTGAATAGGTGTGCGCTAACTCCATCAATTTACTAGCATTACTGCGCCCATTCCAGTTAGCACCACCCACACTTCGAAAGATGTCTTTCCATACCATTTCTAACATTACTGACAATAGAGCAGACACCCGCAATTATACATCAACTCAAGCCAATGATATATATGCACTTATTCAAGAGATAACATCATTCAACGTACAGAGAGGCTCAGTTTCCCAACAATTAAGACAACTGGAATTTATCACTAGAAGGGCGCTCAGTCAGCGCCTACATGCTTCGACATTAATTCAGTACCATAAAGTACAACGTATACCACGTGGGCTGAGATTACCGATTAAACCTCTTTTGTATAAATTTCAATTTAACAAATCTTTTATGGAGAAGTGGCAAGCAGTTCTAAACAAGTGCTTTCTAGACTTGATTTTATTACTAATCAAAGAACTCTCCAGGACTATTCAGGATCTAGAAGAAGAAGCTGATACAATCAAAGCAGATTTGTCATCACAAGGAGAGTCGGATTATTGGAAAACTACTCTAGAAGACTTAAACAACAAACTTGATGCCTATGGAAAAGAAATCCAGGAAAGAAAATTAAGGAAATTTCGCAGAGATACAATAGATTATAAACTGAACGAGGTGTACACCTGGGCGGAGGTGTATGCCAGGAGGAGACCTTTCCAAAAACCCATATTATCGTCACAAGAATCAATGGTTTCCGATCAGGAAATGGAAGCAACATGGACGCATTTGGATACTGAACAACAATTGGCAGGAACAAGCTCTCACACAGCATGAGTACTCTCAGCTGAATCATCATCAGCATCTTCTCACCCGACGCCTTTTTTGGCCAGCGGCCCTTCCGCCGGAAGACCACCAGACCAAAGCAATTTAAAAAAACCCGCAGGGGCAAAAGACAAGGAACTGGACGCTCGCAATCTAAGGAGCAAGACCAAGACCTCATCATAAACATTTCATCCATTTAATTAACGCAAGCACAGAAACAAACCTTGAACAAAGGCACCTCATTTGTGCCCATTTATCATACCAATGAATTAGAAATTGATGTGTCCATCTTCAAGTTCATCAGGAATTTGCAGTTACGACACTTTTTTACCAACGTTCTGCCTACACTCGATTCGATTGAATCATCGAGTTCTGATCAGTCGACACAGTATACGTACATGGCACCTGTGTCACACAAATTGTTAGACACGTTTGAGACCATGATCAAGACCGATATTGGCAAATTAAAGCTGCGACCCAAAGTTAAATCCAACCTCACAAAAACTGAGGCACGTATCATCCATCAACTTGCCAATGACCCGCGATTAACGTTCCAGATGGCTGATAAGGGTGGCGCTCTAGTCATCATGGATACTTCTTTCTACGAAAACAAGGTGATTAAACATCTACAGGATCCCAAAACATACATTAAACTTGACCAGTATCCCACACAGGAAATTGCAGTGACCTTGGATCAAATTTTAGATAAAGCTCTCGATATGCAGTGGATTTCCACTAATACCAATTTGTTTTTTAAAGTTTCCTATCCCAGGCGACCCAGACTGTACATGCTGCCTAAAGTGCACAAGAACTTGGAAAATCCTCCTTTCAGACCCATTGTGTCCGGGTGTGGTTCGATTTTTGAACCCGCCGGCCAATATGTGGACCATTTTTTACAAACCTTCGTGCAAAATTGGACGAGCTACCAAGTACCCGGTGGCTTCTGTGTTCGATTGATGTCACAGCACTCTATACCTCGATACCTTTGCAAGAAGGTTTAGACGCTTGCGAATGGGCCTTGCTTCAATTGCCTGAGATAGGAGCCAATAAAATCTTCATATTGGAATTACTCCACTTTTGTCTTCAACATAGCTATCTGGAGTGGAAGGATCAATTCTTCTTGCAAATAAGCGGAACATCAATGGGCTTTTCTGGGGCACCGGCCTACGCCAATATTTTTATGGCCAAATTTGAACAAGACTACATTGTCTCCAATGAACGCTGGCAGTCCAATTTAATCTTCTATGGCAAATTCATAGACAATATCTTTCTAATCTGGGATGATTCTCTTGCTCATTTGGAATTAAGAATCCAGGAGCTCAATCAAAAGAACCCTTGTATCCAGTTTACCCACTCCATCAGCACGACAAGTTTACCATTTCTGGATGTGCTAATAACTCGAAGCCTCAATCAATTGGAAACCACTGTGTACAAGAAAAAGACAGACAGGAACAATTTGTTGCTATTCTCAAGTTTTCATCCACCCCAACTGCTACAGAATTTACCATTTTCTCAGATGCTGAGAATTAAAAGAATCACATCTACTCATGACACATTGATGACAACCATGGATAGTCAACTCTTGAACTTCCAACAAAGAGGGTACCCTGTTTCAATCTTGTCCCAAGCTGCGACAAGAGTCCACACCATGCAAAGAAAAGACTTACTTTTGACTAAGATGAAGCCATCTCAGAACCGCATGGTCTTTGTTTCCAAATACTCCACCAGATTGTCGGCAATCAAGAAAATCATTAAGTCAAGATGGGAGCTTCTCACAACAGAACCTGATTTCAACAGGTTGTTTGAGCAACAACCTCTGTTTGCCCATACGAGGAGTCATAACCTCAAAGAGATGTTAACCCAGGTCAAACCAGTGAACAACAATACAGAAACTGGCATGCACAAGTGTTATAACTGTGTCAATTGCAACAATGTGATGTTAGGGAACACGATTAACCACCCACATTCTGGCAAATTGCTTCATCTCTGACATTCAGGAGATTGCAATTCCTTGTTTGTCATCTATTGCATAAAATGTCCTTGTGGTTCATTATATGTAGGCAAAACCGAGCGGAAAATAAAAATCAGGATTACTGAACATAATAGTACTATCAGAACAAAAAGCATGACATTGAACCTAGTCACACATTGGTTAGACGACCACCACAATATAGCACAATTGAAATTCACCAATTTAGAAGTGTGGCAGCTTAAACCTGGTAGAGACAATGCTAAATTGTTATCCCAGCGAGAAGTGTGGTGAATCAAGTCACTTCAGACTATGACCCTAGCAGGTTTGAACGACAAAATTGACATGTCTTGCTTTCTATAAGGCACTGCCCTATTCAGTTTACTATCATCTGCAGACATCGTTGTGTATTCATGTGACATGTTCTTGAGTTTATGGCATTTCCAAGTTGCTCTTGTTATCCTTGATTCTGTACAAGCGCTTACCCATGGCAATGTCACACTACTTTCAACATTGTTTTTATTTTACACCACTCTTTATTTATATACTTCTCACTTCATGTGTTTCAATTTTTAATTTTTACTTTATTTTCATTTTCTATTTTACTTCGTTTTCACACCTTGTACACTTTTATCTTACTCATTCATTGATTGTCTTTCTCCTCTTTCTATTCTTCTCTGATGTCTTTTTCATCCGTAGGAGTTCATTTCCAATTCTTACTCAGTAGCTGCTTGGCTGGGGTGTCCGGCATCATCCTTCTTGCCCCTCTTTCTCTAATCTATCATGGATATATCATCATATTAGCTCATCAGGCATTCTTCATGTACTTACACCATCCGTTCTTTCATGGCCATTCCCCTAACTAACATTTCTTAAGCAGTCGGGTGTTAGTTGTGTTTCACCCCAAGTTAGAGGGTTATACGGCGCGCTTTATCAGCACTTCATGTCTCTACCCCTCCGCCACCATGGAGATTTTGCCTTCTCCATCATGGCGACCCCCTTAACTTTTTACACCTAGTCCATCATTCATTTTGATGATGGCTCCGCATTCAAAACAGGTTTTCCGGCTTCCGCTTGTTGCCGAGTAGTGGAATTGCGCTATTCGTTTCGGGACAGGAGTCTTCATATCGGTGAGTAGCTGGACTCGTTGAATTACATTTTCTGTAGTCTAGGCATTTGATACACATAGTTCACGTCATATATTTGTGATTGTTTTCAGTGACTTGTGGTGATCACGACTTCAATCGCTAACAGAGATTGAACCGGCATATTCTCATGCAGGTTGCTAGTTGGAGGGCCGTTTCTCTGTTCAAAGACCCCGTCTTCATTCGGGTTCTATTCACACGCTGACAGGTAATAGGCTGGCCACTTTCTGTGTTTCCAGTTTGTCACATTCATGTATACTTCAGCGCTAACTTGCACTCTCGTGGTTTTACAACAGGATCTTCATCCTCGTTGCTGTTTTTATATTGGAAGTATTCATCCAAATAAAGCATTAAGACTCCAGTGGTGCTATCACGGCACATTTAGAGAGGTAGGGCATCTAACTTGCAAGATTTCACGGCATTCGCATGATTCCAGTACATTTCTTTTTGAACAGCGAACTTTATTGTTCCTTTTTCACAGAGTTTGTCATTGGATCCTCACCTTTTATTGAGGACTATCTTGTTTTTGCTCCATGTAAGTCACCAGTTTTCATATTGGGGTTATTTCCGGTTGTTCATTTGTTATGTTATGTTACTTATATTTGTAACGCGCACGGATACTCACGAGTGTCCCGGCGCGGAGCCGTGAGGGGTGAAAGAATGGTCTTTAGACAAAGAGGTGCGTTTTCAGGTTCTTCTTGAAAACCACTGGGTCCTGAATATTACGTAAGGCAAGAGGAAGGGCGTTCCAAGCAACGGCAGCCTTCCGAGCAAAGGAGTTGCCTCCTAGCCTCTGAAATTTGAAACGAGGGACCTGGGTGAGGCGTTGGGACATAGATCGCAGATGTCGAGAGGGAGCATAAAAGGAGAAACATTTCTGCAAGTAAGAAGGGCCGAGGCCATGAAGAGCAAGATGGGCCAGAACCAACGATTTAAATTTTACTCTTTCGACCACGGGAAGCCAGTGTAGTGAACGCAAATGATGACGCACACTATTCCTGGCGGAAATACCCAGTAGGAGTCTGGATGCCGTATTTTGGACTACCTGGAGCTTTTTCAACAGATAGCCCGGGATGCCAATGTAAAGGGCATTGGCATAGTCCAGCCGAGGCAAAATAAGTGCACAGGTAACCGTTTCCCTCGCCGCCTGGGGTAGGAGAGGAAAGAACTTCCTTAGGGTTTTGAGCAGGCCGAAACAATTGCCGGCCAGCTTCTTGATATGAGTCGAAAAGGAAAGGCTCTCATCGAACCACACCCCCAGATTCTTGGCAGGCTTCCCTGTAGAGGTGGGCAGGGGAAACTCAGGTGGCCAGAGGTATTCCCGGAAGTTAGGAGAAAATTTTCCAAAGAGGAGAATCTCAGACTTCTCTTCATTGCACTTGAGTTGCGCAGCCGCCAACCATTTAAAAATGGAAGAGAGACAATGTTGAACAGAGAAGACTGAGTCCGCACTTTTGTCCCAGGTGAAAAGCAGCTGGGTGTCATCGGCATAAGCCATCACCTTGGCCCCAGGCCCTTGGCCAGATATACTAAAGGTGTGACATAAATGTTGAAGAGAAGGGGACTAAGGGAGGACCCCTGGGGGACTCCCGTTGTCACTGACTGGGGAGAGGAAGAGGACGGTGGAAGCCAGACCTGCTGGACCCGTCCTTCCAAGAAGGACCTAAGCCAGCCCCAGGCAGTGCCCGACACACCGATCCTGGCAAGTCGTGCAAGAAGTAGTGAATTTGAAATTGGTGTAGCAGCACTCAACTACTCGTTTGCACACCTGGTTGTCTACTTGGTGCTTGCTTTCATCTTCACTAGTCACATTACACAGTGTGCTCGTTTCCAATCTGCATATCACGTTTTCTGCTCTAGGGAACCTTCATGGTGTACTATGCTTTACACTGTTCGTTCGTATTGCCATGCGTATGTGCATTCATGGTGTATTATTCACAAGTTCATCCCTGTACGTTGTATATTTGAAAACTGTTTGCTTTCCATACTGCCAGTTTTTTATGATTGTCTACATTTTTTACAGTGGCCCCTGAAGAAGGGATGGGTCAATCCCGAACTGCATTGGGCTAATCACCAAATGGAAACTGCATATTTATGTTGAATGAAGCATAATTGTCACGTTCTTATAATTTAGCATTTTGTGTTATCGCATATAACGACTTTGTTTAAAATTATTAGATGCACCAGCAGTTTGAGCCAAATAAAGGCTACAATGTCAGTGTGCCATTCCTAGAAGTTTGTGTTTAATTTCTAATCAATCTCGTTGTGATTCTATATTGTCTATTGTGTATTTTCTCCTCTTTGATGATGTGAAATACTGTAATACAGCTGTGCATCCAGTACTCAAGTGAAGAGTCACTTGTATATATTAAATTAATTATTGGGGACATATCCGGGGGACCATCCAACATATGCCTAGGAAAGAACGCAATTCCAATTGAGTCCTTATCTACACTAGATTTATGGGGGGGAAGCGGGCCACCAAACTGTTAGCGGCTCCCCAAGTGGGGGGAAGGGGGCCACAAAACTGTTAGCGGCTCCCCAAGTGGTGATAGACGCTTAGAAGAAAGCAGAGAGGTGGATGAACTGGACTGGAAAAATAACCTGTGAGACCCCCCTCCTGTGAGTAGGAACACGTCTGAGAGAGATTACAAAACTGAAGGGCTTCCAGGCATGGGATACCCTGGGCATTTCCAATATCATTGAGAAGGGCACACTGATTACCTTTAAGACCCTCCAACAGGAGCATCGGCTACACACTACCCAATATTAGAAATATCTCCAACTTCTACACGCCTGGCTAGCTGAGCACCTAGACACTGAGATGATCCCAGAGTATGCAACCCTGGAAGGGAGACTGCTCATGGCTGAAATAAGTGAAAAAGGTGTGTCCTGGATGTACAAAACGATAACAAACAACAGGCCTGACATGCTACAAAACCTAAGGGCTCACTGGGAACACAAACTGGGTGAGCTAGATGATCTGGACTGAAAAGCTGCCTTAATGCACCCTAGAGAGGTGGCCATTAATTCTTAGATTAATCCAGTTCAAAATTCTGCACAGAGTTTACTATGACAGAGCCAGACTACATATCTTTGGCAGGACCAGCTCAGACAATTGTCTTAGATGCGGGGTGGAAACAGGGTCGTTTATACACACAATCTGGGAATGCCCTACAATTGCCACTTACTGGTCCAAAAGTGTTCAGTAGCTTACTGAGATCCTAGAAGCCACAATAGCATTAGACCCAAATACATTCTCCTGGGCATCCCCACAGAAAGACATCCCTAGACCCAAACTACTATTTTGTAACCTGGGGCTGATGGTGGCTAAGAGAGATCTAGCCAAATAATGGGGTGTTCCAACCCCCCCCCCAATAATCCAGGAGTCGGAATATGCCATGGATTTATACATGGCAGCTGTAAAAGTAACGTACATTGCAAGGGGCTGCCCGAGGAAGTTCAATAAGGTCTGGGGCCCTTGGATAAGCTATTATGGTATTGGCGTAGACAATGACGAAGTACACTCCACACTAAAAGGCCCATCTGAGTATGCAGAGATTGTTTTCAAACATGCTTATCTGCCTGGGGTTTCCGAATGTTCTCTCAATGCTGGGTAAAGATAATATCAAGAATGTGTACATGTCCAAATGTCTCATGCCGCATCCATATGTATGTACCTTTGTTGAAAATATAAAGAAAAATATTTTTAAAAAAAAGAAAAAGCATAAAAATATCATCACACAAAACGCAATAATATTCAAAAACATGAAATTCAATTTACACTGATGTTAAACATCTACTATTTACATACAATGTTCACTCCAGGAACCATAGCAATGTGTTCAAGGGGAAGTGCTCATGCATGAAAAGTAGAAAAGAAAAGAAAGGGAAAGACCCATAGTGTTTACAAACATTTTTCAACAGCGCCTGTTTGTAAATCATGTCATACACTCAAAATATATATCCACTCAAAGTAGGTCATTGTGTTCAATCATCATTCCCTCTCTGTGGCAAAATTAAACAATCCAGGCAGTTCAAAACATGTCGACGTTTCAACCCAGTGTGGTGGAAAAGGGCCAATTGGTGCCTCTATAGCGGGTCTTCTTCAGGACTGGGTATACAAATAAGACAGGAGCAACCTATCAAAAGAAGGGATATTCTTTAAAACTACATAAAAAGGTAGTGTGTGTGCTAATATGAACTCATCCCTGACGTGTAAACTCACCTAAGGGCCAACATCAAACAGGTGAGGAAAACGATAAATCTCACTTACAAAGTAGAAGGTTCAAAAGGTGTCTTCTCACTAAGGAAGCTTCGTTCCTTGATTCATAGGAGATAGAATATGCAAGAAAAATGGCCCAGAAACAAAAGACTGGGTCCACTCTGTGGAAAAATATAATTTTCAATTACTGAATACAACCGTCCAGTAGTCACTTATTAATCAGTATTAGAAGTAGAAGAAGAGTTACTCACCACAGACACAGAATTAATCTGTACTGATTGGTAAGTCAAAGGGTCGAGAAATGTTCTTAAGGATGTATGCCCACCCTGCTTAGTCTGTAAGAAGAATAATCAAGGTAAAATGATTGATTCTGTAATGAATCATATTGGTAAATCAGAGGGACATTTACAAGACTCAGGCAGAGTTTGTAGAGATGCCATTTTACAATTACTTGAAATACATGCTTGTGATTGGTTGTTTTCTAAATGGATTGAAGCTTATCCCATCTGGACATCAGACAGCTTAACAGTTGCCAAACTACTGATGAAGGAGGAACTACCTAGATTTAGAATTTCAACTTCTATTGAGACAGATCGTGTCCCCGTTTTAAGAATGAAATTTTACAATTTATATATACTATTCTTTAAATTGACCAGAGGTTCAATTGTAGTGATCGTTCCCAATCTTCTGGAGAAGTAGAGAGGATGAATGGGACTCTCAAGAACATAACAGGCCAATGCGTGCTTCGATAGGTTTAAAGTGGCCATATTTTCTTGCCCTTATTTTGATGCGATACCAAAGGGGATGATGGACGGAGCGTTAAAGCAAATCAAACACTCACCCCCAGTCAACTGATCTGGGTTTAATCCATCATCATTCTTTAGCTCACTCCACCACCGCAGTTCAGACATGACCATATGCAAATCAGTCTGTCCCTGTGCCTCATGGGAACAGTCCAGCCCGAACTGCCAAGCCATGTCTTCCCTGGACCGGAAACAAGCATCCTGGGACCGGTCTCGGGTTCAAAACCCTCATCAGCCAGGCTATCTTGAATCCAGTGGCAAAGTGAGCAAGGGAACCACGTCTGGGCATACCTTGCGAACTTAGGGCGAACAAGCGATACCAAAGGGGATGATGGACGGAGCGTTAGAGCAAATCAAACACTCACCCTCAGTCAACTGATCTGGGTTTAATCCATCATCATTCTTTAGCTCACTCCACCACCCCAGTTCAGACATGGCCATATGCAAATCAGTCTGACCCTGTGCCTCATGGGAACAGTCCAGCTCGAACTGCCAAGCCATGTCTTCCCTGGACCGGAAACAAGCAACCTGGGACCGGTCTTGGGTTCAAAGCCTCATCAGCCAGGCTATCTTGAATCCAGTGGCAAAGTGAGCAAGGGACCCACGTCTGGGCATACCCTGCCAACTTAGGGCGAACAAAGCGATACCAAAGGGGATGATGGACAGAGCGTTAGAGCAAATCAAACACTCACCCCCAGTCAACTGATCTGGGTTTAATCCATCATCATTCTTTAGCTCACTCCACCACCCCAGTTCAGACATGGCCATATGCAAATCAGTCTGACCCTGTGCCTCATGGGAACAGTCCAGCCCGAACTGCCCTAAGTTGGCAGGGTATGCCCAGACGTGGGTCCCTTGCTCACTTTGCCACTGGATTCAAGATAGCCTGGCTGATGAGGGTTATGAACCCGAAACTGGTCCCAGGATGCTTGTTTCCGGTCCAGGGAAGACATGGCTTGGCAGTTTGGGCTGGACTGTTCCCATGAGGCACAGGGTCAGACTGATTTGCATATGGCCATGTCTGAACTGGGGTGGTGGAGTGAGCTAAAGAATGATGATGGATTAAACCCAGATCAGTTGACTGGGGTGAGTGTTTGATTTGCTCTAACGCTCCGTCCATCATCCCCTTTGGTATCGCTTTGTTCGCCCTAAGTTGGCAGGGTATGCCCAGACGTGGGTCCCTTGCTCACTTTGCCACTGGATTCAAGATAGCCTGGCTGATGAGGGTTATGAACCCGAAACCGGTCCCAGGATGCTTGTTTCCGGTCCAGGGAAGACATGGCTTGGCAGTTCGGGCTGGACTGTTCCCATGAGGCACAGGGTCAGACTGATTTGCATATGGCCATGTCTGAACTGGGGAGGTGAAGTGAGCTAAAGAATGATGATGGATTAAACCCAGATCAGTTGACTGGGGGTGAGTGTTTGATTTGCTCTAACGCTCCGTCCATCATCCCCTTTGGTATCGCTTTGTTCGCCCTAAGTTGGCAGGGTATGCCCAGACGTGGGTCCCTTGCTCACTTTGCCACTGGATTCAGGATAGCCTGGCTGATGCGGGTTTGGAACCCAAAACCGGTCCCAGGATGCTTGTTTCCGGTCCAGGGAAGACATGGCTTGGCAGTTCGGGCTGGACTGTTCCCATGAGGCACAGGGTCAGACTGATTTGCATATGGGCATGTCTGAACTGGGGTGGTGGAGTGAGCTAAAGAATGATGATGGATTAAACCCAGATCAGTTGACTGGGGGTGAGTGTTTGATTTGCTCTAACGCTCCGTCCATCATCCCCTTTGGTATCGCTTTGTTCGCCCTAAGTTGGCAGGGTATGCCCAGACGTGGGTCCCTTGCTCACTTTGCCACTGGATTCAAGATAGCCTGGCTGATGAGGGTTATGAACCTGAAACCGGTCCCAGGATGCTTGTTTCCGGTCCAGGGAAGACATGGCTTGGCAGTTCGGGCTGGACTGTTCCCATGAGGCACAGGGTCAGACTGATTTGCATATGGCCATGTCTGAACTGGGGTGGTGGAGTGAGCTAAAGAATGATGATGGATTAAACCCAGATCAGTTGACTGGGGGTGAGTGTTTGATTTGCTCTAACGCTCCGTCCATCATCCCCTTTGGTATCGCTTTGTTCGCCCTAAGTTGGCAGGGTATGCCCAGACGTGGGTCCCTTGCTCACTTTGCCACTGGATTCAAGATAGCCTGGCTGATGAGGGTTATGAACCCGAAACCGGTCCCAGGATGCTTATTTCCGGTCCAGGGAAGACATGGCTTGGCAGTTCGGGCTGGACTGTTCCCATGAGGCACAGGGTCAGACTGATTTGCATATGGCCATGTCTGAACTGGGGTGGTGGAGTGAGCTAAAGAATGATGATGGATTAAACCCAGATCAGTTGAGTGGGGGTGAGTGTTTGATTTTCTCTAACGCTCCGTCCATCATCCCCTTTGGTATCGCTTTGTTCGCCCTAAGTTGGCAGGGTATGCCCAGACGTGGGTCCCTTGCTCACTTTGCCACTGGATTCAAGATAGCCTGGCTGATGAGGGTTTTGAACCCGAAACCGGTCCCAGGATGCTTGTTTCCGGTCCAGGGAAGACATGGCTTGGCAGTTCGGGCTGGACTGTTCCCATGAGGCACAGGGTCAGACTGATTTGCATATGGCCATGTCTGAACTGGGGTGCTGGAGTGAGCTAAAGAATGATGATGGATTAAACCCAGATCAGTTGACTGGGGGTGAGTGTTTGATTTGCTCTAACGCTCCGTCCATCATCCCCTTTGGTATCGCTTTGTTCGCCCTAAGTTGGCAGGGTATGCCCAGACGTGGGTCCCCTGCTCACTTTGCCACTGGATTCAAGATAGCCTGGCTGATGAGGGTTATGAACCCGAAACCGGTACCAGGATGCTTGTTTCCGGTCCAGGGAAGACATGGCTTGGCAGTTCGGGCTGGACTGTTCCCATGAGGCACAGGGTCAGACTGATTTGCATATGGCCATGTCTGAACTGGGGTGGTGGAGTGAGCTAAAGAATGATGATGGATTAAACCCAGATCAGTTGACTGGGGGTGAGTGTTTGATTTGCTCTAACGCTCCGTCCATCATCCCCTTTGGTATCGCTTATTTTGATGAGCATCAAATGTACTCCTGACAAAAAAACTGGACTTTCACCCCAAAAGGTGATCATGGGTAGAGCAATGAGATTGCTTATACTCCTTCAGCTGCACTTGTTTCAGTTACTGATGGCTTGTTCTTGATTACTGCAAAGGGCTGGCTGTTATGATGAAATCTGTCCCTCACCAGGTGAACTCCGCATCAGAAGGAACAGGAGAAGTACAGTGCCACAGTCTAATCCCAGGTGACTGGGTAGTGGTCAGAAGACATGTGAAGAGAAATTGTTTAGAGGAGCATTGGAAAGGCCCTTATTGAGTTATTCTGGTAACAAAGATAGCTGAAAAGTGTGCTGGAATCCTACAGTGGATCTATACCACTGACACAAAAAGAGTGAAGGCAGTTGGTGAAGAAGTGGTGAAAACAACCATGTCAAGCTCTAATTCACAGCATGGATCCAGAAGGGTGTAAAAATCTTGGAAATTTTGAAAGTGAAACTGGCAATGAAACTGACGAAGACAATGGAGTCAAAAAGTCCAGATTGGTAAAAGTGAAAATCCTGGTGAAGGTGCAAGGTGTCAAGGTGAAAAGCTGTTGCATAGTCAAAGGCATGGTTGGCAGAAAGAAGAAGTTGTCTCAAATCCAAACAATGAAAGACTCCAGTTGAAAATCCAATTCACAAGAACCCCCAGAGGAAGAAAGCAGTACACAGTAAATTATGCTGTTAAAGCTGCTCAGAGCTCAAGTCCATAAGTGGGTGAAAAAAAATTCAGCAGTTGGTATTGGAGTAGAAAAGACTGAAGAAAATAAGTCATTGAAAAGAACCTGCAAAATAAAGCACTGGCAACAAAAGAGACCAAAATCAATCAATAAGGAATACATTGATACCGAAGTACATGCCAGATTTCAACCTAAGTAGTCATGTGGGTCAGTTCTTCACAGAAGATTTGAAGATGAAAGATTTTTATTGGGAATGAAACATACCTAAATAACTCTCCAGACCCACTATGGCCCCTGATGTCGAAGTGGACAGATGACCTAGGTGACATCACAGATGAGGAATGGATATAAACCCTCCAAGGTCCCAGAGAAATAGCAATTCGGTCAAGATTCAGATTAGTACAACTTAAGATCCTCCATAGAGTATATTATTCTCGCAGTCTAATACACAAAATAGGAAGGGCGGGAGATCGCCTGTGCCTGAGGGAGTGTGGTCAGGGGGGGCTCCTTTTTTCACATCCTCTGGGAATGTCCTCGGATCCGTAGATACTGGGAGGCAGTGACTGCCATCATGTTGCAGGTTCTCTTAGTAGAGGTCCCGTTTGAGGCAAAGGGGTTGTTGCTGTTGATACAAGGGGAGGAAGACTGGCCCAGACATACTCGAATCTGGCTGACATTGGCAGCGGGGGTAACCAAAAGGAATATTGCTCTGAAATGGGGATCTAGGATCATACCATCCGTGGCTGATTGGAAGAGGGACCTACACTGGTATCAGAGGGCAGAGAAAGTAATATACCAGAGTAGAGGATGCATCAAAAAATGGGACAAAATATGGAACCCATGGAGGGCATACCAGGCACAGGTCTTAGAGTGAGTACAACCGTAAGAAAGGTGTTGGATATTATAGTTGTTATATTGAAATGTACATGATAAATACATCAGCAACTTGTTATTTTAATTTGAACTTCCAAATGAAGCGCCGGAGTGTATTGTGCTACTGACAATTGGTCAAAGGATGGGAACATTATATGATTATTTCTGCAGCTGCTACGGACTGTTTATCTTATCAATGTATGATGAGCAAGTTTAATAAAAAGATTTTCAAGAAAGCAAATGAGAATGAAACATATACAGTCCCACAAATCTTGTTGAGAGTTCATGAGTTACACTTTAACAGTACCACAAATCTTGTTTGACATACAATTAATGTGTTGCAGTAGCAGCTGACATGTGTTTCATCTTTTTGTAACTTTTTCAAGGCTTAATAGTATCCATTAAACAAGAGGTAGGTGTCACTAGAGAACTGGAACAATTCCTTCTGCTTGGGAAGCAAAAGAGCATTGATAGACTGTGTGCCCGTTTCATTAGGGTGAAAATTATACAGAAGCCAAAAGGTATCGTTCGTAATTTTGACGAGAGCAGGAATTAAGTATTGGTTGTGAAATACTAAGTCAAGCAGTGGTAGTAACCACTTTGATGATAACCACATAGGACTGACTGGTCGGTCATTGTATTAGTATAATGGAAGCAGGAGGGCCATAAGAAGCTCGTAAACTGAGGTATCCATGTTTGACCTCAAAATCGGATGAAGTCTCCTGCTCTTGTCACAACTGGGTACGCTACCCTTTTGACTTCTGGATAATTTTCAGCATGATAACAGATACTATTAAGCCTTGAAAAAGTCGCAAAATGACAAAACAGGTGTCGGCTGCCAGCGCAACACATTCATTTTGTGTCAAACATGATTTGTGGGATGGTTAATGCGCAACACATGAACTGTCAACCAAGATTTGTGGACTGTGTATGTTTATTTCTAAATAAACATCTTCTATCTTGAAATCTAATTTGGAGAACTGATCAATGGGACTACTCGGACTTTGATCTGGTGTGTGTTTTGGTATCAATGTGTCACAATTTGGTATTGTGAATTTTCGGTTCACAAACAATATACAATCTATTGGTTGCAGGGTGTAAGGATATCATGTGAGCACCATACTAATTTGTAATAATAACTATGTGTGTCTTGTTACTTTAACCCTAACTTTCCGATTCAGCATGTGCAATCTTGTAAACCACTGAAACTAGCAGGTTTGACGTTCAGTCAATCAATACAGAGCCTGAAGTACTAGAATTAGACTGAGAGAACACTGAAAGTGAATCACCAGTTGTTAATAGACTGGCAAGAAAGAGAACTCCAAATACAAAGTATGCATCACCTGAATGGCAATATCTTGCAACAGTGTCTGAGAAGGAAGAAGAATCAGAAACAGAGATCTCAATCCGATAAATGCTACCAATACACCTTCGAAAGTGAGCCTGAAAGTGAATCAGTGAAAGGAAGAACCACCTTGAAAGACTGTCCAATTAAAAGCTAAAAGTGAGAAACACAGCAAATTCTAAAGAAGAAGGAGAATCTTTTGAAAGCATGAACAGAAATGAGTTATTTGAAAAACATTTTTTGAAGTTTTGCTTGTTTTGATTTTTGTTTTCATAGCAATAGGAAGAAAAGATTAAAACCTAATATTGTTTTAAAGAAAAGTTTGGTAGCTCATTTTTGGAGCTTCACAATCATTTTTGTTTAGTCTCAATAGAGGATGGAATACACTAATTGCTGTAAAAGTATGATTTTGGTTGCCTTAGCAATGATATTCTTATTTGGCTTGTTGTTGTGCATAGTTTCTCTGATGAGGTATGTGTCCACAAAGGTTGAATTACCTACATATGAATATTAAAAATTGTTATATCTGTAGTTTTCTCCCTGCAGGTGAAGGTACAACATATATTCAGCTTCCTTTTTCTTATAGCTTATCTTGTACTGTGTTTGTTAGTATATTTAATAAGAATGAGTTTTTGTCTCCTTATTTGTCAGATTTCAATGTCTTATTGGAGGATCTGCCTTTCACAGAAGATAAACCTGCTAAAAAGTGTCTTAAATATGCATTTGTTAAACCAAATACACAAATTGAGCATGGAATTAAAATTACTAATCAGGAGTATGTGTGTGGCTTAAGTAAGGAAGAGCATGAATTTGTTAAGGAATACAACAAGAGGAGAGTAAGGATTGTGCAAGATTGGAGAGATGAGAAAAAGATAAGAGAACAGGTAAAAGAAGAAGAATGTAGATTGTTGAATTTGCTTCCTAGGTTGAGGATGGAATAAGAGAGAAAAGGTAAAGTCTGTTTGGTGTGTTGTGAATATGTGAGAGAATGGGAACGTGAGAGAAGTTATATAATAAATGGTGATTTTCTGGTTGGCGAAGAGCCGATTCTATATGTATTCTATATGTATGTATGTGTATATGTATATGGCAAGACTGCTTATTTCAATTTGCTGCATAACTGGCTTTGATCGTGTTATCTTGCTTTGGTGTTTTCTAGAGTCTATCACACAAGTGGAATGGATGATATAGTTGGTTTGAGGAGAGTGAAACGTGAATTTGTACAGATAGTGTTAGACATATCAGGTGTCACTATTCCTCCTATAGGTGTGGCTATGTATGATGTGACAATTAGATGCTTGCCTACACTTGTGAACCAGTTTACCTCAAGTACAGCTGGAGCCCTAACACAAATTAATTCTGAATTAATATCAAATTGAGCAATGGTAATGCAAAATCGCTTAGTGCTAACTATCTTTCTTGCAAAGAAAGGGGGTGTTTGCAAGGTACTGAAGGTTAATGAGTGTAGCCCTTCATTTCTGATAACAGCAGGGTTATTAATGCACATATAAACAATGTTACTGCAGTGTCTTGTGAACTTCAAGCTTTAGAAGAACATGGCGTGTGGGAGATTGTAGGTTACTAGATTAGTGAGATAGGGAAGAATTTTAACAAGGTTGGTGAATGGGTTGATACTCTGGGAGGGGAAACTTTATGGTTAAACCTTATCCATGTTATTATAATAATGATTTGTGCAATTGTCTTGTTTCTTTAAAAAGGAAACGTGAAGAAGAGGAAATTACAATGGAGAATATTACTTATAGTGTTTACAATCAATTGAAGATGATGAAAGACAGTACCAGAAAGAAGCAGAAAGTAATGTAGAGTGTTTTATAATTTTCTGATTAATAAAGGATTATTAATTGTTTTAGTGATATAAAAAATCAGAGGGGGAATTTGTTAAATAATTTTATGGTTTTACATTTTTGTGTATAATTAACAATGTGCAGTATGCATTTACACACACGATTCCACATCTACAGACTGATTTAATATAATTGCTTTTGAATTCGTTTTCTATGATGTGTAGAAGTATATTTTGTAATAGGCCACATTTCTATGTAAAATGCCATTTTGACAAAATGGAAGTTGTTTCTGTCCCTCACTTGTGCTTCCCCCTGCACCCATCCTCTTCCTAGAGCAAGCAGTATTCAGTGAAGCTGAAATATATTAGGATATCTGCAGGACCTGGCCCTTTTTGCAGGGGCACCCACAAATTGTTGCTTTCTTCTGCTGAACCCGTCTTTGTTGGCATTAGGACTCTGTACCCTTTACCACTGCCAACCAGTGGTAAAGTGATTGTGTTCGCTCCCTAAAACATGGTACAATTGGCATATACCTGACAGGTACCCTTAATTTACATATAAGTCCCAAGTAAATGCTACTACATGTACTCAGGGCCTTTAGATTAAATGGTACTAGTGGGCCTGCAGCACTCATTGTACCATCCACTAAAGAAGCCTTTTAAAACATGTCTCAGGCCTGCCACTGCAGCCTGTATGTGCAGTTTTAAACTGCCATTTCAACTTTGCAAAATAAACCTTTTTTGTTCAGCCTAATCCTTATTTTTAGTACTTATAAGTCACCCCGAAGATATGCCCTAAAGGCTCATAGGAAGGGTACAAAGGGGACTAGGTGTGGGCAGGATGAGCTATCCTGCCAGGATGGCTGTGGGCAGAGCTGCACTGTGCCCTATTTGCACTTCACACAAAGGAATCTGCCACCAGGTCTGCTTTGCCTTTTGTCACCCCAGACTTCTTTTAGCCTTGAAAAGTGAAAAACTGTCCGGAACCAGATGTAAGGGTAGTTTATGGAATCTCCCAACTTCAAATGCTAGCACTAGGTATAAATAGTGGACATATAGAGCCATGCTTCACACTCCTGGACCACTGGACATTACAGAAGAAGGGCTGCCATGCTACCAGAGGACTGCCCTGCTGCTTGATGACTGCGTTGCTCTCTGGGAAGGAAGACTGGACCTACTCCCTTCGTCCCAGGCAAGCCTGAGTGACTCCAAGGGTCAGTTGGCTGACCTCCTGTCTGAGCTACAGGGACACAACATGCTCCAAAGGCCTCCCTGCAATTGCCCATCTGACCTGTGGCAATGGACCTACCTGGATCTGCAACTTAACCTCCGTGAGTACTGCTGGCTTCTGTTGGAGTGAGTTCCTGATCCCAAAGAGAAGCTCCTCGGATCCTGAACCCTTGGCTGGCATTAGCTGAGCAACTCCTAAAAGAAATGGTGAACTGCTATTTTTGGGCTCTTTGCGACCGCCAACAGGCTTGTTCACATTGGACTTTGCGAAAGTAACTTTTTTAGCAGGACTAGCTTGGTCCCTGTATGTGGCTCTTGCTCTATCGCGGTCGGCCTGAACTTGGGACTTTAGCATAACCAGATGACCATGAGTAGCACTTTGTGCTTTTAGGTGTTATATTTACTTAAAACTTTAAAAATGCATCTCTCCTGTTCTACTGATTGGATGTTTGTTCTTCTGTTATTATTTTATTTATTAAAATGTACTCTATTTTTCTCTATTGGTTTGGGATTTTCTTGTGTTATGTTTTCACTTCATTACTGTTTGTGTGCTGCATAAATACTTTCCGCTTTGCCTCTAAGTTAAGCCTGATTGTTTTGTGCCAATCTACCAGAGGGTTAAGCACAGGCTGATTTTGTTACTTTTGTGGGTCACCCTGAAAAGTATTGTGCTTGTTGCCTGAGTGGGGCATTCACCCACTCAACCAATAACCACATTTCTAACAATATTTCATTGCTGTTTTTGTTTTGCTTACGCCAAACTCTATGTAGCTCGGCTGTAAATGGAAACATGCTGCCACATCTTCTGCTTCTTCACTGAAGTCTATTCATTCACACAGCGAAACACTGTAACTGCATCTTATTCTGTTTGAATATCTCTGGATGACATAGGCATAGAAGGTACTGAATAATTATTAGTGCAGTGAATTAGTGCCTAGGTATTAAGGTAATGTGATGTTTATTTTTCTTGTACTATGATTTGCTGAAAAAATAATACATTCAGTCACTCCATGATGATTCTGCAAAAGTTCTACTTTCAAGGAAAGAATTGTGTATAAAAAACCCTGAATTTGGGGGTGAGCATGAAGACTATCCTGTTTTACTAGGGATGCTGTCCAATTCTTTTCTGATTTTTTTATGCCCAGTAGAATTTTTTCAGATCTATGCATACTCTGTGTAACTCTACATTTGGGAGGCTCCATGGCATTAACTCTGTACTGCTTATTTTTGAATTTTGTAATAAAATCTTTTAATTTTTAATTGATCTAGAACTCAGTTATCCAATTTATTCATTTTAACGAATGATAATTTAAGTGATTTTTATGCTTTGGGAGGTGCCTTAACGTCGGGACACATAGCCTTATAAAATGAAGGTTTAACACCGTCTCCGATCCAGAATTTGTTGGAGGTTTGGATGAAGTAAAAATTTGGGGGGGCCCAGATTTTGGGGTGTCCTTTTGCTCCTACGAGGGCAATGTAAAATGGTTCTCAAACATCAAGGAGGAAATTTTTCCTAAGCAGCTCTGAAAAGCTAAGTGATATTGTGCGTTTTTCTTGGAATAGTTCATAAGGCAGAAGTTGAGTATCATAAGCATAACAAAAAAATGAAACCCGAAGGTTTTATTTAAATGGACAAGACACGGCAGATAAATGCTGAAGATTGTTGGCCTCAGAAAAGATCAATGAGGCTTTCCATATTGTACATGTTGGAAAGCCAACAAGAGCCACAGCTTGCTCTCTGTCCCTAAGGAATGACTGAAGACACAGTAGGGCTCCATCTCTCACAGCTAATTCATCCAAGCATGATGGCAGGTGTGGGAGGCGGTGTTAAAAGTGGCAGAGTATTATTGATTTGCATAAATCGAAGTCCCAAAATCATCAACAACTCTCCTCGCGCGGATTATGTTTCATGTCCAGAACAAATACGGACCTAGGAAGGTTCCAAAAAGAATGATCTTCCAAGAATCTCGCCAGCTGCTCGTTTAACCATCTTCTATAGTCCTGATAGGAAGATCGAAGAGTGAAACTCTATTGTTGTCAAAAGTACGTTGATCGGCGTTCAGTGTTTTGAGGAGGGGTGTTACATAAGAAATTGAACAATAGTGGGTGGTGCTTATTCCAGATATTTAGGGATAGCAGTGTCCAAAAAGTGACGAAGAAGTAGCTGCGAAACGTCTATCACAAATGAAGAGGAAAAAGGATTTTTAAAAAAAGATAAGAACTACATAGACGAGACAAGAGAGAGTTGAGCTGAAAACGTTGAAGGACTATTAAAGGAAAATAAACTTGCCCACTGAACGTAGAAATGGAGTCCGAATATTCTCTATTTCAGAATGAAATAATGCAGACAGATTCACTGAGAGCTCTGCTGATTCATGGAAAGGCAAGGATTTCAGAGCCAAGGCAGGCTGAACATGATAATTCAGAGACACATTTACAGGCTTATTTTTAGGGTTGGAAGCAACTAAGAGATGACTGGTGAAAAAAACAGCAGGCGCTTTGGAAATAGGTGTTGAAATGTGTTTTGGACCAAAATATAATTTTTCTGCGATTAACTATTTGTTGAAACGGTGCTCAAATTGCTTGCACTGAAGGTTTAACTGCCGCAGCTAATCATTGAATCACCCAGTCGAAGTGTGTGTCCTCATAACCGTAGAGATGCATACAATTCCTGTAGTATCTAATGCTGTAGTGACCCATTTGCACAGCCATCATTGGGAGCTGGGAGGTCAGGAGTAACCGTGACAGGAAGACCCTGTTCCTAGTTACACCTTCTCCTGTTTCCTATCTTTATTTTTAGGTTTTATTTACCTAATAGGTTGTAGTTGACTCCGCTCCTCTTTTCTCTACGTCTTTTCTTTTATTCCCTCTTTTCGACCATTAATCACCCTTTCATATTTATTTTCATTTCCCTTCTTCCATTTTCTGTGTTCTTTCTTCTATGCCTCTTAGACATCCCCATCTCATATCTATTACCAGAATGCATTTTCTTTTTTCTGGACTTGCTTTTTCTTATCCGTTCCCTAGCTCCTTTCTTCCTCATATACTACACTGACCCATGCTTTTGACGGTCTGGTAGCCTGGAGCAGAGTCTGGGATGAACCTCATATGCGACGCAATCTGTGCCTCACCACAAGCCTTTAGTGGAATGGACCTGTAAAGAGACGAAGAGGTTAGTCATTTTTGTTTCTTTCATCCACCTTCTTTCTGTTAATCCTCCTTTTCCTCACTGATGATCAATAATTTTCCTTTCTCTCATCTGTCTTTAATCTCTTCATTTCCCTTTCTTAGCTGATAGAGCCACTGTGAATAAGCCTTGGATTGTCCTGCCTCAATACCATGGGACTCATGTTCCACTAGGGGAAAGGGTGTGGCGTTATGACCAAAGCGGCTAACTTTGGAACTGACGAACCAGGATCGAGCTCAAAGTCAGTTCAACATCCTGTGATTCTGTGCAAATCACTTAAGGCCCGATTTATATGTTGGTGGAGAGGTGACAGAGCTCCCTCCCCCCCAGCATTAAGGCCCGCCTACCCGATTTAGAATTGGGTGGACCATGGTTTGACAACAGCAGAGAATACTCCGTCTCTGCTGTGGTCAAACGCCTCCAATGTCTTGAAGGAGTAAGGGCAGTTAGGGATTTGGCTATATGTCAGCCCACCTAATTTAGATGGGCGGACATACAGTCATTTTTCAATGCCCATAAAAACATGGTGGTAAGGGGCATTTTGGGAAGAAACTCCCATGGTGAGGGCTGCATTGTTTTTTTATTTTCAAAAACTCTGGGATTTTATTTTTGAAAATAATAAATATATATGTTTGCAGTATGGTTCCATCATGGTGATGCAGCCATAAGGCAAATTTACAGTGCATTGACAGGAACCGCCATGAACCTGCTAATGCTACAAATGTTCGCTGGGCCAGGGGATATTTCTATATTTGAAAGCGGCACCTCCATCAGGGTGACAGAGTAATTTACTTGGTCGCTCTGGTGAAGAGTGGGCTTCCCCACAAAATATAAATCAAGCCCTAAATTTCCCCTTGCCTAAACAAATGATTCTGACATGATTCTATTCCAAAGACACTTCCAGAACTAATACGTTCGGTCTTAGGCCCCTCTAGGAAGTTCGCTCGTCAGTATAAAGTTGTACTTTTGTCTGTTCATTCCTTATTTTATGTGTTGTGTTGGTTTTTATGTGCGTGTTCCCCTCATTATAAGTCCCCTGTGAAGTCACGCCCTCTCTACTACCTCAAGGAAGCTCTTCCACGATAGGAATTCTGTATTCCAAGCCTATAGAAGGGCCTTCTCAGTGTGCTTTGAGTTACTGCCACTTATTACAGTATTATGCCTTTAGTGGTATTTTGTACCCCATGTATCATATATTTTGTACCCCATGTACCCCCTGCTGAATTCACGCCTCTCTACTACCTCAAGGAAGTTCTTCCACTATAGGAAATTCTGTACTCCAAGCCTATAGAAGTGCCTTCCCAGTGTGTCATGTGTGACTGCCACTTATTGCAGTATTATACCTCCATTTGTATTTGGTACCCCATGTTTCATGCACATCTGTCACTTTTTCCTATTGGAACTTATTCCTCTTTTTGTATTTGGTTTGTTTGTTTTTGCACAATTGTCACTTTTTCCTCATGCAATGTAACGCTTGCCTTTGTATTATGCTCATTTGTATCCTCCTCCTTATGTAATGTTGCTGATCCTGTTGTGAAGCGCTCTGACACCCTCGGGTAAAGTCCGCGCTATATAAAAACGCATAAATAAATAAATAAATACCTGGTTCTCGTGTAGAGTGTTTCAATGTTAGTGGGCCAAGTTTGGGCTATATAAAACTTTTTTAAAAAGTGCAAAATTAGTTGCATGATCCCCAAGTTGAGAGCCCACAGTACAAGAGATGCGAATAATCAGTGGTACTGGTCAATAAATAAAGAAACCTATGCTGCCTTGCAGGTTTACCAAGTTGTATAGCCCAAAGTAAATCCTTCAGGGGCAGATTGGTCTCCGGGAAAACATAGGCAATTTCTCACTTGCCCTTTTTCTCTGAAGAGACCAGTGGGGTTAAGACTGAGCTACTTAAATATTAGAGTATTTGGGGCAGAGTCAACATGTGACTAGCTCTACAAGAGCACCAAATTAATTTTTTTCACAATAAATGTCTGTGACGAGACCAATAGTAGAGTATGCTGGTGCTTCTTTCATTGTTGCTTTACCCTTTTTCAATGACTTTAACCCTCACATCCTCTTCTCCTCTAATTTTTGCTTTTAATATTTTCTTTAATTTCTTTGCACTGCCTCTCATTACTTCTTATTTTCTTTCCTCTTTCTTACCTTCTTGTGACAAAAGGTATCACAAAGGTATCACAGGAGTACGGCTCCAAGCTCAGAGGAGTGTTACATCATCACCAGGGACAGGATTATTTTGTAGGTCTTTGCAGGTTCCCTCAGTTGGGGGTGACAGTGTATATGGGAAGGCTTGGGAGTCAGTCTGCATATCCTCAAGATATGAAATGATATAGAGGAAGTTCTCCACCATCAGGGACCACATAGTGGTTTTTTCTGCTCCAGACAGTTCTCAGAAGTGGGTGGTAGAGAAAATGGGAGGCCTAGGAGCCAGCCCCCGAGAATCTTTCCCCCTGTAACTTAACTCTCTTCGGCTGTCAGGCAGAACAGCCAGAGAACACCAAAGGGACCTGCCATCGTAACCATGAGGACCTCTTTTCTCTCTGTAAAGGACAGAGGCAGGGCTTACTTTTATATTGGCCAGCGTCACACCTCATCACCAGCCCTTAGGAGAAAATGGGGCAGGGCCAGGAAGGAACAATCAACATAGAGCCAATCAGAGTAAGATACAGATTAGAGGAATGGTCAGAAGAGTGTGCTATCCTATTTACAGGAAGGAATTCTGACTGTGTTAGGAGAACTGTACACCTGACAGGATGGGAACTAACAAAGCCCTTCTCTATTGCAGGCAAGTTTAAAGTCAGGAGGGGAGGCAGGAAGGAGGGGGAGCTGGAGACCTGCCAGGATCGGAACTCACAAAGGACTAATCTATTGCAGAGTGAATGGGAAGTGACATTCAGCCATAAAGGGATCTACACTAAGCTGTTGCCTTCATCAGCACTGTATGTAGTAAAGATTAAACACTTCTTTTGTGCCAGAATATGCCATCTTTACATGACATAATTGACCAGGACATGACATCATTGAGCAGGCCCTGTGCCAATGCCCCACATGTGGTGAACGTGATGCTGCGCCTTTGGTCATGCACAGCAGGGGGTTGGCTGCAGGGCTTGGCATCTGGCCAGGCACTGTGGCGAGCCATTTGCTGCAGATACTCAACCTATTTTGTGTTTTACATACATACATACAAAAACACACACACATCTATATATATATATATATATATATATCGCGGATGCAGTCCAGACTTTCTTCCGATCGCATCCACCAATTGGAGTTGGTGCAGACAGGCGGGCGCTGGACCCGCTAAAATATCATTAAATCCTCACAATCACGCAAGGAAAAGTCGCACTCAGGATTCCTGAGTGCGACTTTTCCTTGCGTGATTGTGAGGATTTAATGATATATATATATATATATATATATATCGCGGGAGAGAGTAATTAAATTTTATTGCATCTTCCGTGCACACGGACGCGTTTCGGCAAACGCCTTTATCAATGTCGGCGGCCGCCATTTGAGACCTCATTATATATTTAGTTCTAATTTGGTTGCATTTCATTCATCAAAATCAATAAAGGACTGACAAATTAAATTCAACAGTCCCACCATAAGCACCAGGGGAGGAGGGCATGCGGCCCCATTCTTGGGCTGATTTCGGTCCCAGGGACCCCATCCCCTGGGATCCAGCAGCATTTTGCAGGGGGAGGAGGGCACGCGGACTCCCTCCCCTGGTCGATTTTGGCCCCAGGAACTCCATCCCCTAAGGCCCTCACCCTTTAAAGGTGGGAGCACTGGTGCCCACATAGTGCACCCACCAGAGTGCCATTGGGGGCGGCGGGGGGAGCCCCAAGGCCTCCATAGGCCCAGTTGGCCCCTGGCACACAGCAGTAGCTGGCATTGCTTCCGCCCCTCCCTGAGCACGGGAGCATTATTTTCAGGGCTTTCCCTGCCCGCTTCAGTGCGGGCAAGGAAACACATGAAAAGTCCACTTCCTGTGGGTGGGAGCATTTTTTAAGCTCCCGCCCACTAGGGGCAGACTTGGTGTTTGCTCCCACTTGGCGGGAACTTTGAAAATGCTCCTGCCAAGTGAGAGCAAACACAGGTTTCTCTGCCCACTTCGCTGTGGGCAGAGAAAACGCTCTGTCCCGGGGGGTGGGCTCTCCGGGACATAGCATCTTGGCCAGAGGGGTGCCACACAGTCCCCTCTATCAGAGGAATTGGCCCAGGGGTGGGAGACTTAATGGCTCAGAGGGGTGCCACAAAGTCCCCTCCATCAGAAGAATTGGCCCAGGGGTGGGAGACTTAGGGAGAGGGCCACATGGCCTCTCTCCCCATTTTGAAAATTTTCGGCCTGAGGGTGGGCTCCCAGGGGCCTTTAAAGGCTCGGGAAGGGGATAGTGTAGCCCCCTTCCCCTTCTTTAAGGATTTCGTCCCCAGGCATGGGCTCTCAAGGGCCTCCAATGGATCAGGGAGGGGGCCACACATCCCTCCCCCCATAAATAATATGTTTGGCCACAGGAGACGGCTACCCAGGCCTCTAATTGCTCAGGGAGGTGGTCCACACGTCCCCCTCCCATATATAATATTTTCAGCCCCAGGGTAGGGTCCTCAGGGCCTCTCATGGCTCGGAGAGGGGCGCCACACATGCCCCCTCCCCATAAAAATTGTTTTTGGCCTGTGGGTGGGTTCTCCGGAGCCTCTGAAGGCTCAGAGAGGGGGCCATAAATCCGCCTCCCTTTATGAACATAGCACCAGGGGTATGCTTCCCAGGATTTATAATAAATTAATGTGGCCCAACCACCATTTTTTGTTGTGTTTTCAATTCCGCTGAAGTCTTGCAGGATCGCAGCAATTTTTTGCCATTTTTGCCCGGTTGGGTGGGGGTCTCCCTAGGTCCCCCCATGGGGCCTGTGGGTAAGGGTATCCCTACCCTCACCCATATATCTAGACTGTTTTTGTAACTTCAGGACAGGAGACTAAGTCCCTGAGTTCTGTAATGGCTGCCAGCAACATTTTTCTCATATTGCTGGCAGCCAATCAGAGTCTGACTCCTTAAGGAGTGAGATGGCCAGTCAGAATGCTCTACTTTTAAACTGGCTCCAACTGCCAAATATACAATTATTTTTTACCCTAAATTTCTCAAAAACTACTGAACGGATTTACACCAAATCACATAAAGCACAATTTGAGGACCAGGATCTAGCCTCCTGATGGATTTTGTGTAATTCCTTTCAGCAGTTTTTGCTATAGCCTTGTCTAAAGAAGTCTATGAAAAATGCATGGGGAGTTTGTATTTTGGAACACCCCCTTTTTTTTTGGCCCACGCTTGACAGATCACCCCAAAACTTTCCAGGAATGAGCTGAGGCGGATGAATTTTTTTGTGGAAGGTTTTGTGAAGATTCATCAAACGGGGCCATAGTTATTAGCAAACCAAAAAACGATCTTTCTATGGAAAAGCAGACCTAACTATAACCAACTAGTGGTGGCCGCCACTTGGTAATATATTACTGTGCTAAACCTATGCCTAAAAACTTTGCTTAAAAAAATTGCAAAAGGTATTGTCACTTTCTACCTCGGCATGTATGGCACTGTGCTAATCCTATGCTTCAGACATTTGAGATGAGCAGATTCAGAAGGTTGCTCATGTTGTAGGGTGCTCTATATAAAGAAGATTCTCTCCACCTAAACTTGGGAACTACGCAGAGCTTCCTGCTTCCTTTTTTACATAATTTATGTGGCACTCTAAGCCTCAAAGGGTATTGTCTTGACTTATACCGGGTGCTCATTTGTGTCTGGACAAAGCTATGCATCTCTGCAGAGCTCTAACTAGAGTGAAACAAAGTCAGGGGTTGCTTTTATTCATTCCAGGTTTAATTGGACGGTATGTTACCAATCCAAAGCTGTAATACTGTGCCTAGAGTGGTACAAGACTTTTCTAATTTTTCTAGCTCGGTGTGGATGGCACTGTGCTAATCCTATGCTTAAAAACTCTGCTAGAAAAACAAACATTTGAGGTGAGCAGATTCACAGTGTTGCTGGTGTTATAGGGTGTGACATATAATGGAGCTGTTCTCCTCATAAACTTGGGAACTTCCCAGAGTTCCCTGCTTACTTTTTTGCAAACTTTTTGCAGTGCTCTAAGTCTGAAAGGGTAATTTCATGATTTATACTGGATGCATCCTTGTTGCTGGATGAAGCTGTACCTCTCTAAAGAGTTGTAATTAGAGTTGAGCGAAAGACATGTGTCAGGGGTTGATTTTATTTATTTCAGGTTGGCTTGGATGGCATTTTACCAATCCAAAGCTGTAATACTGTGCCTGGAGTGGTAGGAGGCTTTTGCCATTTTGAAGCTCGGCATGGAAGGCACTGTGCTAATCCTAAGCTTAAAGACTTTGCTGAAAAAATGGCAAAAGGCCTAGTCAATTTCTAGCTCAGGGTGGATGGCACTGTGCGAATCCTATGCTTAAAAACTCTGCTAGAAAAAAATACATTTGAGGTGAGCAGATTCAGTGTTGCTGGTGTTGTAGGATGCTCCATATAAAGGAGCTGCTCTCCATCTAAACTTGGGAACTACCCAGAGTATATATATATATAATTTTGCTAAAGGGCTGCATTATCCAGAGTGCACAGCGAGCACACGCCCAGTGGGGCGGGACTAAATATTGAACATCACCTGAGAACGTGTAAGCTGCTCCTTTCCCCCTCTAACGCCAGCCAGTGAGAAAGGAAGAGATTTCCGAAACGCGTATGGCAGATGCGGCGTACACTGAAGTTGCGAGGACCTGTTTCAGCCTGCTGCTGCCTTCCGAATAAAAGGGTAAACTGAACGTTGCGTGTGGTGTCTTCTACTGGGAGCAGTTTCGATTGGCATATATTGTGGTCCGCTCTGACCACGAAGACGACCCCACTGTATGTAAAGCAGGTCCGTGTGCTGAGGATGTTGGCGCAGAGAACGGAGCAACGTACCTGTTTGGTTGGGCGTTACTAGCGGCAGGCGGGACTGGTTCCAACAACGACCCAACGGGATTATAATTGTGGAGGGCAGGGATCAGCGGCTCATTATGGGCATTAATTTTGCTAAAGGACTGCATTATCCAGAGTGCACAGCGAGCACACGCCCAGTGGGGCGGGACTAAATATTGAACATCACCTGAGAACGTGTAAGCTGCTCCTTTCCCCTCTAACACCAGCCAGTCAGAAAGGAAGAGATTTCCGAAACGCGTATGGCAGCTACGGCGTACACTGAAGTTGCGAGGACCTGTTTCAGCCTGCTGCTGCCTTCCGAATAAAAAGGGTAAACTGAACGTTGCGTGTGCTGTCTTCTACTGGGAGCAGTTTCAATTGGCATATATATATATATATTCACTGAAAAAACCATAGGTTTTAGGGACAGTTATAGTTAGTTGGACATTTCACTCGTACAAAACCATAGAAATTCCCCGTTATAGTTAGTTCAGCTAACTATAACTCACGCTCCACAATGCACTGCTGATGACGTCACATATTACATCACTCATGACATGGTCAGTGACATCACTGATGACATCACTGATGACATCTCAAATGACATCACTGATGACATCACCCATGTGATAATTTCATGCATCTTCTCACACCCTAATATAACTTTTGATACACCCACTCTAAATTACAGACTGCCATTCTCAAAACCATAGACACTCCAACACCAAAAACTACAGTAGGGGGTACTGCTGGGGGAAGTGTTTTAGGGTTTAGGTTAGTGCAGTGGTGTTTGGGTAGTGTAGGGGTACTGCTGGGGGTAGTGTTTTAGGGTTTAGGGTAGTGCAGTGGTGTTTGTGTAGTGTAGGGGGTAGTGTTTTAGGGTTTAGGGTAGTACAGTGGTGTTTGTGTAGTGTAGGAGGTTGTGTTTTAGGGTTTAGGGTAGTGCAGTGGTCTTTGGGTAGTGTAGGGAGTCGTGCGGGGGTAGTGTTTTAGGGTTTAGGGTAGTGTAGGGGGTCATGCGGGGGGTAGTGTTCTAGGGATTAGGGTAGTGCATTGGTGTTTGGGTAGTGTAGGGGTCATGCGGGGGTAGTGTTTTAGGGTTTAGGGCAGTGCAGTGGTGTTTGGGTAGTGTAGGGGGTCGTGCTGGGGGGAGTGTTTTAGGGTTTAGGGCAGTGCAGTGGTGTTCTGGTAGTGTAGGGGGTCGTGCTGGGGGAGTGTTTTAGGGTTTAGGGCAGTGCAGTGGTGTTCAGGTAGTGTAGGGGGTCGTGCTGGGGGAGTGTTTGAGGGTTTAGGGCAGTGCAGTTGTGTTCGGGTAGTGTAGGGGTTGTGCTGGGGGTAGTATTTTAGGGTTTAGGGTAGTGCAGTGGTGTTCGGGTAGTGTAGGGGTCGTGCTGGGGGTAGTGTTCTAGGGTTTAGGGCAGTGCAGTAGTGTTTGGGCAGTGTAGGGGGTAATGCTGGGGGTGGTGTTTTAGGGTTTAGGGCAGTGCAGTGGTGTTTGGGCAGTGTAGGGGGTCTTGCTGGGGGTGGTATTTCAGGGTTTAGGGCAGTGCAGTAGTGTTCGGGCAGTGTAGGGGGTCGTGCAGGGGGTGGTGTTTCAGGGTTTAGGGCAGTGGTGTTCGGGCAGTGTAGGGGGTCGTGCTGGGGGTGGTGTTTCAGGGTTTGGGGCAGTGCAGTGGTGTTCGAGCAGTAAAGGGGTTCGTGCTGGGGGTGGTGTTTCAGGGTTTAGGGCAGTGCAGTGGTGTTCGGGCAGTGTAGGGGCGGTGCAGGGGTGGTGTTTCAGGGTTTAGGGCAGTGCAGTGGTGTTCGGGCAGTGTAGGGGGTGCTGCAGGGGTGGTGTTTCAGGGTTTAGGGCAGTGCAGTGGTGTTCGGGCAGTGTAGGGGTCATGCAGGGGGTGGTATTTCAGGGTTTAGGGCAGTGCAGTGGTGTTCTGGCAGTGTAGGGGGTCGTGCTGGGGCTGGTGTTTCAGGGTTTAGGGCAGTACAGTGGTGTTCGGGCAGTGTAGGGGGTCGTGCTGGGGCTGGTGTTTCAGGGTTTAGGGTAGTGCAGTGGTGTTCGGGCAGTGTAGGGGGTTGTGCTGGGGCTGGTGTTTCAGGGTTTAGGGCAGTGCAGTGGTGTTCGGGCAGTGTAGGTGGTCGTGCTGGGGCTGGTGTTTCAGGGTTTAGGGCAGTGCAGTGGTGTTCGGGCAGTGTAGGGGGTCGTGCTGGGGCTGGTGTTTCAGGGTTTAGGGCAGTGCAGTGGTGTTCGGGCAGTGTAGGGGGTCTTGCTGGGGCTGGTGTTTCAGAGTCTAGGGCTGTGCAGTGGTGTTCGGGCAGTGTAGGGGTCTTGCTGGGACTGGTGTTTCAGGGTTTAGGGCAGTGCAGTGGTGTTCGGGCAGTGTAGGGGGTCGTGCTGGGGGTGGTGTTTCAGGGTTTAGGGCAGTGCAGTGGTGTTTGGGCAGTGTAGGGGGTCATGCTGGGGCTAGTGTTTCAGGATTTAGGGCAGAGCAATGTTGTTCAGGCAGTGTAGGGGTTTTGCTGGAGGTGGTGTTTCAGGGTTTAGGGCAGTGCAGTGGTGTTCGTGCAGTGTAGGGGGTGGTGTTTCAGGGTTTAGGGCAGTGGTGTTCAGGCAGTGTAGGGGGTCTTGCTGGGGTTGATGTTTCAGGGTTTAGGGCAGTGCAGTGGTGTTCGGGCAGTGTAGGGGTCGTGCTGGGGGTGGTGTTTCAGGGTTTAGGGCAGTGCAGTGGTGTTCCGGCAGTGTAGGATGTCGTGCAGGGGTGGTGTTTCAGGGTTTAGGGCAGTGCAGTGGTGTTCGGGCAGTGTAGGGGGTCGAGCTGGGGGTGGTGTTTCAGGGTTTAGGGCAGTGCAGTGGTGTTCGGGAAGTGTAGGGTGTCGTGCTGAGGGGTGGTGTTTCAGGATTTAGGGCAGTGCAGTGGTGTTCGGGCAGTGTAGGGGGTCATGCAGGGGGTGGTGTTTCAGGGTTTAGGGCAGTGCAGTGGCGTTTGGGCAGTGTAGGGGGTCGTGCAGGGGTGGTGTTTCAGGGTTTAGGGCAGTGCAGTGGTGTTCGGCCAGTGTAGGTGGTCTTGCTGGGGGTGGTGTTTCAGGCTTTAGTGCAGTGGTTTTCTGGGAGTGTAGGGGGTCTTGCTGGGGGTGGTGTTTCTGGGTTTAGGGCAGTGCAGTGGTGTTCGGGCAGTGTAGGGGTCTTGCTGGGGCTGGTGTTTCAGGGTTTAGGGCAGTGCAGTGGTGTTCGGGCAGTGTAGGGGGTCATGCTGGGGCTGGTGTTTCAGGGTTTAGGGCACTGCAGTGGTGTTCGGGCAGTGTAGGGGTCGTGCTGGGGGTGGTGTTTCAGGGTTTAGGGCAGTGGTGTTCGGGCAGTGTAGGGGGTCTTGCTGGGGGTGATGTTTCAGGGTTTAGGGCAGTGCAGGTGTGTTCGGGCAGTGTAGGAGGTCTTGCTGGGGGTAGTGTTTCAGGGTTTAGGGCAGTGCAGTGGTGTTCGGGCAGTGTAGGGGTCATGCTGGGGGTGGTGTTACAGGGTTTAGGGCAGTGCAGTGGTGTTCGGGCAGTGTAGGGGGTCATGCTGGGGGTGGTGTTTCAGGGTTTAGGGCAGTGCAGTGGTGTTCGGGCAGTGTAGGGAGTCGTGCTAGGGTATGTGTTTCAGGGTTTAGGGCAGTGCAGTGGTGTTCGGGCAGTGTAGGGGGTCGTGCAGGGGCTGGTGTTTCAGGGTTTAGGGCAGTGCAGTGGTGTTCGGGCAGTGTAGGGGGTCATGCTGGGGGTAGTGTTTTAGGGTTTAGTGTAGTGCAGTGGTGCTTGTGTAGTGTAGGGGGTCGTGCTGGGGGTAGTGTTTTAGGGTTTAGGGTAGTGCAGTGGTGTTTGGGTAGTGTAGGGGTCGTGCTGGGGGTAGTGTTTTAGGATTTAGGTTAGTGCAGTGGTGTTTGGGTAGTGTAGGGGGTCGTGCTGGGGGTAGTGTTTTAGGGTTTAAGGTAGTGCAGTGGTGTTTGTGTAGTGTAGGGGGTCATGCTGGGGGTAGTGTTTTAGGGTTTAGGGTAGTGCAGTGGTGCTTGTGTAGTGTAGGGGGTCGTGCTGGGGGTAGTGTTTTAGGGTTTAGGGTAGTGCAGTGCTGTTTGTGTAGTGTAGGGGTCATGTTTTAGGGTAGTGCAGTGGTGTTTGGGTAGTGTAGGGGGTCGTGCTGGGGGTAGTGTTTTAGGATTTAGGTTAGTGCAGTGGTATTGGGGTAGTGTTTTAGGGTTTAGGGTAGTGCAGTGGTGCTTGTGTAGTGTAGGGGGTCATGCTGGGGTAGTGTTTTAGGGTTTAGGGTAGTGCAGTGGTGTTTTTGTAGTGTAGGGGTCATGTTTTAAGATGCAACGCTCCAATACCTGACCAGTCTGCACTACATAAAACAGCAAAAAAAACTAAAAATAAAAAGTGTTTTGCACACTTTTGTCATTGGGCTATATGTGGGCTACATCTGGGTAATATTTGTGCTACATTTGGGCTCTTTTTTCACTGGTGGCCATCTTGGAAGACTTCTTTGTTATGAAGTTTCCTAATTTCCTCATTTACTGCAGTCTCCTCAGTAGGAAATGCTTTCAGTTTTTACTTTGATTCCATCAAGAAGGCATTCAGATGTGTCACACATTTGCCATAAATTCAGAATGTTATTACTCTAGTTGTTCATTAGATCACTGTAGTAAAGCTACTGCTCACCAAGGAGTTAACTGGAAGTCTACTGCTGGTATTGAAAGTGATTGTTTCAGTCTGCATGTCAGAATTTTCTAATGAAATAGAAGAGGATTTGAGATCTCACTTAAAACATGCACTAAATTTTCTTTTGCAGCACTAACCATAATTTCTATGGCAAAATGAACCCCCTCATTTTGTTCCTTTTTAAATTAAATGTTTTAAGTGTTACCAGTTTATTCCAATCAAGATGGCTTCAGGTGTGCCATACTTTTGTCATAAGTAAGGCTGTTAGCACTCTAGTTGTTCTTTAGAACACTCTGGGAAGCTGCAGTAGAACACAAAGGCATCAACTGACAGGCTGCTCCTGTTGAAATATAACAGGAAGATATTTGAGATCTCATTTAAAACATGTCCTAATTTTTCTTTCTACAGCACTAACCATAATTTCTATGGCAAAATGAACCCCCTCATTTTGTTCCTTTTTAAATTAAATGTTTTAAGTGTTACCAGTTTATTCCAATCAAGATGGCTTCAGGTGTGCCATACTTTTGTCATAAGTAAGACTGTTAGCGCTCTAGTTGTTCTTTAGAACACTCTGGGAAGCTGCAGTAGAACACAAAGGCATCAACTGACAGGCTGCTCCTGTTGAAATATAACAGGAAGATATTTGAGATCACACTTGAAACATGTCCTAATTTTTCTTTCCACAGCACTAACCATAATTTCTATGACAAAATGAACCCCATCATTTTGTTCCTTTTTAAATTAAATGTTTTAAGTGTTACCAGTTTATTCCAATCAAGATGGCTTCAGGTGTGCCATACTTTTGTCATAAGTAAGACTGTTAGCGCTCTAGTTGTTCTTTAGAACACTCTGGGAAGCTGCAGTAGAACACAAAGGAATCAACTGACAGGCTCTGCCCTTGTTGGATGTACATGTTTTACTGAGAATGTCAGACTTCATTCTCACATGACTGAGAAAGATAATGTGAATTTACAGAAAATATGCTCTCATTTTAGCTTCTGGGGCACCTTCCAAAACTGTATGGGACAATCATGTGAAAATAGTTTTCTCTCAAACATGATTCATGATATCCCAGCAGAAGGTTTTTCACAGGGTAAAATCACCTTAGAACACACCACAATTCCTGAAATTAGTATGGTACCATCAACAAATGAATTCTAATGTAACTAAAGTCTGTTATCACCCTTTATAGTTCTCCTTTTGGTAACCCTCAAAATCTTCGATTCACTACAATGCATTTCAAAGGGGTACTATCATTTATATTGGTCCCAAGATGGCTGCCAGCAATTCCAGGATGAAGTGCTGACAGCCAATCAGATCTCACGATGACATGTGTGGTTAGGCTCCGCACAGATATATATGTGTTTTTACTTTTGATTTTCTCAGCAACTACTGAACGGATTTACACCATTTAACAAAAGGGTTCTTTTTGAACCAAGAACTACCTCTTTGCCAAATTTGGTGTAATTCCGTTCAGCAGTTCGGGCTGTAGCCTTGCATAAAGTTTCCTATGGGAAATTGATTTTTGACTCTTATTTTTTAATTTCTCTCGCAACTACTGAACGGATTTACACCATTTAACAAAAGGGTTCTTTCTGAACCAAGAACTACCTCTTTGCCAAATTTGGTGTAATTCCGTTCAGCAGTTCGGGCTGTAGCCGTGTCTAAAGTTTCCTATGGGAAAATGAATGGGGAAAACACGTTTTGGGACCCCCTTTTTCTCAGCCCCGCTGACGAATCACCCTGAGACTTTCAGGGTAGGAGCGGACCGGAGCGGGCCATAAAGTTTGAAAATTTCGCGACGATTCGTCAACCGACGCAAGAGTTATTTCAAATAGAATGTCGCGGATTTCCTATGGAAAATAGGTCCTAACTATAACTATCTACTGGCGACCGCCAGTAGATAATATATATATATATATATATATATATATATATATATATATATATATATATATATATCACAACGAAGACCACTCAGTAAAAGTAATCAGAGGACACAGCGGGGAAATACACGGAATCCCTTTAATTGATCACTCTCGGCATAATGCATTTCGGCGTAACAAGCCTTCCCCAGATGCCATTAACTCCGGGGTTACGCCCCCGCCCTGCTATGCAAGTCCTGTAGCACTCCCATTGGAGGGAGTACAGCTGGCTCCACCTCGTTGTTCAAAGCCCCAGCTGTAGTCCAAGTCCATCGACTACAGCTCCCAGCATACAGTTCGGCCGGGTAAGTGCTAGTGGCGAGGCCCAATATTCCCTAACTGGGCGCTGTTTATTCCGGGCAAAGTAGGGCTTCGTGTCGATGGTAAAGCCCGGTTGAAGGAGTGACCCGGAATTCCTTGGGTCCCCAACGTCCTGCCTCAAATATGAGTGTCAGCCGGGCCATGAAACTCCGATACAATGATCTCGTCTCCCCGTGCAGTCACGAGCTGCTCCTGGCAGTGGCCGCTTGCTTGGCCCAAACTCAAGGTGGTCTGTGGCTGTTCCAATACCTTGGAAAGAGAAAGAAAACCGCAGTTTTAGCCAGCAATGCCACAGACACTTAAAAGATGGGTCCTCTTAACGCGCTCCTGGCATGCGCGTGAAATGTCACAACGAAGACCACTCAGTAAAAGTAATCAGAGGACACAGCGGGGAAATACACGGAATCCCTTTAATTGATCACTCTCGGCATAATGCATTTCGGCGTAACAAGCCTTCCTCAGATGCCATTAACTCCGGGGTTACGCCCCCGCCCTGCTATGCAAGTCCTGTAGCACTCCCATTGGTGGGAGTTCAGCTGGCTCCACCTCGTTGTTCAAAGCCCCAGCTGTAGTCCAAGTCCATCGACTACAGCTCCCAGCATACAGTTCGGCATATAGTTATAGTTAGGACCTATTATCCATAGGAAATCCGCGACATTCTATTTGAAATAACGTTGGCGCCGGTTGACGAATCTTCGCGAAAGTTTCCAACTTGTTGGGGCGCTCTGGTCCGCTCCTATCCTGAAAATCTCGGGGTGATACGTCAAGCGGGGGCCGAGAAAAAAGGGGGGTCCCAAAACGCATTTTCCCCATTCATTTTTCCATAGGAACCTTTAGTCGCAGCTACAGCCCGAACTGCTGAACGGAATTACACCAAATTTGGCAAAGAGGTAGCCCTTGGTTCAGTGTCGTGCCTTTTGCTTAAATGGTGTAAATCCGTTCAGTAGTTCCTGAGAAAATCAAAAGTAAAGTCACATATATATCTATGGGCGAGTAGGGTCCGCGTATCCTGAGCGCACCCTGCGCGCACCGTCCCGATCACGAGCTGCATGCTAATTGGCTGTCAAGTGGCTGTCAACACTCCAAATCAGGAAGTGTTGGCAGCCATTTTGTCGAGGGACACAAACAAGTGCGCAAAGCGCAAAAGGGGGCAGGGTAGAAACACCCTGACCTCTAGGTCTGCTCAGGGGTCCCACAAGGACCCCTGGGCAGAAAAGCTTTTTTTTTTAAACGGCGGGATGCGCTTAGGGTGCGCGGATCCCGCCGATTAAAAAAGCACTAAGAAACAAGTGCGCAAACGCACAAAGGGGCAGGGTAGAAACACCCTGACCCCTAGGTCTGCTCAGGGGGTCCCACAAGGACCCCTGGGCAGAAAAACTTTTTTTTTAAACGGCGGGATGCGCTTAGGGTGCGCGGATCCCGCCGATTAAAAAAAGCACAAGAAACAAGTGCGCAAACGCACAAAGGGGGCAGGGTAGAAACACCCTGACCCCTAGGTCTGCTCAGGGGTCCCACAAGGACCCCTGGGCAGAAAAAGCATTTTTTTCTCCAAAATCAGCGGGATGCGCTTAGGGTGCGCGGATCCCACTGATTAAAAAAAAAAAACACAAGAAACAAGTGCGCAAAACGCACAAAGGGGGCAGGGTAGAAACACCCTGACCCCCTAGGTCTGGTCAGGGGGTCCCACAAGGACCCCCTGGGCAGAAAAAGCAACAAAAAAACACACAAAAAAAGACCGGCATCGCCCCGCCCCTCCCTGCAGCAGTCTGCAAACGCGCCTCCTGGCGCATTTTAAGAAGGGAAGTAATTCCCCTTGAATACTGGCGGTCCCTGGGGCCAACTAGCCCACCAGGAACCTCCGGTATGCGCCAGGGGCTGCGTTGCAGAGAGGTGTACAGAGGCCACGCCCCTTTTACACCTCTCTGCAACGCAGCTCTGTGGTGCTTTTGGAGAGTACATGGTGGGCTAGTTGGACTCCAGGGACCCTCAGTATTCAAGGGGACTTAATCCCCCAACTTAAAACGCGCCACGGGGCACGTTTGCACAGTGGTGAAGGGGAGGGGCGGGGCTTCAGGTGACATGTGTGCAAACAGGCCCCGTGGGGCATTTTAAGATGGGGAATGAAATCCCCTTCAATCCTGAGGGTCCCTGGGGCGAACTAGCCCACCAGGTACGTCCAGAAAGCGCCACAGAGCTGCGTTGCAGAGAGGTGCAAAAGGGGCGTGGCCTCTTAACACCTCTCTGCAACGCAGCTCCCTGGTGCATACTGGAGGTACAGGGTGGGCTAGTTGGACCCCAGGGACCCTCATGATTCAAGGGGACTTAATCCCCCAACTTAAAACGCGCCACGGGCGCGTTTGCACAGATGTCACCTCAGGCCCCGCCCCCTCCCTTCACCATTGTGCAAATATTCCTCTAAAATCAGCCGAACTACGAATTCCGATTTACTCACCTGTTATCAGGAGAGACCTCAGTCCTGCATCTTTCAGCCCAGTACTGATCCTGAAAAGTAATTTTAACCGTACTTACCAGTAACTTGAATTTCCTTCCATAGGATATCATTGACTGGTTTCACTTGGAAATTCTTCTAAGTGTGGAGTTTTGGAACTTTATAATATTCCTCTAAAATCAGCCGAAATACGAATTCCGATTTACTCACCTGTTATCAGGAGAGACCTCAGTGCTGCATCTTTCAGCCCAGTACTGATCCTGAAAAGTAATTTTAACCGTACTTACCAGTAACTTGAATTTCCTTCCATAGGATATCATTGACTGGTTTCACTTGGAAATTCTTCTAAGTGTGGAGTTTTGGAACTTTATAATATTCCTCTAAAATCAGCCGAAATACGAATTCCGATTTACTCACCTGTTATCAGGAGAGACCTCAGTGCTGCATCTTTCAGCCCAGTACTGATCCTGAAAAGTAATTTTAACCGTACTTACCAGTAACTTGAATTTCCTTCCACAGGATATCATTGTCTGCTTTTTGCTGAAAAAAGTTTCTAAGTGTCGATTTTTGAAACATACAAATATTCCTCTAAAATCAGCCGAACTACGAATTCCGATTTACTCACCTGTTATCAGGAGAGACCTCAGTGCTGCATCTTTCAGCCCAGTACTGATCCTGAAAAGTAATTTTAACCGTACTTACCAGTAACTTATATTTCCTTCCGTAGGAATCCATTGTCTGGTTTTCAGCAGAAAAGTTTCAAAGTGTTGATTTTCACAAACTACAAATATTCCTTAAAAATCGCCTGTATGACTTAAACGCATTCTTTCAACTGTTTACAGGAGATGCACCAGTGCTGGATCCAGGATCCACCACTGAGTAAGAAAAAGTAACAATAACACTACTTACCTGCTAAGTGAATTTCCTCCCATAGGATAACATTGGTGATTCTATGTGAAAAAGTTTCTAAGTGTCAACTTTTAAAATACAATAATATTCCTTAAAAATCACTACTGTAACCAAAACGCTTTTACTCAACTGTTTACAGGAGATGTCCCAGGACTGAATCTAGGATCCAGTCCTGTGGTTAGAAAAGTAATCCATAAAGTAACTAATTGCATTTAGCTAGAAATTCACATTGAGCTCAATGTTGCATTGTGTTTGAAATTGTGTTGCCCATTGCAACAACTGTAACTACTGTACTTAAAAGTCTATTGCCTATTTGCAAAGTATTTAAACTAAAGTAATTCATTCTGAGAAAGTATATTTTGTAATGTAATGTATAATGTAATTACAATGTAATTTAAAAAATAAAACATCTAAAAATAAATAGTTTAAAAAATGTAGTAAATCAGTATCAAAAAAATAAATATAACAATTAATACATTTAAAAATTGTCATTTACAAAACCTTTGAAATTCACTGAAAAAAACCATAGGGTTCAGACATGTTATAGTTAGGAATTAGCATTTAAAAACCTTTGAAATTCACTGAAAAAACCATAGGTTTCAGGCTTGTTATAGTTAGGAATTAGCATTTTAAAAACCTTTGAAATTCACTGAAAAAACAATAGGTTTCAGGCCTGTTATAGTTAGGGTTTAGCATTTAAAAACCTTTGAAATTCACTGAAAAAACCATAGGTTTTAGGGAAAGTTATAGTTAGTTGGACATTGCACTCGTACAAAACCCGTGAAATTCCCCCTTTATAGTTAGTTCAGCTAACTATAACTCGCGCCCCCGCAATGCACTGCTGATGACGTCACATATTACATCACTCATGACATGGTCAGTGACATCACTGATGACATATCAAATGACATCACTGATGACATCATCCATGTGAGAATGTAATGCATCTTCTCACACCCTAATATAACTTTTGATACACCCACTCTAAATTACAGACTGCCATTCTCAAAACCATACACACTCCAATACCAATAAGTATATACCCACTCACTGATTCTTAGGTCTACACACACACATCTACTCACTCACCCGTACAGTCACTCATACTTACAGTCACTCAGTACAGGACTATCATATGCACTCATACACCTATATAAACACTCACACAACGCAACTCATCCATAGAGGTACTCACACACCTAGTCAGTCATGCTAATAATTAATCACACTCCCATTTACTCACCTATACAGTTATACACACCAGCTCACTTACTCATAAAAATACTAGCACATTCTTACGCTCCTATGCAATCACTGATGCAAGCACACACTCATCCATATAGCCACTCTCACAATCACCCACTCTCACTTATAGCCATTTATATACTCCAACACACATATATACTGCCTTTCACATATGTAGTTACTCACACATGTACCACTGAGATATACATTCAATCACTAACACACCCATACACACACTCACCCACCCATACAGTCCATCACAGACGCACTCTTGAAACCATGCACCCAGTGAATCACCCACTCACACATCTATGCACAGAGTCACACACACCCCACCCACACAAACACTCAGGCACCCATACAGATACTCAGAGAACCAATCCATAACCCATATAGACACTCATTTAGCTAGTCAGAAACCCATGCAGCTGCTTACACAACAACAGACAGACGGATACAGACATTCACACAGTTTAGTCACTCACCCATGCATCCAGTAAGATACGTTTAATCACTCACTTATAGACTCAGTCACGCACCTACTAAATCATCCATTCAGACGCTTATACACCCACTCATTCTTCAATATGCCTTTCCCTATATATATTAAACATATTTAAACTTTACACAAACACACAGTCACTGGATGATGTCATCAGTGATGTCATCAGTGATGTCATTTGAGATGTCATCAGTGATGTCACTGACCATGTCATGAGTGATGTAATATGTGACGTCATCAGCAGTGCATTGCGGGGGCGCGAGTTATAGTTAGCTGAACTAACTATAACTTTCCCTAAAACCTATGGTTTTTTCAGTGAATATATATATATATATATATAATTTTGCTAAGGGGCTGCATTATCCAGAGTGCACAGCGAGCACACGCCCAGTGGGGCGGGACTAAATATTGAATATCACCTGAGAACGTGTAAGCTGCTCCTTTCCCCCTCTAACGCCAGCCAGTGAGAAAGGAAGAGATTTCCGAAACGCGTATGGCAGATACGGCGTACACTGAAGTTGCGAGGACCTGTTTCAGCCTGCTGCTGCCTTCCGAATAAAAAGGGTAAACTGAACGTTGCTTGTGGTGTCTTCTACTGGGAGCAGTTTCGATTGGCATATATTGTGGTCCGCCCTGACCACGAAGACGACCCCACTGTATGTAAAGCAGGTCCGTGTGCTGTGGATGTTGGCGCAGAGAATGGAGCAACGTACCTGTTTGGTTGGGCGTTACTAAGCGGCAGGCGGGACTGGTTCCAACAACGACCCAACAGGATTATAATTGTGGAGGGCAGGGATCAGCGGCTCATTATGGGCATTAATTTTGCTAAAGGACTGCATTATCCAGAGTGCACAGCGAGCACACGCCCAGTGGGGCGGGACTAAATATTGAACATCACCTGAGAACGTGTAAGCTGCTCCTTTCCCCCTCTAACACCAGCCAGTCAGAAAGGAAGAGATTTCCGAAACGCGTATGGCAGCTACGGCGTACACTGAAGTTGCGAGGACCTGTTTCAGCCTGCTGCTGCCTTCCGAATAAAAAGGGTAAACTGAACGTTGCGTGTGGTGTCTTCTACTGGGAGCAGTTTCAATTGGCATATATATATATATATATATATATATATATATATATTATCTACTGGCGGTCGCCAGTAGATAGTTATAGTTAGGACCTATTTTCCATAGGAAATCTGCGACATTCTATTTGAAATAACTCTTGCGTCGGTTGACGAATCTTCGCGAAATTTTCAAACTTTATGGCCCGCTCCGGTCCGCTCCTACCCTGAAAGTCTCAGGGTGATTCGTCAAGTGGGGGCCGAGGAAAAGGGGGTCCCAAAACGTGTTTTCCCCATTCATTTTCCCATAGGAAACTTTAGACACGGCTACAGCCCGAACTGCTGAACGGAATTACACCAAATTTGGCAAAGAGGTAGTTCTTGGTTCAGAAAGAACCCTTTTGTTAAATGGTGTAAATCCGCTCAGTAGTTGCGGAGAAATTAAAAAAATAAGAGTCAAAAATCAATTTCCCATAGGAAACTTTATGCAAGGCTACAGCCCGAACTGCTGAACGGAATTACACCAAATTTGGCAAAGAGGTAGTTCTTGGTTCAAAAAGAACCCTTTTGTGAAATGGTGTAAATCCGTTCAGTAGTTGCTGAGAAAATCAAAAGTAAAAACACATATATATCTGGGCGGAGCTTAACCACACATGTCATCGTGAGATCTGATTGGCTGTCAGCACTTCATCCTGGAATTGCTGGCAGCCATCTTGGGACCAATATAAATGATAGTACCCCATTGAAATGCATTGTAGTGAATCGAAGATTTTGAGGGTTACCAAAAGGAGAACTATAAAGGGTGATAACAGACTTTAGTTACATTAGAATTCATTTGTTGATGGTACCATACTAATTTCAGGAATTGTGGTGTGTTCTAAGGTGATTTTACCCTGTGAAAAACCTTCTGCTGGGATATCATGAATCATGTTTGAGAGAACTATTTTCACATGCTTGTCCCATACAGTTTTGGAAGGTGCTCCAGAAGCTAAAATGAGAGCATATTTTCTGTAAATTCACATTATCTTTCTCAGTCATGTGAGAATGAAGTCTGACATTCTCAGTAAAACATGTACATCCAACAAGGGCAGAGACTGTCAGTTGATGCCTTTGTGTTCTACTGCAGCTTCCCAGAGTGTTCTAAAGAACAACTAGAGTGCTAACAGCCTTACTTATGACAAAATTATGGCACACCTGAAGCCATCTTGATTGGAATAAACTGGTAACACTTAAAACATTAATTTAAAAAAGGAACAAAATGATGGGGTTCATCTTGTCATAGAAATTATGGTTAGTGCTCTGGAAAGAAAAATTAGGACATGTTTCAAGTGTGATCTCAAATATCTTCCTGTTATATTTCAACAGGAGCAGCCTGTCAGTTGATGCCTTTGTGTTCTACTGCAGCTTCCCAGAGTGTTCTAAAGAACAACTAGAGCGCTAACAGTCTTACTTATGACAAAAGTATGGCACACCTGAAGCCATCTTGATTGGAATAAACTGGTAACACTTAAAACATTTAATTTAAAAAGGAACAAAATGATGGGGTTCATTTTGTCATAGAAATTATGGTTAGTGCTGTAGAAAGAAAAATTAGGACATGTTTCAAGTGTGATCTCAAATATCTTCCTGTTATATTTCAACAGGAGCAGCCTGTCAGTTGATGCCTTTGTGTTCTACTGCAGCTTCCCAGAGTGTTCTAAAGAACAACTAGAGTGCTAACAGCCTTACTTATGACAAAAGTATGGCACACCTGAAGCCATCTTGATTGGAATAAACTGGTAACACTTAAAACATTTAATTTAAAAGGAACAAAATGAGGGGGTTCATTTTGCCATAGAAATTATGGTTAGTGCTGCAAAAGAAAATTTAGTGCATGTTTTAAGTGAGATCTCAAATCCTCTTCTATTTCATTAGAAAATTCTGACATGCAGACTGAAACAATCACTTTCAATACCAGCAGTAGACTTCCAGTTAACTCCTTGGTGAGCAGTAGCTTTACTACAGTGATCTAATGAACAACTAGAGTAATAACATTCTGAATTTATGGCAAATGTGTGACACATCTGAATGCCTTCTTGATGGAATCAAAGTAAAAACTGAAAGCATTTCCTACTGAGGAGACTGCAGTAAATGAGGAAATTAGGAAACTTCATAACAAAGAAGTCTTCCAAGATGGCCACCAGTGAAAAAAGAGCCCAAATGTAGCACAAATATTACCCAGATGTAGCCCACATATAGCCCAATGACAAAAGTGTGCAAAACACTTTTTATTTTTAGTTTTTTGCAGTTTTATGTAGTGCAGACTGGTCAGGTATTGGAGCGTTGCATCTTAAAACATGACCCCCTACACTACAAAAACACCACTGCACTACCCTAAACCCTAAAACACTACCCCAGCACAACCCCCTACACTACACAAGCACCACTGCACTATCCTAAACCCTAAAACACTACCCCCAGCATGACCCCCTACACTACACAAACACCACTGCACTACCCTAAACCCTAAAACACTACCCCAACACCACTGCACTAACCTAAATCCTAAAACACTACCCCCAGCACGACCCCCTACACTACCCAAACACCACTGCACTACCCTAAAACATGACCCCTACACTACACAAACACCACTGCACTACCCTAAACCCTAAAACACTACCCCCAGCACGACCCCCTACACTACACAAGCACCACTGCACTACCCTAAACACTAAAACACTACCCCCAGCACGACCCCCTACACTACACAAACACCACTGCACTACCTTAAACCCTAAAACACTACCCCAGCATGACCCCCTACACTACCCAAACACCACTGCACTAACCTAAATCCTAAAACACTACGCCCAGCACGACCCCCTACACTACCCAAACACCACTGCACTACCCTAAAACATGACCCCCTACACTACACAAACACCACTGCACTGCCCTAAACCCTGAAACACCACCCCCAGCATGACCCCTACACTGCCCGAACACCACTGCACTGCCCTAAACCCTGAAACACTACCCCCAGCAAGACCTCCTACACTGCCCGAACACCACTGCACTGCCCTAAACCCTGAAACATCACCCCCAGCAAGACCCCCTACACTGCCCGAACACCACTGCCCTAAACCCTGAAACACCACCCCAGGACAACCCCTACACTGCCCGAACACCATTGCACTGCCCTAAACCCTGAAACACCACCCCCAGCACGACCCCTACACTGCCCGAACACCACTGCACTGCCCTAAACCCTGAAACACCACCCCTGCACGACCCCCTACACTGCCCGAACACCACTGCACTGCCCTAAACCCTGAAACATCACCCCCAGCAGGACCCCCTACACTGCCCGAACACCACTGCCCTAAACCCTGAAACACCAGCCCCAGCACGACCCCTATACTGCCCGAACACCACTGCACTGCCCTAAACCCTGAAACACCACCCCCAGCACAACCCCCTACACTGCCCGACCACTGCACTGCCCTAAACCCTGAAACACCACCTCCTGCACGATCCCCTACACTGCCCGAACACTGCTGCACTGCCCTAAACCCTGAAACACCACCCCAGCACGACCCCCTACACTGCACGAACACCACTGCACTGCCCTAAACCCCAAAACACTACCCCCAGCAAGACCCCCTACACTGCCCGAACACCACTGCCCTAAACCCTGAAACACCACCCCCAGCAAGACCCCCTACACTGCCCGTACACCACTGCACTGCCCTAAACCCTGAAACACCACCCCCAGCACGACCCCCTACACTGCCCGAACACCACTGCACTGCCCTAAACCCTGAAACACCAGCCCCAGCAAGACCACCTACACTGGCCGAACACCACTGCACTGCCCTAAACCCTGAAACACCACCCCTGCACGACCCCCTACACTGCCCAAACACCACTGCACTGCCCTAAACCCTGAAACACCACCCCTGCACGACCCCCTACACTGCCCGAACACCACTGCACTGCCCTAAACCCTGAAACACCAGCCCCAGCAAGACCACCTACACTGGCCGAACACCACTGCACTGCCCTAAACCCTGAAACATCAACCCCAGCAAGACCCCCTACACTGCCTGAACACCACTGCCCTAAACCCTGAAACACCACCCCCTACACTGCACGAACACCACTGCACTGCCCTAAACCCTGAAACACCACCTCCAGCAAAACCCCCTACACTGCCTGAACACCATTGCTCTGCCCTAAATCCTGAAACACTAGCCCCAGCACGACCCCTACACTGCCCAAACACCACTGCACTGCCCTAAACCCTGAAACACCACCCCAGCACGACCCCCTACACTGCCCGAACACCACTGCACTGCCCTAAACCCTGAAACACCAGCCCCAGCAAGACCCCTACACTGCCCGAACACCACTGCACTGCCCTAGACTCTGAAACACCAGCCCCAGCAAGACCCCCTACACTGCCCGAACACCACTGCACTGCCCTAAACCCTGAAACACCAGCCCCAGCACTACCCCCTACACTGCCCGAACACCACTGCACTGCCCTAAACCCTGAAACACCAGCCCCAGCACGACCACCTACACTGCCCGAACACCACTGCACTGCCCTAAACCCTGAAACACCAGCCCCAACACGACCCCCTACACTGCCCGAACACCACTGCACTGCCCTAAACCCTGAAACACCAGCACGACCCCCTACACTGCCCGAACACCACTGCACTGCCCTAAACCCTGAAACACCAGCCCCAGCACGACCCCTTACACTGCCCGAACACCACTGCACTGCCCTAAACCCTGAAACACCACCCCTGCATGACCCCTACACTGCCCGAACACCACTGCACTGCCCTAAACCCTGAAACACCACCCCCAGCACGACCCCTTTTACTGCTCGAACACCACTGCACTGCCCCAAACCCTGAAACACCACCCCCAGCACGACCCCCTACACTGCCCGAACACCACTGCCCTAAACCCTGAAACACCACCCCCTGCACGACCCCCTACACTGCCCGAACACCACTGCACTGCCCTAAACCCTGAAACACCACCCCCTACACTGCCCGAACACCACTGCACTGCCCTAAACCCTGAAACACCACCCCCAGCACGACCCCCTACACTGCCCGAACACCACTGCACTGCCCTAAACCCTAAAACACCATCCCCAGCATTACCCCCTACACTGCCCAAACACCACTGCACTGCCCTAAACCCTAGAACACTACCCCCAGCACGACCCCCTACACTACCCGAACACCACTGCACTACCCTAAACCCTAAAATACTACCCCCAGCACGACCCCCTACACTACTCGAACACGACTGCACTGCCCTAAACCCTCAAACACTCCCCCAGCACGACCCCCTACACTACCCGAACACCACTGCACTGCCCTAAACCCTAAAACACTCCCCCAGCACGACCCCCTACACTACCCGAACACCACTGCACTGCCCTAAACCCTAAAACACTCCCCCAGCACGACCCCCTACACTACCCAAACACCACTGCACTAAACCCTAAAACACTACCCCCGCATGACCCCTACACTACCCAAACACCAATGCACTACCCTAATCCCTAAAACACTACCCCCGCATGACCCCTACACTACCCTAAACCCTAAAACACTACCCCCGCACGACTCCCTACACTACCCGAAGACCACTGCACTACCCTAAACCCTAAAACACGACCTCCTACACTACACAAAAACCACTGCACTACCCTAAACCCTAAAACACTACCCCCTACACTACACAAACACCACTGCACTACCCTAAACCCTAAAAACTACCCCCAGCACGAACCACTACACTACCCAAACACCACTGCACTACCCTAAACCCTAAAAACTACCCCCAGCAGTACCCCTACACTACCCAAACACCACTGCACTACCCTAAACCCTAAAACACTACCCCCAGCAGTACCCCCTACACTACCCAAACACCACTGCACTACCCTAAATCACTACCCCCAGCACGACCCCTACACTACCCAAACACCACTGCACTACCCTAAACCCTAAAACACTACCCCCAGCACAACCCCCTACACTACCCAAACACCACTGCACTACCCTAAACCCTAAAACACTCCCCCAGCACGACTCCCTACACTACCCAAACACCACTGCACTACCCTAAACTCTAAATCTACCCCCAGCATGACCCCTACACTACACAAACACCACTGCACTACCCCAAACCCTAAAACACTACCCCCAGCACGACCCTCTTCACTACCTAAACACAACTGCACAATTTGTTACAGGCGTTGCAACGCAGGCCTGTGGTGCTTACTGGAAGTACCTGGTGGGCTAGTTGGGCCCCAGGGACCCTCAGGATTCAAGGTGACCTAATCCCCCAACTTAAAATGCACCACGGGGCGCGTTTGCACAGTGGTGAAGGGAGGGGACGGGGCCTCAGGTGACATGTGCGCAAACACGCCCTGTGGTGCGTTTTAAGTTGGGGAATTAATTCCCTTTGAATCCTGAGGGACCCTGGGGGCCAACTAGCCCACCAGGTACCTTCAGAAAGCACAACAGAGTTGCGTTGCAGAGAGGTGAAAAAAGGTGCGTGGCCTCGGAACGCCTCTCTGCAACTCAGCTCTGTGGTCCTAACTGTAGGTACCTGGGGGCTAGTTGGGCCCCAGGGACCCTCAGAATTCAAGGGGACTTAATCCCGCAACTTAAAACGCGCCACGGGGTGCGTTTGCACACATGTCACCTCAGGCCCCCTCCCTTCACCACTGTGCAAACGCGCCCTGTAGCGCGTTTTAAGAGGTAGTTTTAATCCCCCTGCCCTATTATGTACTAGGGACTTGCAGAGGAGGTCATGCTAATCACAGGGGTACGCCAACGCATAGTGTTCCCTAGTGTATGTAGGTGTTTTCACTGTATTCTAAGTGTCTTTTAGCATAGCACTGGCTCTGGTTAGTCAGAGTCAGTTACCACCAGTACCCGTCTGAAAAAGTTGTGGGCACAGGATGATTTTGCAACAAGGCCTCTTTCTGCTCCTCTGTTGTTTCTTTCTGCACATCTTTTGCTTCTTTCTGTGCGTTTTTCTTCTTTCTTCACATGTCCTACCTCTGTAGGCATAGTTAGAAACTAGCATTTAAAAAACCTTTGAAATTCACTTAAAAATCATAGGTTTCAGGCACGTTATAGTTAGAAATTAGCATTTAAAAAACCTTTGAAATTCACTGAAAAAACCATAGGTTTCAGACACGTTATAGTTAGAAATTAGCATTTAAAAAACCTTTGAAATTCACTGAAAAAACCATAGGTTTTAGGGACAGTTATAGTTAGTTGGACATTTCACTCGTACAAAACCATAGAAATTCCCCCGTTATAGTTAGTTCAGCTAACTATAACTCGCGCCCCGCAATGCACTGCTGATGACGTCACATATTACATCACTCATGACATGGTCAGTGACATCACTGATGACATCACTGATGACATCTCAAATGACATCACTGATGACATCATCCATGTGATAATTTCATGCATCTTCTCACACCCTAATATAACTTTTGATACACCCACTCTAAATTACAGACTGCCATTCTCAAAACCATAGACACTCCAACACCAAAAACTACATACCCACTCACTGATTCTTAGGTCTACACACACATCCACTCACTCACCCGTACAGTCACTCATACTTAGTCACTCAGTACAGGACTATCATATGCACTCATACACCTATATAAACACTCACACACCGCCACTCATCCATAGAGGTACTCACACATCTAGTCAGTCATGCAAAAACTTAATCACACACCCATTTACTCACCTATACAGTTATACACACACCAGCTCACTTACTCATACAAATACTAGCACATTCTTACGCTCTTATACAATCACTGATACAAGTACACACTCATCCATACAGCCACTCTCACAATCACACACTCTCACTTATAGACATTTATATACTCCAACACACATATATACTGCCTTTCACATATGTAGTTACTCACACATGTACCACTGAGATATACATTCAATCACTAACACACCCATACACACACTCACCCACCCATACAGTCCATCACAGATGCACTCTTGAAACCATGCACCCAGTGAATCACCAACTCACACATCTATGCACAGAGTCACACACACCCCACCCACACAGATACTCAGACAATCAATCAATAACCCATGTAGACACTCATGTAGCTATTCAGAAAGCCATGCAGCCGCTTACAAACCAACAGACAGACGGATACAGACATTCACACAGTTTAGTCACTAACCCATGCATTCAGTAAGATACATTTAATCACTCACTTGTAGAGTCAGTCACTCACGTACTAAATCATCCATTCAGACACTTATACACCCACTCATTCTTCAATACGCCTTTCCCTATATATATTAAACATATTTAAACTTTACAGAAACACACAGTCACTGGATGATGTCATCAGTGATGTCATGAGTGATGTCACTGACCATGTCATGAGTGATGTAATATGTGACGTCATCAGCAGTGCATTGCGGGACGCGAGTTATAGTTAGCTGAACTAACTATAACGGGGAATTTCTATGGTTTTGTACGAGTGAAATGTCCAACTAACTATAACTGTCCCTAAAACCTATGGTTTTTTCAGTGATATATATATATATATATATATATATATATATATATATATATATATATATATATATATATATATATATATATATATATATATATATATATCACAACGAAGACCACTCAGTAAAAGTAATCAGAGGACACAGCGGGGAAATACACCGAATCCCTTTAATTGATCACTCTCGGCATAATGCATTTCGGCGTAACAAGCCTTCCTCAGTTGCCATTAACTCCGGGGTTACGCCCCCGCCCTGCTATGCAAGTCCTGTAGCACTCCCATTGGTGGGAGTTCAGCTGGCTCCACCTCGTTGTTCAAAGCCCCAGCTGTAGTCCAAGTCCATCGACTACAGCTCCCAGCATACAGTTCGGCCGGGTAAGTGCTAGTGGCGGGGCCCAATAATCCCTAACTGGGCGCTGTTTATTTCGGGCAAAGTAGGGCTTTGTGTCGATGGTAAAGCCCGGTTGAAGGAGTGACCCGGAATTCATTGGGTCCCCAACGTCCTGCCTCAAATATGAGTGTCAGCCGGGCCATGAAACTCCGATACAATGATCTCGTCTCCCCGTGCAGTCACGGGCTGCTCCTGGCAGTGGCCGCTTGCTTGGCCCAAACTCAAGGTGGTCTGTGGCTGTTCCAATACCTTGAAAAGAGAAAGAAAACCGCAGTTTTAGCCAGCAATGCCACAGACACTTAAAGGACGGGTCCTCTTAACGCGCTCCTGGCATTCGCGTGAAATGTCACAACGTAGACCACTCAGTAAAAGTAATCAGAGGACACAGCGGGGAAATACACGGAATCCCTTTAATTGATCACTCTCGGCATAATGCATTTCGACGTAATAAGCCTTCCTCAGATGCCATTAACTCCGGGGTTACGCCCCCGCCCTGCTATGCAAGTCCTGTAGCACTCCCATTGGTGGGAGTTCAGCTGGCTCCACCTCGTTGTTCAAAGCCCCAGCTGTAGTCCAAGTCCATCGACTACAGCTCCCAGCATACAGTTCGGCTGGGTAAGTGCTAGTGGCGGGGCCAAATATTCCCTAACTGGGCGCTGTTTATTCCGGGCAAAGTAGGGCTTCGTGTCGATGGTAAAGCCCGGTTGAAGGAGTGACCCGGAATTCCTTGGGTCCCCAACGTCCTGCCTCAAATATGAGTGTCAGCCGGGCCATGAAACTCCGATACAATGATCTCGTCTCCCCGTGCAGTCACAGGCTGCTCCTGGCAGTGGCCGCTTGCTTGGCCCAAACTCAAGGTGGTCTGTGGCTGTTCCAATACCTTGGAAAGAGAAAGAAAACCGCAGTTTTAGCCAGCAATGCCACAGACACTTAAAGGACGGGTCCTCTTAAAGCTCCAGTTGCCCCTAGCAGTAAGTAGCACTCGTTTGCAGCAGCTTGCGAAACAGCCTTTATTGGTATGGTGAGGCTTGCCTGTCGACTCCTTTGAAGACTGACTCGTCATAAAGCCTGACGCGTTTCGAAGGTAGAACCTTCTTTCTCAAAGGCTGATGAGACAGTAGTGTGAGCCGGTAACAGTTCCCATTTAAATTACTCAATGGCACACCCCCAGATGGGCAGTTCAAATGACAGTGCATTGTGGGAATGGTATTTGCGGCAAATCAGGCCGTGAATCGGTGCACAAAAAGTTTTTTAAAACAATTCAAAGCCCTCAATGGGCCGCGGCAGGAAAACCTCTCCTCAATCCATGCTGCTGCTCCACATAAGAGGCTCCGTATTTACAAAGCCTCATGGCCCCAGATTTACAGGGTGGTGCACACTTGGCGGCAGGATGGCCGCCCATATGTTCAGGTCCAGTTGCCCCTAGCAGTAAGTAGCACTCGAGGCAGCAGCTTGCGAAACAGCCTTTATTGGTATGGTGAGGCTTGCCTGTCGACTCCTTTGAAGACTGACTCGTCATAAAGCCTGACGCGTTTCGAAGGTAGAACCTTCTTTCTCAAAGGCTGATGAGACAGTAGTGTGAGCCGGTAACAGTTCCCATTTAAATTACTCAATGGCACGCCCCCAGATGGGCAGTTCAAATGACACAGTGCATTGTGGGAATGGTATTTGCGGCAAATCAGTCCGTGAATCGGTGCACAAAACGTATATATATATATATATATATATACTCTTTAAACACAACAGCCCAAACTGCTGAACGGAATTACACCAAATTTGGCAGAAAGCTAGCTTTTGGTCAGCAGATTGTGCCTTTTAGGTCGAGCTAGACAGCGCAGCTGTCTCTTCGAGACCTGCTGTAATCAGTCTGTTTGCATCATGTCCATCCCCTTTCTTGACAATGCTGTTTATTTGTCTGTGTCAGTGTCCTTCAAAAATCCCTGCTTGCTTGTGCTCAGCCCTGCCTCTTTGTCCCTCCTTTCTATCTTCTGTTCTTCCCACAGAGCAGGGACTTAGCACTGTCTCATTCCGCTATGGTTCTTCATCTGTTCTCTGGGGGACTATTTTTTCCTTGGTTTCCTGCTCTGTTACTGTTTGTCTGTGTTTAGCTGCAGAGCCCTGGCTGCTTACATTCAAATATAGCATTCTTCCTCCCACCCCTCTTAACACCACAGTTGTATTACTGCTTGCTGCCTCCCCCACCGTGGCTCCTGCTGGGTTGTTTGTTTTAATAACTGTGGACATACTTTATCAGCCCTGCATTGGTTTCCCTTTCATTCATGTGTATTTTCTCTGCTCTCCCTCCCCCTTCCAATCAGTCATGGGGCTTCAGCCTGGGCGCCTCACAGTAGAGCAGGGGAGCCATGCGGACAGAGAGAGAGGGCTGTGCTGAGAGTTTAGAATGCCCTCCTAGCCTTATTCTAAAGAGCTGGCGGCAGAGACTGGTCCCTGCCTCGCCCGCTGCAGTAATTAACTCATATCGCATCATCTGTCCTGAGTGGAATGCTTCATTTTCAACCTCTTGCAGACCCCTGGGAGAGCTCTTTGATCGCTTGTTGTTGTCTGCATTCAAAACTGAGGAGAGAGCATGGCGCCCACTTCACGGCTGCCATGATTAATGTATGTGTTTTTGTTGTTGTCTGCATTCAAACCTGAGGAGGGAAATGTGCCATAAGATGCAGGACACAACTTAGCTGAACGATTTCGCGCCATTGTGATACAGCGGCTGAACGGCTCCTGTCCAGGCTTGTCAGATGATGGAGACATTGGATGAGATGAGGTTTGGGGAAAGGAGTGCGTATACAACAGAACTGAAAAGATCTGCAGGGCCATTAATTACATAGAAGAGTCTGAAGACTACGTTTTTCCTGTTTTCGATTGAGCATACCGTGCAACGTTGCGGTGCTGTCCTTTCAAAAAGAGCATGGGACAGGAGCGCGGTACCTAGAGCCTTCGATGCAAACATCAGCAATTTGAAGGCACAGAAGCTGTTGGGGTGCGACATAAGAATGCGGACCCCCAGCCGGATGCCGTTCTTTGGTTACCGAACAAAGAAAACAAAAAATCGCTCTTCTTCACCCGATGGAGCCTTCTCCGTTTAGTGTGAAACAGGGGAACTAGAGCATTTCACTTGGATAATTGCGCAGCCCACTGCATCCTTCAACATTGTTTACGTTTCATCAGCAAACATTTTCTTGGCTGCACGGCATCCAGAGGCAAACTCTCGGACTGCTGGACAATCCAGACACATTCATGCAAATATAAGCTAATTTTTATTTTCATGAAGCAACGTCGTTGATTAAAAGCTGGGGATTTGTATCACAGCTAACAGTAAGTAGCAGGGACCTTCTTGATGAAGATTACAGAAACAATCAACTTATTTGGGTAATCAGTTTTAAACCAATTAGATGCACACATAGCCGTTTGAAATGGAGCCACACACTGTGTTTGACCGGCCACATGGAAAATCCTGAGTGCCTGACTGGTGACAGTATGTAAACGCCACCATGTGAAGGCACTGTGCCACTCAAGTAGAATAGCTCTCACCAAATCATTGGCGGCAGCTGCACGTGTACCCAGACACATGCATCATTATGTGCAAACAACTGAAAGATAGTTTAAAAAGCTTAGAGAAAAAATCATCTACAATGTGGGTAAAAGAAACACGGATATAGGACACAGGATAAAGGAAAGTCCTTAAAATGGTGTTATGGATTAGTTTGTGGGCTTGTACTTTAGTTATTTGAAGGGTTTGGAAACAGGTAACATTTAGGATTGGACCTTAGGTTTTGCGATTTAATGGAGAAAAAATATTATGGGTATTCAAACCTGTAGAGAAAAAGAACACTAAGGGTCGATTCCGATTCGGGCCGGAAAAAGCACCGACCGACTCGGATCCGGAAAAATACCGACCGACACGTACCCGTGGCGCACAACACGCCAAGTACGATGCAAGGCGCGAAAAATCCGACCGACACGTACCGAAACAAAGTCGACCGACCGAGCCGCACGGAAAACAGCAATCCGGCCGGAAAAACACGCGAATCCAACCGACCGACACGCACCCGGAACAAATCCGACCGAAACGTACACGCGAACTCCAAACCGCAAAGTACGATGCAAGGCGCGAAACCACGAGCGAGTCGGACGGAGGACAAGCTCGTACGACCGACACGCATACAAAACCGAGCCGAAGCAACACAATACACCGCGACCGACGCGTACGCAGCATAGAAAACTGCACAAACACAGCGTGAATGAAACGGAGAACACCGTACGAGACCAATGCAGGGTCCGACTCGGTCACAAGAACGTTTCCAACATACACAAACAGCACAAAGGAAAAATCACCCAAAAAAAGGCCAAACAAGCAATTACCAAGCCAATAAATACTGGGGGGTGGGAACAGAGAACAAAGACACACCCACAACTCCACCTATATAAAGGACACAAATCACTACCATGAGCCTTTGCAAATGCCATTCCACTGCCAGCACCCAAGAGAAAGCAACCACACACCCACAGCTCATCCCTCACACAAGCCACACACCATCAGCACACCAACAAATACCTACCTCACATACACCCAGCAAAACACACACTCACACACCCTCACCTGCACACCAACACACACATCACCCACCATCACCACCCATCACCATGCCCCCCAAGAAGAATCCCAAGTTCCTAGATAGTGAATTGGAAGTCATGGTAGACGAGATCCTCAGGGTGGAGCCACAGCTGTTTGGCACACTGGTCCAACAGACCCCCATGTCGCAGAAAACTAAGATGTGGGAGAGGATCATCAACAGGGTGAACGCCCAATCACCATGTCGGCGCACAAAGACGGACATCCAGAACAGGTGGTATGACGTGCGCAGGAGGGTACGGGACATGCTGAAGAAAGACTACATCAACAGCCAATACACCGGCAGTGGCCCTCCTGCCAAGCCAATATACCTCAGGCCCTGGGAGGAGAAGGTGCGGGCCATCCTTCCGCCAGTGAGCCTATATGGACTAGAGGACATCCCAGAGCCTGGTGAGTACACAACAAATGTACACAATATACTGCCACAAAACACACACATCACTGTCAAGGGGAGAGTCAAACCATGCACTCATAGCAATTACACAGCAACTAGAACAGAATCATCCCAAAATGTGTATGTCAGTCAGACAAACACAACACATGCCATCAAAAAAGTCACATCCAACTGTGCCAACACATGTACAAACACAACCACAACTACAGCTAGGCAGTGGCACAAATAGAACTAACAAACACATCCACACATGTAGCCACCACAACAACACCAACACACAGTGAAGACCACTCAAAGGAAGGAATTCTGTGTATGCTGGCCAAGTCAGTGTAGCCAATAGCATCATGGGAGTCGCAGTCACACATATTGCCCCCCCCACAACTGTCCCATCAACACCACCATGAACCATGCGCACATCACAGGGAGTGGAGAAGGACTCACAAGATGGCTGACACTGGCTACTGCTGTGCACCAACAAACAGCAGGACACCACTGACTGACATCCTGAGAGACAACTTACACTCCCTGCAATGCAAGCACGTTCCATGGTGGGATAACTGGCTGGCTGGCTGGGTGGGAAGGAGGACTTGCAGCACTAACCATAGTCACAAGCACCTCCCCTCACACACCCCCCAACACAAACTCCACAGTACCCACCTGGTAGAATGCAATGCCCTCCATCCTAACACAAGATCCCACAAAGAACCACCACCCTGGGTTATGTTGTGTGAAGCACAGGGACACTCTTGGGACTCCTAGCCAAACAACTGCCAGGACAACACTCCCAGCCATCCTGTCAGCACAGCCAGCCCACCCCACAGGGAAGCAGAATCAAAAGGAAGGAAGCATGGGCATGCTGGGAAGGGGGGGTGGAGGCAATAGCATGATGGGAGTCGTAGTCACTGATATTGGTCACCCCCACAACTGTCCCATCAACACTACCCTGAACCATGCTCACATCACATCACAGGGAGTGGAGAAGGACTCACAAGATGGCTGACACTGGCTACTGCTGTGGGGAGCACAAGGCCCTGCTGGCAACTGTGCACCAACAAACAGCAGGACACCACTGACTGACATCCTGAGAGACAACTTACACTCCCTGCAATGCAAGCACGTTCCATGGTGGGATATCTGGCTGGCTGGGTGGGAAGGGGGACTTGCAGCACTGACCATAGTCACAAGCACCTCCCCTCACACACCCCCCAACACAAACTCCACAGAACCCACCTGGTAGAATGCAATGCCCCCATCCTAACACAAGATCCCACAAAGAACCACCACCCTGGGTTATGTTGTGTGAAGCACAGGGACACTCTTGGGACTCTTAGCCAAACAACTGCCAGGACAACACTCCCAGCCATCCTGTCAGCACAGCCAGCCCACCCCACAGGGAAGCAGAATCAAAGGAAGGAAGCATGGGCATGCTGGGAAGGGGGTGGAGGCAATAGCATGATGGGAGTCGTAGTCACTGATATTGGTCACCCCCACAACTGTCCCATCAACACCACCCTGAACCATGCTCACATCACAGGGAGTGGAGAAGGACTCACAAGATGGCTGACACTGGCTACTGCTGTGGGGAGCACAAGGCCCTGCTGGCAAATGTGCACCAACAAACAGCAGGACACCACTGACTGACATCCTGAGAGACAACTTACACTCCCTGCAACGCAAGCACGTTCCATGGTGGGATAACTGACTGGCTGGGTGGGTGGGAAGGAGGGCCGGCTGTCAACCAAACACAACCAATGCAGACCATGTTCACACCCCAGAAAATACATAGAAATGCCCAAATAATGCAGGACAATGTGCCACACCAATATCAACCCCTGACTGTGACGACTTAGGACAATGCAATGTACAGGCCCGCACCCAGAGGCACAGTCACAACTGTCATGTGTGTCAACCATTGATGCCTGCAGAAACATGACATACATTGTTTGTGTCTCCCAAAAACAGGTGATGATGGGGACACAGCAGCAGACGCTGAGGAGTCCCAGTCCCAGGCTCAAGAGGATGCCGAGCTCACTGGCGTCGTACAGCCTCTGTCCTCCTCGGACGATGAAGAACAACCTGGCACATCCGGTGCAAGTCAACATGCAGCACCAGCAGGACCACCAGCTGCAGCACCAGCAGGACCACCAGCTGCACCCCCTGCACCCACCCCTCCAACGACTGTCACCACGAATACCATCCCTGCCGACATGGACAGAACAAGGAGCAACACCAGCACAGTGACCCTGGACCAACCTGGGGCCATGGACACCACCACCACCACCAACCCCCAAGGTGGACCAGGGTTATCTGTGCGTGCCACTGCACACACTGCACATGTCAGCAGGGGTGGTGGGAGGGGTGGGAGACAGAGGTCGCTGCTTGCAGACGTTGCTGGTGTGCATGATGACCCACAACTGGTACGCATAGCTGATGCGTACCAGTCCAGCACCGGAGAGCTCAGCCAGGTAGTGGGGCTCCTCAGAGACATTAAACAGCAGCAGGCTGCCCATCATGCCCGCTTGGACTCCCACATGTCCCACGTGGAGTCACACATGTCCCGTGTGGACTCACACATGTCCCGCATGGAGTCCAAGTGGGATGCACTGCATGAGATGACGGCGGTGCACAGGGACATTTTACAATGCCTCCGCCAGATGAACAGCAACCAGTCCACACCTCCCTGTGTGCCAACAACATCTGGTGCCGAACAAACTGCAACTGCCACAGGGAGGGAGGAGGACTCTGGCGGAGAGTCCCCTGCACCGCAGCAGCCTGTACTTGAGGGGCCCCCCCCCCAAGAAGAGGGGTTGTCCGAGGAGGGAAAAGTGAGAGGCCGATGGCCAAGCGCAACTCCCAGGAAGCCTGAACCAGTTCTGGATGTTCGCCTTTGTGCACAGACTGTTCACCCTGTTGACGGCAACACTACTCCCACACATTGCATGGGGAGTACAAGTTGGAACAATGTGTCAGACAACTGTGGCCCCGATACTGGGGATCCTGTCTACCCGGACTTTCAATTCACCTAGGAACTTGGGATTGCAAGATTTATGTACAGCACAACCCATCCTATGCACTATTAACACAAATGTATCACAATAAACACACTAATACACCATACTTGCCTCTGTCGTGATTCCAACGTGGGTGATGTTATGGGGATGATGAACTGCAAAATTACACTGTGTATGCGAACTGCAACAGCAAGGACAACACAGGCATGTGAGTACAGGCAACGTGACACACATGAGGGAGACACACCACCAGGGCTACACAACACATACACACCTAGGCCATCTGACTCATTGCCTACACTGATGTTGCCAGGGAAGACGGTGCAATGCACAGACACCACACCCATTCCCAGTTGTAGTCAAGTAGCCCACAGGTGCAGTAAGCAAATGGCAGTCAAATGTGTGACCACAGACAACGCACATCACAAAGTGAAGCACAGGTTTATTACACAGTTGCAACATGCCGTAACCACTACAGATGCAAGGTAACCCCACCTGGCAGCGGGCACACAGTCAACAACTGTAGACGGAAGGAAGTCCATGGGTGTGGCGCACATCACCTGTAGGGACACAACAGCTACCAGCCTGGATGTGCAATCACGTCGTCGGTGGACACAGTTGACCAAACGAATCTGAAAGTACCCTGTGAAGGACAGAAATGAAACACAGTCAAAAGCAATGGAGTACAGGACAGAACAGCAAAACTCATGCACAATACATGTTACAAGATACCCACCCAGAACCAAGTTAGCATGTCAATACTGTTGGGGAGTACAGCCCACCTGTCACCACACATCGCAACACACATCCAGTCAAGTAGCCCATGGACACACTCCAACAGCACCAGAGCACCACCCACACATCATGCCAACTCACATCATTGACATGACACCTCAGGATACTCACATTCAGCTAAAGAAGTTGGTGATGAGCTGTGTGCGGACATCACCATCATCATCATCATCGTCACTGGCATCGTGGTCCAGGCCAGGATCCTCCACAGGTGGCGGATGTTGGTCATTGTCATCCTGGATGAGAGGCAACTCCTTCCGCACTGCCAGGTTGTGGAGCATGCAGCAGACGATGATAATCTTGCACACTTTCGCAGGGGCATATGGGAGGGACCCTCCGGTCTTGTCCAGGCAGCGGAAGCGGCTCTTCAGGAGACCAAAGGTCCGCTCAATCACTCTCCTGGTCCGACCATGTGCCTCATTGTAGCGCATCTGGGCAGGTGTCACAGGGTTCCTGAGGGGTGTCAGCAACCACGGCATGTTGGGGTATCCCGAGTCACCTACGGACAGACAAGTGCACATTAGCTGACTTGGAAAAGTGGGCGGAATACTACAGATCAGATCACACACAATGGCACAAAGTCAGTACACACCGACAAGCCAGGCACGCTGGTTCTGCATCTGTGCCATCATCCTGGGGATGCGACTACTCCTCATCACAAAGGCATCGTGTGCTGAACCAGGGAAACGGGCACACACGTGTGTGATGGTCATGTCTGCAAGACACACCACCAGTGCATTGACCGAGTGGTAGTGCTTGCGGTTCCTGTAGGCCTGCTCCTGGGCCTGTGGTGGTACCAAAGCCACATGTGTCCCATCAATGGAGCCAATTACATGCGGCATCCTCCCCAGGGCATAAAAGTCACTCTTCACGTCAGTGAGTCGTCGCAGTCTAGGGAAATAGATGTACCGGTTCAGGAAGAGCAACATTGCCGCCAAAACATCGCGGAGCACACGGCTGAACATGGTCTGTGACATCCCACCAGCAGTCGCCACAGTATGTTGGAAGGTACCAGTGGCAAAGAAGTGTAGGGCTGCCATCACCTTCACCTTGGGGGTCAGCGCTGTAGGATACGGCCGGCCAGGCTGCAAATGTGGGGACAACTGCACTGCCAAATCCTCAATCAGCTGCCTGGTGAAGCGGTACCGTCAGATGCTGTCCCGTTCCACCATCGTTGCCAGGTCTGGGAATGGCCGATGGACAGCAGGAGCCCTGCAGTGCAGAGGAGAAGTAAGCAAGATTGTCAGTCACCCCACATATGCGGCATTGAACACACTCAAGATCCCAACATACATCATTATGAGGCACAACTACATGAAGTGTGCAGTACCGGAAGGACATGTATGGTACATACAAGGCCAACATCTGTCAACACGGTCCAACAGGTGGCATCAATTAGTCCCAGGTTGGCCCATTGGATATCATGAGGCCGTGTTACAGTTCCCATCTCCTGCTGCCGTGTCACAATAACCCCCCACAGTGACATGTGAGGACAGATGTGCCCCAGGCACCACAGCTCAACGACAGGTACATTCCCAGGGACCCTGTAATGCCACATGGACACTGGCATTACATGGAGTATCATGTATACACCACAGCAAAACAACCATGACCCCCACAGGTAGTGGCCCCACTTGCCACGGCAGGACAGACATGGACGTCTGTGACACACACGCACAACATCAGAGTCCATGCACACACAACGTGGATGTGGAGACTGTCTCCCATTGTGCACATGAAATCAGAGACATTGTAAACACTACATGCACAAAGACTGTGGAGGACCATCACTATTGTGCCACTGGGACACCCTGGCTCAAACATACCGTCCCACATGGGACTCACGGGGTATGTGACATGACATACACATACACCACTGTGAAATGTGACCATGGCACATGCACAGATATGAACAGTTGCACATCACAGTGGTCACGTACACGTAACACCCAGGATCCTGTCCCCATGAACACGTGCACAGCCTGGGGGTGGCTGCCCACAGGTGACACCCACAGGACAACATGTACACCAACATACACACAATAGGAAATGCATCCTTACATGCCTTATGATAAGGTTTGGACAGGCTGTCGTGATGTAGGTGTGCCCCTCACTCCCTGGGAGCTATCTGTGGCTGGCATATGTCCATCTGAGACAGGCATGCTGACATATGCCAGTCACATGTACAGTGATGCGTTGTACCGCAATGGACCGATCGGTGCCTCCGGCCGGCCCATTGCATTCAATGTGTCGGGTACGCGTTGTACCCCTGTGCGCGTTGAACCGCAATGGACCGATCGGTGCCTCCGGCCGGCCCATTGCATTCAATGTGTGCGGGTACGCGTTGTACCCCTGTGCGCGTTGAACTGCAATGGACCGATCGGTGCCTCCGGCCGGCCCATTGCATTCAATGTGTGCGGGTACGCGTTGTACCCCTGTGCGCGTTGTACTGCAATGGACCGATCGGTGCCTCCGGCCGGCCCATTGCATTCAATGTGTGCGGGTACGCGTTGTACCCCTGTGCGCGTTGTACCGCAATGGACCGATCGGTGCCTCCGGCCGGCCCATTGCATTCAATGTGTGCGGGTACGCGTTGTACCCCTGTGCGCATTGAACCGCAATGGACCGATCGGTGCCTCCGGCCGGCCCATTGCATTCAATGTGTGCGGGTACGCGTTGTACCCCTGTGCGCGTTGTACCGCAATGGACCGATCGGTGCCTCCGGCCGGCCCATTGCATTCAATGTGTGCGGGTACGCGTTGTACCCCTGTGCGCGTTGTACCGCAATGGACCGATCGGTGCCTCCGGCCGGCCCATTGCATTCAATGTGTGCGGGTACGCGTTGTACCCCTGTGCGCGTTGTACCGCAATGGACCGATCGGTGCCTCCGGCCGGCCCATTGCATTCAATGTGTGCGGGTACGCATTGTACCCCTGTGCGCGTTGAACCGCAATGGACCGATCGGTGCCTCCGGCCGGCCCATTGCATTCAATGTGTGCGGGTACGCGTTGTACCCCTGTGCGCGTTGAACCGCAATGGACCGATCGGTGCCTCCGGCCGGCCCATTGCATTCAATGTGTGCGGGTACGCGTTGTACCCCTGTGCGCGTTGTACCGCAATGGACCGATCGGTGCCTCCGGCCGGCCCATTGCATTCAATGTGTGCGGGTACGCGTCGTCCCCCTGTGCGCGTTGTACCGCAATGGACAGATCGGTGCGCACCCATTGACAATGGGCTTGCCTGGCAACGGACGCGTTTTCGAATTTCGAACGAGTCAATTGCTGGAAATTCAGTTGGTCACCCACAACAATGTTGCAAAATCATGTATGCCATGAAGTTGAGGATTTGAAGGATGCTGTGGGCGTGTTTTGGTGCTGCTATTCCATGGATTGGCCAGATTCAGAAGATGCAAACGACTTGGACCTATCACTTTGGACACAAGGGACAGTATCTGCCTCTCCAGCACATATATATTGCTGGCTGTTCCCCTGAGAGCTCACTTGCCTGCACTACATGCTCCAGGACGACATCTGCCACTGCACTGATGCTGTCTCTGCCCCTCTGGACCCTGCAATGGCACGTACTGTGGAGAGAGCCCCAGCCTTCAGCCTTGAAGAGAACCAGGCCCTGCTGGAGAGCCTACTTCCACAGTACAGCAAGCTGTATGGGACACCAGGGGAGCAGGTGAGTGTTCTGTGCACTGCCTTTCTGAATGTGCATTTTGTGTGACTAGCAAGGCTGAGAGTCTGCACGCCACTGGCTAGCAGGCTCACTGAGTAGTTGTCACCCCCATAGTGTGTAGTGACTTGCACTGGACAGGTATGGTGCAGTGACAGTGCATTTGAACATGGTTTTACTTCCCATGCAATGATACCATGTAGTGACGTCTGGCAAACTGTCCATGGTCAGCTTTGCACTGCCTGTGTACATCATGTGCCCCTGTGATTGAGACATGTATATGCAACTGTGTCATGCACGGATATGTTGCATGTGTGGTAATGGCCTTTTCACTTTGTCATCCTGACAGGTTAATGCCCATCGGAAGCAGGAAATCTGGAAGGACATCGTCCGGGCTGTCCGGTCCGTGGGGGTCTACAAGCGCCGGATCCGCAACTGCCAGAAGAGGTGGCAGGACCTTCGGGGCTGGACCCGGAGGATTGCACGGGTCCAGCTGAAGCTGTCGCCTCCTCGCAGGAGGGGCGGAACACGGACCCTGACCCCCCACATGCTCCAGATCCTGGCGGTGGTGTTTCCAGACCTGGATGGGCAGCTGAAGGCCAGACAGCAGCAAGGAGGGGGTGAGTCAAAGACTGCACTGTGAACTCTGTATTACATGCTTTGTGCCCTCCTCTGGCCTGGTTCAACTGCCACAGTGCAGCAGTCATGTTGTCCAGGAGCCATGTCCCTCTATTGTGCACTGCCCACTGCTCATCTGATACCCAGGTGTGGCCCTTACATTCAGGGAATTGTGTCACTTGGGACTGTGTCCTTGCAGTTTGCTTCACTAAAGGTGGGGGACAGCATCTGTTTCCCTAACTCTGTTGTGGGCATCATGGGTGGGTCCATTGTTCACACAACGCCTGGGTTTGGACATGTGATCTGCGTGTTGCTTTGATATGCGGTCCACTTGCTGATCTGAGCCACCACATGTGCCTGGGGTATGTGGCACACGCCCATGCAGCGGGTGGGAACAATGTTTGGGCCCCAGGAGTGTGCAGATTACGTGTGTCACACATACATAGCCAGCTATCCACTGTCCAGGGCACATCCCTCATTCATGTGGAGCAGGACAGTCATGCCTACTCCAGGCCATGCAATGCACTCTGTACTCCCACTCCCGTGTATCAGCTGACACATTGTGCACAGTGATTTGACCCCTCAGGTGTCTGCCTCTGTGTCAGTGTGCTGTGGATTAGTTGCCAGGACTGCTGGGGTGTTTCTTGGTAGGGGCTCAGCATGCCCCTGGAGATGTGACCATAGGAGACGATACTTGTGTGTCACATAGGTGTTTGATCAGCTGCCCGTGCAGACTGGGGTATGCGAATGTGATGTTCAGGCAGCTGTTCCCCATTCACAGCAAATTGTGAGGGGCTCAGGTTCAGAGGGTAGTGTCACAGGTCTCCCATATGTCCAATAGGTGTGACCTGGACAGATGAGGGTTGAGATGATGTGTTGTGTGGGGGATGTACATGTGCACTTGTGCAGCTCCAGGACTTGCATTCCCCATGACCTACTATTGTGACACAGTGCATAGTGTTGTTGTCTGGCTGCCAAGTCATACATCACTGAGACAGTGATGTATGACTTAGCAGTCATACCTCTGCCATGGCATGTGTCAACTTATTTGTGGTCCTGCAGGGGAGTGACATGTGCTACATGCACACCATAGTGGCGCTGGCTATCAGGACATGGGTGCATCATGGTGTCTGTCGCTGGTATGCATCACATGCATTTCCTATTTGACTCTGGGCATCCCTTTCATCCGGAAACCTGTACTGACTCAGTGGCAAGAGCTGTGATGTGTCCACACCGTGTCCTCTGCACTGTCCAACTACTGTGTACTTGGTGCATGTGTCCACACTGGGGTGTTGCAATCCAACAGACACCAGACAGATGGGTGCAAGGCCATGTGGGATGTGAGTGCCATGCTTGGCATCAGACTGACAATTGGCTTCTCCTGTTCAGTTAGGGCACTTTTAGCAATGTACAACTAATGATGCCAGGGCTTGCTCTGTGATGTGCTGTGCTCACAGTGGTGTGTGCGTTTGGTGCAGGTGACTGATGTCTGTCTGTTTCCCCATTGTTTGCAGATACATCCACGGCCACGGAAGGGGACAGCTCCACGGACCAGGAGGAGCCAGAGAGCCAGACTGGGTCAGCAGCCGAGGAGTGGTCGGAGGGACCCAGTGGCACGGAGGGCGAGGGGAGCCACACCGAGGAGTCCTCAGCACCATCCACCTCAGCTGAGGACCAGAGCATCTCGGAGGATGACTCCCTTGTGGAGGCGGGTGTCAGCAGCCACCACACCCCAGCTAGTGTTGCTGTCCCCGCCACCACCAGCACCACCACCGCCCTCCCATCGGCTCCCATTCCCAAGGTCCGTGGAGGCTCCCATGTTCGGGAGCGTGTCTCCTTTGGCCCAGGCACCGCACCCCCTGCCCCTGTGTCCCCTGCTGCCCTGAGTGAGGAGTCTGTGTACCTCCTTCGCCAGCTCCATGTAGGGCAGACAGCCATGCTGAGTGTCCTCCATGCGCACACCGCACTGTTGACTCAGCTGGTGTCGTTCATGGAGGGCATCTCATCGGGCATGTCTGACCTACAGAGGGGCAACAGGTCCATGGACTCCTCCCTGACGGCAGCAGTGTCCCTCCTCAGACAGTCCCTCACCCCTCCTGCCTCTGCTCCATCCACACTCCCCAGCACCTTGCCCGTCCCAAGCACACACACACCGGCACAGGCACACACCAGCACACACACATCCAGCACACAGACACACACGCCACAAACTAAACGCACACGCACGCACAGTCAGGGGACTGAAACCAGACTCACAGGGGATGGGGCCCTGGTACACACACACGCATCCACGGGCACTGCACAGTCCTCAGTTGCTTCTCCCTCCAAAGCACCCTCCCTTGCCTCACCTGCAACCCCAAAGACCCAGCGCCTCTTCCTCAGTGACCTCGGCCTCTTCCCCTCCGATCCAGCTGCCCCAGCATCCAGGGGGAAGAGGAAGCCCCCCCACACAGAGCAGAGTGCCCCTCGCCCCCGGACACCCTCCCCCAGGCGCAGACAGACTGAGGCCCCCACCCGCAAGTCCCCCGGAGTGCTAAGAGCAAGCCCCCGCCGCCGCCCTGCAGCTCAAGCACCAGGTCTCCTTCCTCCATCCCTCAGGCCCCCACTCCACAGGTGCCCTCACCACACCCTGCCCCAGGTTCCCCCACCCACAGATATACCATCCCCAAGAGGCTCCGGCCTTCTCCCCCTGCCACTTGCTCTCCCGGCACCATACACCCCGCTGCGCTTGTCTGTGCCACTGATGTGGTGAGGGTGTCCTCCCCCTCTGTCCAGCCCACCTTGCCTGTTCCCCATTCTCCTCCCCTGGTGGTAGGCACTGCAGTGGAGTCCACTACCACCCTGTCTGACTTGGGCACTGCAGTGGCGGACCTGTCCACTCCATCTGCAGGGTCCACTGCAGTCGTGCCGGCACCCACAACATCTGAGCCATGCCCCCCAGTTGTGCCGGCACACACCATGTCAGACACCTCCACTGCAGTTGTCAGTGGCTCTTCAGCACCCACCACCCCTTCCCTGCTTCCTCCTGGTGAGCCCTGATCCTGTCCCTGCGGTGCCTGGCCTACCCCCCCGGTTGCCCCTCCTAGTGGATTGTCCCTGGTTTTGTGCAGGCATGTGTAGGGTGGCATCTGCCACTGTCACCCACTTGTGACTTTGTTGATGGACTGGCCATTGGCCTTTGTTTATGTTCTACCGGACTTCTACTTTTAATGACACATATGCTGAATAAAGCAACTTTCTGTTCTCTAGTGCTTTTGCTTCTGATGTACATGATGTTGATGATGCTAACAATGCCCTTGCTGCAGTGATGGTGATATTTGGTCTCATGATAATGAAGTGTTACTGTGCAGGAACCCATGTGGTCCAGGGGGAATGTGTCCTATCCTGTGGTGTATCCATGTCATCCATAGCAGCATCTGAGGGTGTCATGTGTTCAGTATTTGGCAATGAGATTTCCTACTTAGATTGGCAACTTCACATCTGTGGCTTCCACCCCTGCACATCTGTTGTGCCTGCCATTGTTCTATTCGTCTACTTCCCTGACCGTGGGGCCATCTCCAGTGAACATGCAGGTTTGGGCATCAATGGGGAAGGACTCATCTGTGTTGTCAGTGCAACATTGCTATACAAGTGTGTTGGATCTGTGCTGATGATTCCGTTGGCACTTCCATGACCAGGCTGATGGGACGGGAGCCCTCATTTGGTGCTAATTGTTCATTGTGTGTCCCATTGCTGCCATGGTATGGTATCTGTTCGCCTCACATCTGCAGTCTCCACAGGGTATCTGCATGTGTGTGCCCATTGGTGCAAATATGTGGGTCTGCATTCGGATGGTCACTTCTGTCATTGTGTCATTGATGATTGTTGACGGTGTCAGCCCCCATGGGTGTTGTTTGTCTGCACATGGCCAAAGTTATGTCTTATTTGCACTGCAGGATTTGGCTCCCCCAATTTATGTTGCAATGGGACACATACACTACTTTGCCACTGATGTGTTTGTTGTTCTGTGACCAGGAATCATCCATCCAGTTTGGCAGTTGCACCTCTTACTTTGTCAACACTTACCTTTTGGTCACTGTGATGATGGGTGTTTGGACCCCATTGCCACAATGTTCAAGATGTGCTGCAGCTATGGACCCCACACTTACCTTTTGGTCACTGTGATGATGGGTGTTTGGACCCCATTGCCACAATGTTCAAAATGTGCTGCAGCTATGGACCCCACACTTACCTTTTGGTCACTGTGATGATGGGTGTTTGGACCCCATTGCCACAATGTTCAAAATGTGCTGCAGCTATGGACCCCACACTTGCCTTTTGGTCACTGTGATGATGGGGGTTTGGACCCCATTGCCACAATGTTCAAAATGTGCTGCAGCTATGGACCCCACACTTACCTTTTGGTCACTGTGATGATGGGGGTTTGGACCCCATTGCCACAATGTTCAAAATTGTCTGCAGCTATGGACCCCACACTTGCCTTTTGGTCACTGTGATGATGGGTGTTTGGACCCCATTGCCACAATGTTCAAGATGTGCTGCAGCTATGGACCCCACACTTGCCTTTTGGTCACTGTGATGATGGGGGTTTGGACCCCATTGCCACAATGTTCAAAATGTGCTGCAGCTATGGACCCCACACTTACCTTTTGGTCACTGTGATGATGGGTGTTTGGACCCCATTGCCACAATGTTCAAAATGTGCTGCAGCTATGGACCCCACACTTGCCTTTTGGTCACTGTGATGATGGGGGTTTGGACCCCATTGCCACAATGGTCATGGCCTGCTTGCGTTGTGTGTGCCACACACATATTTGTGTGGCACATGTGCTAGTGGGTCACATTGTATGTTAGAAGTCATGTTCGGTGTTGTAGGCATTTGACACAGTCTACACACGCTTGTCATGGTGTTGGGGGGATGTCTTCTTCTTGCATTCCCTAGGTTGTGGTGTGCTGGTTGTGTCATGCATTGTCCATCCTATGGGTGGGGGTGGTAGTGGTGGTAGGCATCCTGCCCCCCTGGGTGAGGGTGGTAGTAGTGGTGGGCATCCTGCCCACCCTGGGTGAGGGTGGTAGTAGTGGTAGGCATCCTGCCCCCCTGGCTAAGGGTGGTAGTAGTGGTAGGCATCCTGCCCCCTGGGTGAGGGTGGTAGTAGTGGTGGGCATCCTGCCCCCCTGGCTAAGGGTGGTAGTAGTGGTAGGCATCCTGCCCCCCTGGGTGAGGGTGGTACTAGTGGTAGGCATCCAGCCCACCCTGGCTAAGGGTGGTAGTAGTGGTAGGCATCCTGCCCCCCCTGGGTGAGGGTGGTACTAGTGGTAGGCATCCAGCCCCCCCTGGGTGAGGGTGGTAGTAGTGGTAGACATCCTGCCCCCCTGGCTAAGGGTGGTAGTAGTGGTAGGCATCCTGCCCCCCTGGGTGAGGGTGGTAGTAGTGGTAGGCATCCTGCCCCCCTGGGTGAGGGTGGTAGTAGTGGTGGGCATCCTGCCCCCCTGGCTAAGGGTGGTAGTAGTGGTAGGCATCCTGCCCCCCTGGGTGAGGGTGGTAGTAGTGGTAGAGCATCTTGCCCCCCTGGGTGAGGGTGGTAGTAGTGGTGGGCATCCTGCCCCCCTGGCTAAGGGTGGTAGTAGTGGTAGGCATCCTGCCCCCCTGGGTGAGGGTGGTAGTAGTGGTAGGCATCCTGCCCCCCTGGGTGAGGGTGGTAGTAGTGGTGGGCATCCTGCCCCCCTGGCTAAGGGTGGTAGTAGTGGTAGGCATCCTGCCCCCCTGGGTGAGGGTGGTACTAGTGGTAGGCATCCAGCCCACCCTGGGTGAGGGTGGTAGTAGTGGTAGGCATCCTGCCCCCCTGGGTGAGGGTGGTAGTAGTGGTAGGCATCCTGCCCCCCTGGCTAAGGGTGGTAGTAGTGGTAGGCATCCTGCCCCCCTGGGTGAGGGTGGTAGTAGTGGTGGGCATCCTGCCCCCCTGGCTAAGGGTGGTAGTAGTGGTAGGCATCCTGCCCCCCTGGGTGTGGGTGGTACTAGTGGTAGGCATCCTGCCCCCCTGGGTGAGGGTGGTAGTAGTGGTAGGCATCCTGCCCCCCTGGGTGAGGGTGGTAGTAGTGGTAGGCATCCTGCCCCCCTGGGTGAGGGTGGTAGTAGTGGTGGGCATCCTGCCCCCCTGGCTAAGGGTGGTAGTAGTGGTAGGCATCCTGCCCCCCTGGGTGAGGGTGGTAGTAGTGGTAGGCATCCTGCCCCCCGGGTGAGGTTGGTAGTAGTGGTGGGCATCCTGCCCCCTGGCTAAGGGTGGTAGTAGTGGTAGGCATCCTGCCCCCCTGGGTGAGGGTGGTAGTAGTGGTAGGCATCCTGCCCCCCTGGCTAAGGGTGGTAGTAGTGGTAGGCATCCTGCCCCCCTGGGTGAGGGTGGTACTAGTGGTAGGCATCCTGCCCCCTGGGTGAGGGTGGTACTAGTGGTAGGCATCCTGCCCCCCTGGGTGAGGGTGGTAGTAGTGGTAGGCATCCTGCCCCCCTGGGTGAGGGTGGTAGTAGTGGTAGGCATCCTGCCCCCTGGCTAAGGGTGGTAGTAGTGGTAGGCATCCTGCCCCCCTGGCTGAGGGTGGTAGTAGTGGTAGGCATCCTGCCCCCCTGGGTGAGGGTGGTACTAGTGGTAGGCATCCAGCCCCCCTGGGTGAGGGTGGTAGTAGTGGTGGGCATCCTGCCCCCCTGGCTGCGGGTGGTAGTAGTGGTAGGCATCCTGCCCCCCTGGGTGAGGGTGGTAGTAGTGGTAGGCATCCTGCCCCCCTGGGTGAGGGTGGTACTAGTGGTAGGCATCCTGCCCCCCTGGGTGAGGGTGGTAGTAGTGGTGGGCATCCTGCCCCCCTGGCTAAGGGTGGTAGTAGTGGTAGGCATCCTGCCCCCCTGGGTGAGGGTGGTAGTAGTGGTAGGCATCCTGCCCCCCTGGGTGAGGGTGGTAGTAGTGGTAGGCATCCTGCCCCCCCTGGGTGAGGGTGGTAGTAGTGGTAGGCATCCTGCCCCCCCTGGCTGAGGGTGGTAGTAGTGGTGGGCATCTTGCCCCCCCTGGCCAAGGGTGGTAGTAGTGGTAGGCATCCTGCCCCCTGGGTGAGGGTGGTACTAGTGGTAGGCATCCAGCCCCCCTGGGTGAGGGTGGTAGCAGTGGTAGGCATCCTGCCCCCCTGGCTAAGGGTGGTAGTAGTGGTAGGCATCCAGCCCACCCTGGCTGAGGGTGGTAGTAGTGGTAGGCATCCTGCCCCCCTGGGTGAGGGTGGTAGTAGTGGTAGGCATCCTGCCCCCCTGGCTAAGGGTGGTAGTAGTGGTAGGCATCCTGCCCCCCTGGCTAAGGGTGGTAGTAGTGGTAGGCATCCTGCCCCCCTGGGTGAGGGTGGTAGTTGTGGTAGGCATCCTGCCCCCTGGCTAAGGGTGGTAGTAGTGGTAGGCATCCTGCCCCCCTGGCTAAGGGTGGTAGTAGTGGTAGGCATCCTGCCCCCCTGGGTGAGGGTGGTAGTAGTGGTAGGCATCCTGCCCCCCTGGGTGAGGGTGGTAGTAGTGGTAGGCATCCTGCCCCCCTGGCTAAGGGTGATAGTAGTGGTAGGCATCCAGCCCACCCTGGCTGAGGGTGGTAGTAGTGGTAGGCATCCTGCCCCCCTGGGTGAGGGTGGTAGTAGTGGTAGGCATCCTGCCCCCTGGCTAAGGGTGGTAGTAGTGGTAGGCATCCTGCCCCCCTGGCTGAGGGTGGTAGTAGTGGTAGGCATCCTGCCCCCCTGGGTGAGGGTGGTAGTAGTGGTAGGCATCCTGCCCCCCTGGCTAAGGGTGGTAGTAGTGGTAGGCATCCTGCCCCCCTGGCTGAGGGTGGTAGTAGTGGTAGGCATCCTGCCCCCTGGGTGAGGGTGGTAGTAGTGGTAGGCATCCTGCCCCCTGGCTAAGGGTGGTAGTAGTGGTAGGCATCCTGCCCCCCTGGCTGAGGGTGGTAGTAGTGGTAGGCATCCTGCCCCCCTGGGTGAGGGTGGTAGTAGTGGTAGGCATCCTGCCCCCCTGGCTAAGGGTGGTAGTAGTGGTAGGCATCCAGCCCACCCTGGCTGAGGGTGGTAGTAGTGGTAGGCATCCTGCCCCCCTGGGTGAGGGTGGTAGTAGTGGTAGGCATCTTGCCCCCCTGGCTAAGGGTGGTAGTAGTGGTAGGCATCCTGCCCCCCTGGGTGAGGGTGGTAGTAGTGGTAGGCATCCTGCCCCCTGGGTGAGGGTGGTAGTAGTGGTAGGCATCCTGCCCCCTGGCTAAGGGTGGTAGTATTGGTAGGCATCCTGCCCCCCTGGGTGAGGGTGGTAGTAGTGGTAGGCATCCTGCCCCCCTGGCTGAGGGTGGTAGTAGTGGTAGGCATCCAGCCCCCTGGGTAAGGGTGGTAGTGGTGGTAGGCATCCTGCCCCCTGGGTAGGGGTGGTGGTGCGCATTCAGGCCCCTGTGTGCATATGTGGCATTGGTGATGGTCATCCCGCCCCTATGGTGCTGCTGTTGCTGGTGTAAGTATATTCTGCATCCCTGTGTGTGTGTGTGATGTGTTGTGTACATGTTGTATGTGTTTTGTGGTTGGTGTCTGGCTTACCTTCTGCGCCGTACGCGTCCGTGCCTGTTCCGGTAGTATATGTAGAATATTGGTATGATCGGGACGAAGGGATTCATGGTTGGTTCGTGTCGTTCGTCCTTCTCGTTGCTTCGCGTCGTCCTCGTCGCTTCGCCTCGTCCTCGTCGCTTCGTCTCGTCCTCGTCGCTGCCGTGTTCGTCTCGGAGCCGTGGATCGTGTTGTGGCGCGAATCGGAGCTTATGTGCGCCTCTCCCGGATGCTTTGACGTGCCGTGCGTAGCGACGGGTTCGGGCGCGTACGGAAAGCGCATCGTACTTGTCCGGCCGGACGGGGCTGCATTTTTCCTTCCGTGCGACTCGATTCGGCGTTTCCGGATTCGCCTCGGTCGGAGAACAGGACCTGGTTTGGGTGAGTACGGCTCGGCCGGATTCTTTGCTGTTGTGCGCATCGTACTTGCTCGTTCGGTGTGCTGTACGGATCGGTCGGGAAACAGGCTTTCGCATGGCTTTTTTCCCGACCGAATGGTATTGGGTGCGCCTCCGACCGAGATCGGAATCGGCCCCTAAATGTTTTCTTACTTTTCCATTTCCCATTTAAAATGTATTCTCACTAAAAGTTTCTTGATTTAGGGTTACTACTTAAAATCTTCCCCATTTGTTCACTTCGAACCTGGAGTATTTGAGGCGAGGGCTTGCATTGTGGGACTCTGAATGGCATTTTTTTTATGAATGGGCACAGCCTCTGATGAGCTTTGGTAAATGTTCACCTGAGATGACAACGAAAGAGAAAAGTAGGTGATGTCTGTTAGCTGAGGCCAGTCCCAGGCCAGACTGTAGGTCACTAGGTGGCCACTTAAGCAGTACAGGGAAGGTGGGATACCGAACTATCCCTTCAAGCAACCCTCATCCTGACGAGAGGTAAACCTGACTGTGTGGGATACCAAACATCCTTGCTCTTGCTTTACTGTTAACTTGAGTGACTGAAATTGACTACATCTTAAAGTAAAAATAAAGACAATTCTTTTTAAAGCGTGATAATGGATGCAAAATGATCACTCTAAGGAGTGTTAGTGAATGTATCGGAGGCATTTCCATGGCAAAAGTAGGATCTCCACCCTTCCAATACTGATGGGCAGAGAGGGCCAAGAGACAGTCCTCATATTTACAGTCAGTTGAGGGAAGCAGGTCATCTTATATTACCTAATATCTCAATTGTGAGACAATTTAATTTTTCATTTCCTCTGACGTAAAGGATGTGAAAGATGTTAAGGAGATACCTCCTTACGAATAACAAAGGAGATGTAAAATACATTTTCCTGGTGCGAGAGACAGTATAACATTTGGAATGGACTTCCTTCTTTTCAAGTTTTCATCCGCATCTTGTGTTGCTGGAGCTACTTTTTTTATTTGTAGCCAAGGACTTTTTTTGACTTGTTTTTTTTTGTGGAGCTGTGATTTTTGGTAACACTAGTCCATTGTTTAATCCCCCTCCGCTTCTGTCCCTTGTTTATTCCCTCCTCTCCCCACCGCCTGTTTTTCATCAACCTACCTCATCTTTCCACCGTCCGTTTCTCGCCATCCACACCCTCGCCCTTCCACTCCACCTCAGACAGACAACATCGATCCCCATCTTCGCAAGAAACCTCAAAACCTGGCTCTTCGACAGACCCCCTCCTTGATGGATGGAACCTGCACCCCCCCCCACCCCTAGCGCCTTGAGACCCTTACGGGTGAGTAGTCGCGCTTTAACAAACCCCTGATTGATTGATTGATTGATTGATTGATTGTATTGCTTGACCCTTCCCCAACCTCTCGCCCAACAAGGGTCAGGAGTGCTTTGTCATTGAACTCCGTTCTGGTACCCTGTGCATGGCTTTATCCTCTGCCACCATCTGTGATTTTCTTCCATAGTTAGTTTTTAAGGATGTTGCAAAGCAGCGCGAACTGCCGTGCAGCATGACTACAAGTAAATAACAAAAGAGCTATGGCGGAGCCATCGTTAACCTTGTCTTAGTGCTTTTTTTGTGTCTACTTTAAACAATGTTGCACAGCAGCCCACACTTCTGTGCAACATCTTTAAGAAACATTAACAAAGTCAAATAGATCTGTGCTACCTTTTTGGCTTTGTTAATGTTTTTTTCAAAGATGTTGAACATCAGCCAGCATTGATCATGCCATAGCGCTCTGAACCTTGCAATGATGCCCTGCGCCACAGGGAAAGGCAGGAATGCACCATATTTATCCAACACGCTGCACATATAGCTTAAAAACAATGACAAAGCCAATAGTTCTGACTAAACACTTATAAGGTCCCAAAAGCAAGACCTATTGGCTATGCCAATGCTTGTTGTTATTTGGTGTAAATCCATTCTGTAGTTGTCTAGATGTTAAAGGAAATCCAAATTTGTATATCTATATATATACACATTTGGCATCAAATTCTATTCTAATTAGTGCAGATGATGTATGTGTGTATACAATTGACTTTGTGTGCTAGTTTTCTGCCATCTGCAATCTTCTAAGCACTTTCTGCGTAAAATAAACTTCTTATTTTTATTTTTTTGGGTCTGAATCCGAGGATAGGCGTTGCAGCCTTTGCTCCTGAAATTGATAAAATTAATTTGATTGATTGATAAAATAGGTATGTCGGAGTTCATGGAAATCTGCTATTTTAACACTAAAAAATGGCAACATTGCACAAAACTCAAGTCATAATATATTTGTTATAATAAAATTATGAATGTGAAGGTTACAACACTGAGATCGCAACAGACAGATATTGTATCTGAATGGGTGAATGTTTCAACTTTAGTTATCTATGTTTAATGCCACAGTCACAAGTTCGAATTCTGATTTACCACTCAGCCTTTCATCCTTTTGAGATTGATAAAATGAGTACTATTTACTTTGGAAACATTTAACATCTGTTGTTTCCCAGTAGTACTAACAGACCTACCCAGGGTGATGAACACCCCACAAATATGAGTGTCATGTCTATGTTAACACATAAAGAAAGTGTCCCCAGTACTTAAAGGGAAGCTTCTGCCACAAATAGGTGCTATGTACCTCTGTAAATATTTACTCAGTGTTTTACCATGCCTCCAATGGGTGGACACTCTATTGCTAAACATGTAATTTTTTGTTTTGCACAAAAGTTGATAATTAACTGCAGGCGCAATGGTCTCTGCTTTTACCCTCTCCACTACACCTCATGCTTATGCGCACTGGCACTTGCCACACCTTGCTTTCATCATCTCATTCAAAGCTCACTGGACATATCCAATATAGTCTAAACTTCCCAAAAATATATTTCTAGCACAACCAAAAAGGTTGGTGCAAATGCAAGCTTTACAAAGTGCAAGGGAAATAGTCAGCTCCTCAATTACTTAAATAGGAAAGGCTAGATTGATTGAAGTTCATTCCAAAGATTTATTTATCCTGGGAACCTGAAGAAGAGAAAGATGTGAGGATCTCGGGGATCTTTGTGGATATTAATGCTTTAGATGGTTATCATAGTCCGATGGGGTGTTCTTTCAGTGCATTTTATGGGTAAGGCAGAGGGTCCTAACCGGATTCTTTGGTCCAATTACAGCTAGGGAAACTTATGCCCAACAGCCGTCACATGATCATATGTTTTTAGTTAAAAGGCCAGTTTTACTTAATAACACTGTATAGTCTGGACCCTAACATTTTGAGTTGCCAGAAAGCCTAAAGTTAGAGAATTAAAGTATCCAACCTAGCTATAGTGGAAGAGAATACTACCATAGAGCAGGAAAGAATAGTAAAATGTTCCTATGTCCCTTCAGTAACCCAAAGCAGGGGATACAACAGAAAAAAAAAAATGATGGGTGACGGACATATTCTCATGAAGAATAACACTCAATGAATGTGCCTTTTGTCAAGGGGATTGGTGAGTCACCCATGGGTGAAGGCCGTAAACTGTTGTTCCAGCAAAGTTTCTCTAAAGAGAAGTAAGAGCTCTGGCTTGTCAGTGTTAAGGTTTAGGAGGTTGGGGTCCATCGGTTCCTGGACAGTCTCCAATTAATCATGCAAGTAAGAGATCCTGTACGTTTTTGTTCAGCAGGATCAGGATATGTGTCATTCATATATGAAAATACTTGGCATCCAAATGAGTGGATAAGGCACAGCAGAGGTTGAACACAGATTAAATTGCATCAGAGACAATATTTGATGATAACTGGAACTTGGGGTTACCATGTAGCACTAGGGTGTACATTTTCTGCATTCTATGTGTTTGAGAGCCTGGGCATGATGCACCTAGTTCACGAAAGCAGGACAGTTTATTTCTTTGCAGTTTTAAATAGGGCAAACTTGACCGAAAGGTATTAGAGGATGTTAGAAATTGGGTTGTTGTTTGACTAGGGTATGAGCCCTGGTCAATCAGCAATCCTGATTCTAGTCAGGGTGAGAGGCAGGCAAACCCTAAATTAACCAGTGCTCACCCTCTCGTAGCTTGGCATAGAGCAGTCACGCTTAATTTTAGAGACTGTGTGTAAAGTATTTGTGCAACACTTCAAACAGTAAATTATTGAAAACACCACACAAAACGATTCCACACCAAGTTAGAAAAATAGCTCTTATTTTAATAAATAAAATAAGACCAAAATGATAAACATCCAAATAGTAGAACCGGAGATATTGATTTTTTTGAGGTTTATAGTGAAAAACAGAATCAAAAAGCGCTATTGGAAATATCTGGTCCTGCCGCACTGCGACAAAGTCACAATTTCGGGCCGATCACAATAGGGTGCGGGCCGTAAACAGGGACCCAGTTAGTCCCGCTAAACAAAGTACCTTAAATCCTGGTTGTGGAGCGTTGTGTGGATCCACGTTAAAGATGTGGCACTCAGCAAAGGCAATGTGTCAGTTCTGAAATGTGACGAGGCTGCGGTGCGAGGTAATGCTGCATAGAGGATCTTGTCAACAGGGCTTGCAATCCAAAGTCCATTGCTGAGGATCCGTGGTGCAGCAGAGGAGGTGCTTTGATTCTGATGAGTGGTTAAGCTGCGATGCAGAGTTTTGTCCTCGTCATCTAGGCTACCATCGACAAGGGGTGCGAGGGGCATGCACCCGGAAATGCCTCGCACAGCAGCAGTTCCAAAGGCGATACATTGGTCCCAAGATGCAGGAGGTGGCAGTGATGCGAGTCCTCTGCAGTGGGTCCAATCTACACAGCAGCAGCAACGCATCAGTTCTGCTCAGGGATGTGATGCTCAGCCAAGAAGATGCTTCGGTTCTGTTCAGGAATGCGTCGCTCAGCAGCGAATATGCATTGGTTCTGCTGGCAAGAACCTTAGGCCCACTTCTAAGGGTCCAGGACTGGGGTGGCACCACTTGGCAGGGTACACTCACAGATGGCAGACTCCAGATGCAGGTGTTGGAAGTCTGTTATGTCCTTGAGGCTTAAGATCAGGAGGCCAGCCAGCTAGCCCTTGGAGTCTCTCTGGGTTCTAAGGTCAAGTGATGCAGGTCCAGTCCTTCTCACCCAAGCAAGAGGGCATCAGGCAGCAGATCAGCACAGCAAAGCAAGAGTCCAGCAGAGTGCAATCCAGCAGAGTGGCAGTCCTTCAGCAGCACAGCAGTCCTTTTTCCTGGAAGAGTATCCTCAGGTCCAGAAGAGTAATGAAGTTGAGGTGTCTGAAGTTCAGTACTTATACCCAGTGGTGCCTTTGAAATGTGGGAGACTTAAAAGACATGTCTTTGAAGTGCACAGATGCACTTCCTGCCCTGGCTCCAGACACACTACAAAGGGGTATGCAGCCCTTTGTGGGTGGACAGGACACAGCCTATTCAGGTGTAAGTGAGAGTGTGCCCAGCTCCTCCCTCCCATTCTGCCAGGATGGCCCATCAACTCACACATAACCTCACATTATCTGTGGCTGTCAAGGAGGAATACACAAAGTCCAACTGCAAACTACACCCAATCCTGTGATCAGAGACAGACACCAAATGGTGAAAGCAAGAAAATGCCAACTTTCTAAAAGTGCACAACAAGAAATCTAGCTACCACTTCTTATGCTGTTCTCTACTTAAACAGACAAAGGACCCATACCTTACTTCATTGGTCCTGGTTATTTATTAAACCACTTCTTTTGTTTTGTACTCTTTTTTTTCAAAATATCATATATGTCTGAAATTGAGAAAACACCTTTTGCTTCAAACAAATATTTGACATAAATTAGGTACAAACTAAACAACAGTAAATAAAACACATAATGAACGACAATACGTGAACATCAAATTTAAAGTAATACCCATGAATACTGGGATTCGAAACGCGTCGGCATTCTTTTTCCATTGAGGAATTTTCATTAATGAACTTTAGCAGCCTTGAGGGATATCTTGCATACAATAAACCCAGCTGGTTTTTTAACTTATTCCCAATGTGCAGCATCCTAGTGAAAAGGACTGTTTGAATCATGTACAATAGGAGTGCTGCATATGTGAAACCTACAAAATGTTTGACTGGTGTATTACTTTGAATTTGATGTTCATGTATTGTCGTTCATTATGTGTTTTATGTACTGTTGTTTAGTTTGTCCCTAATTTATGTCAAATATTTGTTTGAAGCAAAAGGTGTTTTCTCAATTTCAGACATATATGATATTTTGAAAAAAGAGTACAAAACAAAAGAAGTGGTTTAATAAATAACCAGGACCAATGAAGTAAGGTATGGGTCCTTTGTCTATTTAAGTAGAGAACAGCATAAAAGTGGTAGCTGGATATCTTGTTGTGCACTTTAACTAGGCCCTTTCTAGCTACTGGTCTTTGGGCCTACCCCCTTCTAGTAGAACTTTCTAAAAGTGGCATTTTCAGAATTTTAATTTAAAATCTGGCTGCACCTTAAGTTAGGATTTTAAATTAGGATTCCAGAGACACCAAACTTAAATCATTCTTCTCATTTGGGAATTACACTTTTAAAATGCAATAAGGTAATCCTAATGTTATCCTATGGGAGATATACACCTTGATGTAGTGAAAAAAAGAATTTAAGTGTTTTTCACTACCAGGACATGCAAAACATATAAGTACATGTCCTGCCTTTTACATACATTGCACCCTGCCCTCTAGTTTGTCAAGGGCCTACCTTAGGGGGGATTTATATGTATAAAAAGGGAAGGTTTGGGTCTGGCAAAAGGTTTATTTTGCCTGGTCGACATGGCAGTGTAAACTGCACACAGAGGCTCTGTAATGGTTAAAGGGCTACTAAAGTGGGTGGCACAATCAGTGCTGCAGGTCAACTAGTAGCATTTAATTTGCATTCGCTGGGTACAGGGAGTAACACTCTACTAGGGACTTATAAGTAAATTAAATATGCCAATTGGGAGTGAACCAATATTACTATGTTTAGGGGAGAGACCAAAAGCACTTTAGTACTGGTTAATGTGAGGAGTCCTAATACCAGCAAAAACGAAGTCAGAAGAAGTAGAGCAGGAGGGTAAAAAGTTTGGGGGAAGAACACCCTAAGGCTACCAGGTCTAACACAGCACTTTACATGAGAAGTAGCACAATGTCATCTTCATTTTTTAAGGCACAGGGAAATTAAGTGATTTGCCCAGAATCACTGGATTTTTAGCCAAAGCCCGAGACTCAAACCTGGTTCCCCAGTTCCAAAGTCTGCATCTTTGGCCGTAACGCCACATCCTCTCCCCAGTTATCTTGTGTACTAACACCCCATCTTACAAGTACTGTAAAGGTATTGATGCATCGATGCTGATGGTGTAGGAATAGAAAATAATTAAAGAAATGTGCATAAACTACACCATCGGCCACTCATTTTCAAAAACATCTGGGAAGGGTAGCGGAGAGAGGCGAGTTATCCCAAATATCTCGAAAGTATATTTGTAAGTCCTATTCAACTACCTTCAATGGGTTCATAAAGCACAGTTTGCTACTGATTGTCCCAGAAACGGAGCATAATGTTCTACATCTCATTGAATTTTAAAATCAAACGTTTAGGGCCAGATGTACGACCATTCATTTTCGCGAGTCGCAAATTTTGTCGAATTGCGACTTGCAATTTTCAACTCGCAAAAGTGAATGTACAACAGTGTCTCAGACACTCTTTGCGATTCCCAATGGGGTCGCAAATTGCATGCCTCATTAATATTCATGAGGCAAGTGCAATTTGCGACCCCATTGGGAATGGCTAGCACTCCCAGGGATGGTGGCCTGCTGGGGTCAGCAGACCACCATGTCTGTGACTGCTTTTTAAATAATAACAAACAGTGGTTCTGTCGGGTGTAGCTATTTCTTTGTAAATGAAAACAATCATGTAAACAATACATCAACTGATGGCGCAGAATTACAGACAAAATTAAACATTCATTTACAGTCAAACAAAGAGAGAATGGTTTGCTTGGATGTAGAAATTTTCAAACAGAAATTTTAATTTAATGCAATAATTGCCATAAGAAAGGGCTGTCTAATAACACAATCAATGAAAACGGCGCAAGTGACCAATATTTACAGTGACAAGGTGAATAAAGTGCAGATGTGACATAATCAGTGTATTTCACAGGTAAGTGACAAAGTAGACAATTGGAGAAATATTTACAAGTTGCGAATATGAAAGCAGTGTCTAATTTCACAATATAAAACAAGTGTCTCAAGCTCAGTAGTTGATCTACATTCGTTTTGAAAGCAATGAGACCTAATAAGGATTGGACTGTGAATAACCGTCGACATTTCGACCCTATTAGAAGCACTAATGAGAAAGAGTCAGTGCGGGTCTTCTTCGGGACATAACGTAAGTCAGACAGCCGATTCTAAGAATTTGAATCAATGCCAAGAACATAATGTTGAAGGGTTAACCTGAATACTGGTCGGCCCTTGGGTCAGATGGAGTCCTCTCTGGAGAGGGGAAGGGTAACGTAACTATTACAGTTCCACACGGTCAGTTAATTGGAGCCCCAATTAAAAATAATTTATTTACTGAAGAAATTGGAACTGGTTAGCACGATTTGGCTTAATGTTGCCAACAGTGGCTCCAGTGTTGGGGCCTCTTAATTGTAGCAATCCGCGATTACATTAATTACGTGGAGTGCCTTAAGAAAGTGGAACTGGTTAGCACGGTTTAGCTTACTGTTGCTAACAGTGGCTCTAGTGTTGGGGCTTCTTAATTGTAGCAATCCGCGATGAAATCAATTACGTGGAATGCCTTATAATGTATTTTGTTCGTTTCAGCTCACAAAAGTTTACTTTGTATTTTAAAGCAGTCCACAATCTCATAAGTCTCAGGGACTTGCTCCTATCTTGCATCCAGATGGCAGAGCACAGGATCCTGCCGTCTGGATGCAAGATAGGAGCAAGTCCCTGAGACTTATGAGATTGTGGACTGCTTTAAAATACAAAGCAAACTTTTGTGAGGTGAAACGAACAAAATACATTATAAGGCATTCCACGTAATTAATTTCATCGCGGATTGCTACAATTAAGAGGCTCCAACACTAGAGCCACTGTTAGCAACAGTAAGCTAAACCGTGCTAACCAGTTCCACTTTCTTAAGGCACTCCACGTAATTAATGTCATCGGGATTGCTACAATTAAGAGGCCCCAACACTGGAGCCACTATTAGCAACATTAAGCCAAATCGTGCTAACCAGTTCCAATTTCTTCAGTAAATAAATTCTTTTTAATTGTGGCTCCAATTAACTGACCGTGTGGAACTGTAATTGCTACGGTACCCTTCCCCTCTCCAGAGAGGGCTCCATCTGACCCAAGGGCCGACCAGTATTCAGGTTAACCCTTCAACATTATGTTCTTGGCATAGATTCAAACTCTTAGAATCGGCTGTCTGACTTACGTTATGTCCTGAAGAAGACCTGCACTGACTCTTTCTTATTAGTGCTTCTAATAGGGTCGAAACGTCGACAGTTGTTCGCAGTCCAATCCTTATTAGGTCTCATTGCTTTCAAAACGAATGTAGATCAACTCCTGAGCTTGAGACACTTGTTTTATATTGTGAAATTGGACACTGCTTTCATATTCGCAACTTGTAAATATTTCTCCAATTGTCTACTTTGTCACTTACCTGTGAAATACACTGATTATGTCACATCTGCACTTTATTCACCTTGTCACTGTAAATATTGGTCACTTGCGCCGTTTTCATTGATTGTGTTATTAGACAGCCCTTTCTTATGGCAATTATTGCATTAAATAAAAATTTCTGTTTGAAAATTTCTACATCCAAGCAAACCATTCTCTCTTTGTTTGACTGTAAATAAATGTTTAATTTTGTCTGTAATTCCGCGCCATCAGTTGATGTATTGTTTACATGATTGTATTCATATACAAAGAAATAGCTACACCCGACAGAACCACTGTTTGTTATTATATACTCGCCCAGGTTCTGAGGGATACTGGGTTACCCCTTCTTGTTTTGAAGATTGCTTTTTAAATAAAGCAGTTTTAAAAAAAATAAAATGCAGCCGGTTTTCCGTAAAGGAAAACGGGATGCATTTTGAAAAGAAAAATGAAACCTTTTGGTTTCATTTTTTAAGGGCAGGCAGTGGTCCCTGGGACCACTGCCTGCTCCCAAAAAATATTTTCGCAAACACTCACAAAGGGGAAGGGGTCCCCTGGGGACCCCTTCCCGTTTGCGAGTAGTTTACCACCTACTTGAAGTAGGTGGTAAACTGCGAGTGTTTTGCGGCCGCAATTGTGGTTGCAAAACAATAGTACATTGCATTGAGACTCGCTATTAGGAAGTGACGCCCCCTTCCTAATAGCGAGAGTCGCAAACGCTATTTTGCGAGTCACTGACTCACAAAATAGCGTTTGTACATGCCAGGACCCTTTTTTGCTGTCGCAAACGGGCCGAACTCCCATTTGCGACCGCAAAAAACGATCGTACATCTGGCCCTAATTACTGAAGGTAAACCCTAAGTGTAATTGTGACTCCAACTTTGATGATGGCCCCACCTTCACATTCAAAAATCTTAGCCCTTCCCCTCCCCCAGAGTTTGGATTTAGTTGCTCCCCTGGCCTACGGTTCAGGGTCTGTCCACCTTGCCTCCTGATAGGGTCTTTTGTTTTTTTCTAAAGGACATGTGGACTGTGCCCACATCCTAATCAATATATTCAGGAAATAAAATGAAAGGGCCCGTAGGACACCTTAGGAAATGCCAACATGTCGATAGAGGAACTGCTTGGACTAGGTCAGCTGTGAAGTTGAAATGGTGCTAATCCTGTCGGACAATCCCTGTGTGAAACATGAATATTAAGACAGTAGTGAGGGGATCATCTGTGGTTACTAGCAGAGTAACTTTTGCGCATGACACTCCAATGGCTTTCAAATAAGGGATGGGACGCAATATTCCTATGCAACAGATGTGATACGAAAAGCCCCTTTCAGTAGATGTTGGGGGCAATAGAGTCTGTGGATCGTGAATTTTGTAACAAGCCTACAAACCTTTGTGTGAATAATAAAAAGAAACTGATACTTTTTATTTGACCTATCATTAAACTCGTGAGAGGAAAGAGCATAAGAAGGATAATAGAAAAATATTGCAAGGTGAGCAGGGACAACGTAGTTATTTGCCAAATGTTCACATACTATGGATTATATTTGGTGATGGATCAAGATAGATCACTGTTATTACTGAGAGCTTAGCTCTGATTTAAGAGCAAATGGGAACCAATATTAGACCAAAAGAGAATGTTCTTCACTTCTTACAAGAATATACTATACATATATACAAATATCCTACGGTTTTACAGTGTCCAAATTGACTGTTCAAGCTATTTGTGCTTTTTGATTTGCCATTGTCAAATTGTGTTTATGTGATAACGTGGAAACCGCATGTAGCTCTAATCAGGTATAGAATAAAAGAGATTTCAACTATAAACTATACTATTGAGCATTTGTGTTATCCATAGCGCCTGACAATCATGCTTGCTTTAGTTTGGCCCACATCCTGTAAAGGCAGATGGAACAGAAATGTATCTGTTTTTCACATCTCATCAAACTTTTCAGGTCCGCAGACGTGAAACTGTCGATGGGAAAAACCCTCCTTCATCCATCAGGATTCACTTTTTAAATTCGGTCCAGGGACCTAGAGTCGCGAACTATTCTCAAAACTAACGGTCACGAGAAAGCCGAGAATTTGCAACTACTTTTAACATCATGGAAAAACAATTTTGATGACAAGAAAGCCCTATAATAAGAATCTGGTGACGCGTGAAGTGCATTTGTCAGACAATCGCTGGTATATTACTCGCAGCAGTAACAAAGAAAATTACCTGAAAATCCTACAACATTTATTTAAAGTGAAAAACTATAAGAATAATATATTAATGCACACTGAAACCAGTCTCCTTCTGGCCAGGCAAGCAGTGAGAGGGACGTTTGGGCTTGTGTTTACAACACTGGGTCAGGTGGAAGCGATAGTGGGAGAAGCAACCTTCGAATACAGAGTTTGTGACGTCCACTCGCTGGGTATTAGCCAGTGGCGGCTGCCACATGCAAAAGTTAGTGGGGCAGGAGAGGGGGGGCATGCAGGAGTGGGAGCGCAAGGGAGAATAAAAAAAAGAAAAAAAACTTACCTTAAGTTGATGGCCGCGTCCCGCGTCACACCGGGTGCTTCCTCTTCCATGTCCCAGCAGGCACTGGGGCTGCATCAGACACTCTGGCCCGGCCTGGCTTCAGCGCGCTCTGGCCTGAGCGGGCTGAAAAGACGCTCCGCTCAGGTCAGAGAGTCTGTGGGGTTTCTCCAGCCCGGCTGCTCAATGAGACGGCCGGCCAAACACATATGCGCACATAGAGAGTGCACATAGTACTCCTTCTACCCCGTCCCATGCCCCGGCCACACCCCTCCCTGCACACGCTGGCTAAGCCAGCTGCTTAAAAATAAAATAATAATAAAATATTGTTTTATTTTTTAGCTGCTGGCTCTGTCAGTGGGGTGACGCTCCTCCGCCATTGCGGAGGAGCCACCCCTGGTATTTACAAGGTCACGCTGGTCACACAGGTGCCATCAACCACTTGTGCACAAAATGTTGGTCTTGGGTTCTGCCTTGATTTGAGGCCATTCAGGGGAGGCTTGTGGGCTGTCTCCTGTCTTAAATCTTGTTTGTGTAGGGGGAGCACACACACCTCCATACAAGATCCACCCGTGAAGAGAGAACCTTGATGGTGTGCTACAGCAGCGAGAGCATACCACCAGTGTTGCACTGCTCTGGGTGGTATGATGCTGCATTCAAAGCGATTCAGTTCACAGTGGCAGTATAGTACTGCCCGTTCCATAACAAGAGCCATGGCGTTGTAACTAATGCTGGACACAGTCAATTCAGAAATAATTCCAGACTACTCTTCGGAAATCCATGTTTTTTTCCGGAAATACGTATTTGTTATGACTTCGTAGTAAACTGCTGCACCACACGATTATAAATTATGCATTAAATAACAAAGCCATTTCCCAATCGTAGTGCCATTGCTCCTTATTTTTGTAAACACGCAGATCTGGCGCTTCTGACCAGTATAAATGACCTGTCAAACTTTAAATATGTCCTCAATATATCACTTTTTATTTTTCATACACTGACTGCCTTCACTTCTCTGCTAGTAACGCTGCTCAGAGATATTATTTTTAGACTGAAGCATTTACATACATTGGCTATGTTGGTCAAGAGCAACTATTAAGGGTGTTTTATTATGATCGCATTGGAAATTTGGATGTAATCCATTCCCTAGAGTTTACAAACTACATTTACTTACTCGCAAAGAGATTTTTTAAACAGATATATTTCTTAGCAAACTAATCATAGAATTCCTATGTTGGATGTAAAAATATGGAAAGTAGGTAAGCCAAAAACATAAATATTTATTATTTATCAATTTCAGTCCCACGCTGTTTGCAGATTGGCATTCCAGACTACTTTATCATCACAAACACCAAAGTAGTCCGTTTCCAATATTTAAATAAGATCTCTTTCTTTATGCAAATGCGCTTGTGTACTCTTTTACAGTACATGATCAGTGACTCTCATGGCAATAAGCTTGCAAAATTAATACTGCCGTGCATTTCATGGATTTAAAAAACGGAATATTTTGCAGTGGTAGGCATATATCAAATTATAATTTAAGGAGGGACAATATTTTGGATGCCAAAGCATTTGGCTCACTACTCAAAATAAAAAAAGTTATTGTAAAATAGTTATTGACGTGATACAAAATTCTAGTAAAAAGCAACGATTGAATTGAAAAATGCACATAACGAATACCTCTGTACAGCTAAATTCCATCTGACACCATCCAAAAGTTTTAAAACAAAAAAAAAGACATGTTAATTTATCACACCCGAGTCTAACTAATTGCAGCATTATTTCTCTCGTAAAATGTACAACTTAAAAGTCTCCAAGTTAATGCTGGGGTTATTATTCCTACACCACAGTTATAAACCAGAGAGGTATAACGGCTATCCATCCAATAGCATACTCCTCATCACCCTTGTATCATGTCTATGTACTGTTTCTTGCAGAGCGCATACATCACCCAGGGGTCTCATAGCGCTTTGCCGAGACTCAGGCACAGACAGAAAAGATGGCTAGGAACAAAAGAGGTTTAGAATAGCCAGGTCTTAAGAGATTTACGAAACTTTGTGTGCTCGATCTCGGTTCGTAGGTGTATAGGCAGAGAGTTCCAGAGGGTGGGGGCCAATTTTGAAAAAGATTTACTACCATGCTTAACTGTTCGAACCTTCGGAGCTATAAGTAGGTGTTTGTTTGCAGAGCGAAGTGTCCTAGAAGGCTGGTACTTCTGTAATTTTGTTGCCAAATACTGAGGGCCCTGTCCATTTAGAGTTTTATGGACTAGACAGCAGATTTTGAAGTCTATTCGCTTCTTAATAGGCAGCCAATGGAGCGACCTCAGATTAGGGGCAGAGGGAGATCGGGCTGGAAGATTTAAAACCAGTCTGGCTGCTGTGTTTTGCAGAACCTGGAGCTTAGGAAGGAGATCAATGTTTATGGAAGCCATCAAGGCATTCCCATAATCCAGGCGGCTGACAATCAGACCCTGGACCAGTGGCAGACGGGATGGCAAAGGGACCCATTTAAAGATTTTACGAAGGGCGTGCATTATCCCGTAGCAAGTACGTATTGTATGGTTGACATGATCCCGCATAGAGAGTTGGTTGTCAATCATTATGCCAAGATTACGGGCTGTTTCTTTCGGGATGGGACAGGTACCTAAGGTAGAAGGCCACCAGTCATTTGTCCATAGCGTCTGTGCATTACCAAAAAGAACAATTTCTGTTTTATTAGCGTTTAGCTGGAGGTTGTTTGTTAACATCCAGTTGTTTATGTCCAGCATACATTGTCCAAATCTGTGTTTGGTACTTGCAACGTCCGGGCCAAGAGTGATTAATAACTGTGTATCATCGGTATACGGCAGTGTGTCGAAGCCGTGATCCTTGATGATTTTATCCAAGGGAGATATGTATAAATTAAAGAGCGTAGGGCTCAGGATAGATCCCTGTGGGACGCCTTTATTTATAGGTTGGCTCTTAGAGGTGAAGGCGCCAATTTGGACTCGAGAGGTGCGGTCACTCAGATAACTCCTAAACCAGGCTAATGCGGGACCCTCGACACCAGCTTCTCTCAGGCGATCCAGAAGAATGGAATGGGAAATGGTGTCGAAGGCGGCCGACAGATCTAACAGGACTAAGATGGCCAACCTCCGATTGTCCAAAGAGAGTCTAATGCTATCCACCACTTCAAGTAGAGCTGTTTCAGTGCTATGAAAAGCTCGGAACGCTGACTGAGAGGGATCCAGCACTTTATTTTTCTCTAGATGTTTAATTGTTGACCATTTATCAGGGACTCTTGGATTTTACCAAACAAAGGGAGAAGAGATATAGGTCGATAGTTGTTTAGTTGTTCAGGGTCAGATTTAGGTTTCTTTAGAATGGGTCTAACTATGGCCTCCTTCCACCTTATGGGGACCTGCGAGTGTAGTAATGAGAGGTTGAAGAGCCTCGTTAGACATGGAGTGATAACTGAGCTGATTTTTAATAGAACCTGAGAAGATACTATATCAGAGGGGGAGCCTGATTTTACCTTTTTAAGTGCCAAAGAAACTTCTTCCAGAGAAAATTCTGAGAATTTTTTTAAGGTAGAAGCCACCAAAGAGCAATTTACTTCTGTTCTCTGAGTATGCAATTGGACAGAGTCATGCGAAAATTGACTATATATTCTGTCAATTTTCTCTACAAAAAAAGTGGATAGAGAGTCGACCCACTCCTGAGAAGCAACCAATGGGGGCTGCATAGAGGCAGGATGTGTAAATTCATTGAGAATCTTGAATAACTCTTTCTGAGAGTTAGAGGCTTTATTTATTCTTTCACCTAGATATAATTTTTTTGCCGATATAATATGGGCTAAGTACTGTCTATGTAAGAGTTTGTAGTCATTACGGTCAGTGAGGCTTTTTGAATGTCTCCATTTGCGCTCAGCCTTTCTAGCTGTTAGTTTATCAATTTTTAGGGCTGGAGTAAACCAGGGTGAGGATTTGTGTAAGCCTCTTACTCTTTTCTTTGGAGCAATTTTGTCCAATGCCTGACAGATTGCAGCATCTAATGAAGTGGCTACATCATTGACATGTGATAACATTCCCTCATACACCAAGACAGGCGCAGGCAGCATCTATTGTAAACATCACAATACCTGTCCAATTTGCATTCCTTGAGCTGGGACAACGGAAATGTCTGTAGAATCTTTCATCACCTGTCGAGATACTCTCACATGTATGTCGCTTGCAAGTCCTTAATGTCTGACTATATTCCCAGTCATTCCAGATGTTCTTTTTCCACATATGTTTTTGAAACAACACTCTTAAGACCGGACAATATTTGCCAGGCACTGAGTAGTTCTCAGACAACTTCATAAAAATAGAGTATTGCAACTCTCGATTGTTGGGACATGACCCTCTCTGAAGTGTCACCCCAAACTTTTTGCCTTCCTCCTTTTTTTCTGACCTTTTTGTTGGCTTTGACCACTCCTAACCAGTGCTAAAGTGTATATGCTCTCTCCTCTAAACATGGTATAATTGGTTTACACCTGTTTGATACATTTGATTTACTCGTAAGTCCCTTGTAAAGTGGTATACCATATACCCAGGGCCTGTAAATGAAATGCTACCAGTGGGCCTGCAGCACTGATTATGCAACCCATAGAAGTAGCCTTTAAAACCTGTCTCAGGCCTACCACTGCAGTGCCTGTGTGTGCAATTTCTGCCACTTCGACTTGATACTTAAAACTACTTGCCAAGCCTTAAACTCCCCTTTTATTACATATAAGTCACCCCAAAGGTAGGCCTTAGGTACCCCTAAGGGCAGGGTGCTGTGTAAATGAAAGGTAGGACACGTACTTGTATGTTTTGCATGTCCTGGTAGTGACAAACAGCATATTTCGTTTTTCACCACTGGGAAGCCTACTCTTCTCATAGGTTAGCATTGGAAATTCCTTAATACACGTTTAAACTTTAATTCCTGATCAGAGGGGAGTAGCTTATTGATGATTCATATGTTTGGAATGGTAATGAAAAATCCTCCTTACTGGTGAAGTTGGGTTTGACATTACTGTTTTGGAAATGCCACTTTTAGAAAAGGGCATTTCTCTGTGAGTATAACTTTATGTGCTTGAAGCCTGTCTCCAATACATGTCTGGGCTGGGTGACAGCTACACTTTGTGCATTCCCTCTAGACAGCCACAAACACAGGAAGGTGAGGCTCATCTAAATTCTGAGCACCCATCTGCATGCTGATGGGTCTTCCTAGGCAGGGAGGAATGGGAGGGGCTGACACTTACACTTCAATAGGTAGTGTCCTGTCCTCACACAAATGAGTGATTACCCCCCACAGATAGCCTGGCAGACAGGATTGGGATGAAAGGGATCCTTGTGCACTTCAGAGAGCTCCTTTGAAGTCACCCCCTACATCAAAGGCACTCTTGGGTATAAGAGAGGGCCAAATTATAAAGCAGGGTTGATTTAATTGTCAAGAAAAGGCAACCTATGTAGCATAATATGACACATTTTTAATAGTATTACTTCATTATTTCAGCGTTTTTAAACTTGGTAACACTCTGTGGGCATTGGTTGCACCTCATTAGTACCAGTTTAACATACAAATATAGCAACAAGCAACAGAAAGGTGACCAGTCCAGCTTTGCAAAGGGCCTTCCACTGCGACGCAACACATGTCATCACATTTGTAATAACTTTTGAACGGTTTGAGCAAGAATTTTTTTTTTGTTATAATCTGCGGATTATGCAGCAAATGAGGGAATATGTGGCAAATGCGGCAAATCCATAATTAGGTAAAAATTGCCACAACTGCACAATCGCATAATTCCAGTGACCCTGCCTATATTTTAAAAACACTCACATCTTACAAAGTATAGATTGGATTTTTATCATTTTGGTCTTAATGTGTTTATGACATAACAACTTATGTTTATAGATCTGCGTGGAGTCTTTTTTGTGGTGTATTCATTGTGTTACTGTGTCAGTGTATTACACAAATACTTTACACAGTGCCTCTTTTGATAAGCCTGTCTGCTCCCTGCCACGCTACCAGAGGGTGAGCACAGGTTACCTTAATTATGTATCTAGCTTACCCTGACTAGAGTGGTGAGTACTGCCTGGCTTGGGTGCATACCTCAGCCAAGCAGAAATCCTATTTCTAACATCGATACTATCTGAAATTTCAATTACTGACTTGAAATGACCAATACTTCAGTTCATAAATGGACTGGGTATGAAAAACAGAAATTATTTCAACACCAGCCCTAAATTCACTGACCAAGCAAACCGCACAAACCTAACTATACCTAGGTCTATTTAAGGCATGGTTTGCCCTGTTGAAAAGTTTGGAAAAAATGCAAATAAACAATACATTTTTTAGCAAAATTGAGCAAACATACCAGCTATGCAGCAATAAATTGCAAGGCAGTACAGTAGAAGTAATGATATTCAATATGTTACTCTAAAACATCACATACAGGCCATTATCAACAATGCCCTGTATCTAAAGGCCCATCTATTCTATTCTATTCTATTCTATTCTATTCTATACAGCACTTATAGAGCACATAGTTACCCATAGGCAGGCCATTGCTGGTAGTGTGGTACAGATTTGTTAAGGAGATTTGAAGGGACCCATTCTAGAAAAGCCAAGTCTTTAATCATTTCTGGAAAGGAAGTTACTTTTTGGTTGATCGAAGAGAATGGGGAATTCTGATTACTTCTTTCCCCATTATCTCTTTTCCAAATCTTTTCAGCTTTTTACATATTTGCTTAAGTTTACGGAGATTAGAAGTGTACCGGTGCGCAAATTTATCTTTTGCTTGTCTAGCATGAATTTTTAGGGGAATGACTTGGTCCACTGGGAGATCTTTTCATTTGCTCGAGTCGGGTCAAATCCTAAAGTTGATCTGGAGTTCTTAAGCGCTGGTTTCCATGCTTCACCAGGCAGTTTGGACCAAGATCAGTCTTTCCAACTTACTGGTTTAGAATTTGAGAGTGAATAGGAGGATTCCAAGGTAAGCAGGATCAAAAAATGATCTGACCAGGGTACCGGAGATGATTTTTGAACTTTTAGCAAGTTATCATTGGAGAAAACAGGATCTAGTAAATGGCCTCTCTCCTGTGTGGGTCCTCAGACAACTATGCAAGATGCCCTAGTATACAAAAATGCACTATGACCAGACCAATATGAGCAATACCCTAGTATGTAAAGCGAAACATTCACACCAGTTTCCACTCAACCTCAATATGTAAAGTATCACAAATGATACCACTTTTGCAAAGCAGCAAGACATAATGCAGTACTGCTAGGCAAGTGACCACAGCAAACACAGAAAAAGCGATCAGAGGAATGCTTGCAAATAGTGTAAAACATTGGCAAACACTATGGGTACCATTCCAACCCATCTTTTTTCACACAGTGCACCACTCTAGACAAAGGCCAGTCTTATACAAATCACACTTCAAAGAAACAGTCCATCTTGAACTGCCAGGTGAGACCCACTCCAGAAGGGAACACAAGTGACCCCAGGCCAGTTTCTGCAGCATTAGGGCTCGTCAGTAAAAATTAGCTTGGATTGTGTGGCACAGCGAGCAACGGCTCCATGTCTGGACATACCCTTTGCTACTTAGGGCATTGCATCAAACACACAAAGGTGATGTGAGCAATGCTTGAAAACAGTCTAGACCTCATTGCCAAAGGTAGCATTGCATCCTATCATTCTTTGACTATTTTGCCACTCTAGAAGGAGGGCAGCCTCATCGAAATCAGTACTGAACCTGCTCCTCATGTTTAGCTGCTTTAATATTATCTAAAACTATGTCTGTTGTTAAAGTATTAATCCTTCATTCTCAATTAAGAAACCATGTCAAATAGCCTACATGAGGAATTTGTCACAGTGTTCCTTTCTACTCTTTTCGAATACAATATTTACCTTTATGTGTCTTAGACCGCTTATTTACGATGGTAACCAATCTAAGGAAGACCATAGAAGACTGTCAGACCTGTCAGCCTTAGGGTGGTCTTCCTCCTTTATTTTTCTGACATCGTTTTCACTGGCCCTAGGACTCTGAGCACTTTACCACTGCTAACCAGTACCAAAGTGCATGTGCTCCCTACTCTAACCATGGTAATATTGGCTCATACCCTTTGGCATATTTAGTTTACTTATATGCCCCTAGTAAAGTGGTACTATATATACCCAGGGCCTACAAATTAAATGTTACCAGTGGGCCTGCAGCACTGATTGTGCCACCCACTAAAGTAGCTGTTTTAAAAAAAACATGTTTATTGGCATTTAAAACATACCGTGTACTTATATAATGACATTTTTCGATGTAAAATTTAAAAAAGAAACATGTTTCATACAAAAAGAGACATCTGATACATAATCGTGCAAATACATATATAGACATATCCATACTCCCCAGGGGGTCCAGGTGGGAAATATTCCTAAAAAATAATAATTCTACAATAACAGCAGGTAGAGACAGTGTATTATATATTCCCCATCCGCCCTCTCTCAACGTGTTATGTCCAAGTATCTAAAATGTGCACAAACATGAAAAAAAAGTAATCGTTTGTTTGAGTCTTATCAGTGTGGAAACTAAGTCTCAGAGTCAAGAGAAAAGGGAATTAGAAATGCACTCATACATAAAACTTATAACAGAAATTAAAAGAAGAAAAAAGTGTCTTGGGGTGCGTATTCCAATGGGGTATGAGGAGGAGAATGAACCACGCAGGGAGAGATAGGACATCTTCACAGAAAATAAAAAGAAAATGGAGGGTTCTCAATGACAGGCTCTAGTATGTCAGGGCCAGTGGGAAGAATCTTAGTAGGGGAAGGGGCCAGTTGGCAGGTGGACTGCTGTAAAATAAGGGGGGGAGGAGCTGCAACGTTTCTATGATGTCGTCACCCCAGGAGGCATTCCTTTTGTCTTCCGAGTCTCCAGAGGAGTCTCTCTTGTCTTCCCCAGATAGTCCGTTTGTCTCTCCTGAGTCTCCCTCACCATCACTCTCTGGGTGTTCCCAGGTCAATGGTATTTCGGACCACAACTCTGCTATCGGGCATTGATGTATCCCCCTAAAAGCTTCACAAATCAGGGCCCTCTCCTCAGCCCTAGCCCACATGATGATGTCATTCGTCCAAGTGCCCACTACCGGTCCCAGTGTCAATTTCGAGGGCCGTCGCTATTCGTCTCCTACCTAATACTAGAGCCAAATCCAAGAATTGGGACCAACTCAACGTTTATGGGGTCTAGGAAACAGTCCCAACAGGCAGACTTCCAGCGTGCAAACAAGGGCTCTGTTCAGGGTGGCATTCAAGGCACTAATCACTGCTCCTCAGAACGGCTGCAACCAGGGGCAGCTCCAGGTCACATGACAGAAGACTGCATCTAAATGTGAACACCTGTGACAGCTGCGTTGTTCGCTTCCATAAATGACTTAAAGTTAATGGGGTGTCAGGTAAATCATATGGATATAGTCAAATTGAGTATAATTCAGTCCCATATTCCTGGAGACTTTCGTTGGGTGTGCAACAACCTTAGTTCACTCCGTATCAGGAAGATCTCGGCCCAGCATCTCCCCACACTTACGTCTAGGTATCGACAAAGGCTTACAAACCATGGCAGGCAGTGACTTAATATTACCACTTCACTAAGTGATGTGTCATACACATAGATACCAGCATGTGTAGTACCTGATGTGTCTGCAGTATGCCCCAACTACAGGCCCACAGGTCCCCAAAGGTCTGCGTTAGTGCTTCATATGTTAGGAACTGTCCCGGGGGAATGTCGTATTGGTTCACCAGTTCCTCCATCGGGAGTAGTATTGGCAGTTGAAAGCAGATTCCGGCTGTTGTCAATCCAGCATCCATCCATGTGAACAGTTGCCTAGTTGTGAAAAAGGTAAGTGGGTTGCCATGTGGGAGACCAATCAGCGACAGGGCAGGTGTGTAAATGGGTGTCCCCGCAGTGCTCCGTACACAGCATTTCCAACACCGCAGGACTGTCACCAGCAACACCGCAGGTTTGGACAAAGTAACCACACCAGTAGCACACTCTGGTTGTGAGCAAGTCTCATCGGGCCCAGCTCCTCACGTCTGGCCCAGCCAAGCCACTGGGTGATCCACTGGAGTTGTGCTGCTAGGAAGTACATCTTGAAGTCAGGCGTGCCCAGGCCTCCCTTATCGGGTAGGCATCTCAAGACCTCCAAAAAAAAACTATGGCGGCCCCCGTCCCAGATGAAATCCCGGAGCAAAAAGTTTAACAGTCAGAACAACGAGAGGGGTACTCCGATTGGGAGATTAAGAAAGAAACACAACAGTGATGGAAGCATGACCACCTTAGACACGGAGATCATAGCCATAATGGGTAATCTAAGGGACCTCCAGAAGGGAACGCAGGTCTTAAGCGATTGGAGGGTCTTCCCTAGTTTGCCCTCTCGCAAGTCCTCCAGGGAGAGAAATATCTGAATTCCCAAGTATTTAAAGGTGGAGGGGGCCAAAGCCAACTCTTGCAGAGCCATCAGCGGCCAATGAATTCCTGGGGACATGGGAAATAAGCAGGTCTTGGCTATGTTGACCCAGAGGCACGAAAGTATTGCAAATTCTCCCAGGCGATGCAAAGTGGTTTCAGCCCCCGTTGCACCATTGGCCAGATGAAGCAGAAGGTCATCAGCGTAGAGGGAAATAATGTACTCTGACCCTCCACTACTACGCCATTTCCGTTCCCTCCTTCCGAAAGAGTTTCGCCATAGGCTCAATAGCCAGTGCAAAAAGGAGGGGGGATAAAGGGGCATCACTGCTTAGTGCCTCTGAACGTTATACTGTGAAGAGATGGTAGAGCCTGTTCTGACATGTGCAGTCGAGGTAGAATAAAGCAGCCAGCCCCATTTGATCCAGTGTCCACCCAGAACCATCCGGTGCATGACCTCGAACAAGAAGTGCCACCAAAATGAGTCAAAGGCCTTCTCTAAGTCTACTGAAATGAGTGTGGCCTCTGGGTGAGACTGCATGTCTAGATGATAACATGGTACAGTCTCCTAAGGTTGACGGATGTGCTGCGGGAGGGAATTAAACCATTTTGTTCCTCATGGATCAGTGCGGGCATGTGGGGGAGCAATCGGAGGGCTATGACTTTGCTGAGAATTTTGAAGTTCATGTTGAGCATGGACGAGAGCGGAATGCCGTGATATGGGTACCCTGGGTTTTAGTTTTGGGGAGCTGGACTACAACTGCATCACATGTGGACGCCAGCTGTGCTCTGTACCTTAAGAAGTTAGCATGGAGCAACTCCAGTTTCGGGGCCAAGCTCTCCGCGAAGGAGGATAAAACTCAGCGAGGAGACCATCAGAAACTGGGGTCTCCCCTGTAGCCATTTCCCTGATGACAAACCTAATTTCCTGTACTGTCACTGGGCCCCCAAAACCTCCTGTGACTCCGGGGTTAGCTCTCTCAGAGGTAGTCTTCGTAGGAAGGCAGCCTGTGTATTTGGTGGCTGAGCCTCCAGGCTCCTATATAGCTGGTCATAATATTCCCAGAACTCTGTATTAATAGCACTGGGATAATATAGTGGAGTTACGTCCTCCTTTAAGATTTGCGTAGTTGGGGCTTCGTGGGATTCAGGACAAATAAGCCAGGCCAGCAGCCTACCCAGCCGTCTCTCCTCATCGTGCGCTCTGCTCTTATAGACGTGGCAGCACAGACGTTCTAACACTGCATTATACTGCTCTAAGGTTTCTAAGAGGCAAGGCGCTGCATCACCATCAGTACCCAGAGCATTGTCCAGCTCATGTAGTTTGACATCTAGCATTCGCAGCTCCCCTTCTAACTCCCTCTTAACCCAACCAATGATTTTGACAGTGACCCAGAACCATGTTTTAAAGGCTTCCCACTCAACTAGGCTAGTAGAAGCAGTGCCATTGCTGGATATAAAGTAATTAGTTCCCCCAGTGAGTCCTGGAAGCATACATCCTCTAGCGACAAAGGATTGAGTCACCACGTGGGGATCGGCGGGTGTTCCTCCACAGGCCAGAATCCCAACAACAGGGGGCTATGGTCCAAAAGGGTACGGCCTAAATATTCGGGATGTGTTACATATTCGCTAAGCTTGTTGGAGCATACAAATATATCTAGTCTAGTATGGAGTTGATAAGTATGAGAGTAGTAGGAATAATCTTGGGTCTGACTATGATGTAGACTCCAGGGGTCTGTCAATTTCCATCGGTCAAGCCAGTCTCTAAAGCCCTCCAACGTCTTGCGTGTCAACGCCCCAGGCAATGGAGGGGTGGAGCGATCCATGTGCACATCAGTCACACAGTTAAAGTCCAGAGACGCCAAGGGGGTGGAGAGTGATCGTAAAAAGGCCACCTGATTCTGATTTGGGGCATAAATACTCCCTAGTGTTAAGTCTCTGCCCAACGGCCTGCCCTTAAGTAGGACATAGCGACCCTCTCAATCAATAGTGGAGTGTATGAGCTCAAATGGTGTCCCTGCTCTAATACAAATCAGTGTTCCCCTGGCATAAGCGGAATAGGAGGTAGCATATAGTTGGCCTTGCCATCAACGTGCAGGCGTTTTACTTCATTCTCAACAAGATAGGTTTCTTGGAGCATGGCTACCTGCACCCCTCATCGTCTCAAATACCGTTAGATTTTATGTTGTTTAGAGACAGAGCCTACTCCCCAGATATTCCAGGTCAGTTAAAGTATGGTGTTTGTCGTGCATTGAGAATGGCTACACAAATGTCCCACGCCGGATAGTCCAACGCCCCCCAGTGTCCAAACCTCTCCCAATAATATTGTGCAATGCAAACCCCGAGACAAGTCATAGAAACCCCAACTATAAACTCCCCTATCCAAGAGCAGCCCAGCAACAGCCGGCCACCCAAACCTGGAAAATAAAAACATTGTTAGTCGAAAGCCACCTCCAGTCATCTGGTAGGGGCCAATCTGGGAGAGGTATGCCAGTCAGGAAAGCAAAGGCCAGCTCCGAGGCAGCCAGTCACCTATACCTCCCGCAAGTATGGGTCCCCACCCATTATCGACTCCATGACGTCCCATACAAGCCTCTGAGGGGGCTGCAGGAATCACATGGGAGACGTAGTCACATCCCCAGTCATTCCTCATACTCCAATCTAATAGAAGAGAAACAGCACACCATGGCCTACCAGCACCAGGCAGTCCCCCAAGAAGCAGCTCAGTGGTTCAGATTAAATCGTCCTCCGATTGAGGAGTCACCACAGTTAAGGTAACACCATACACAATTGAAGTTCCGGTCTCCAAAACCACCAATCTCCTATCGGATGGTGTGCCAGGGTCTGAGCCTGATCATCATAATGTTGCAAGTTCCGCCACTGCGTGGATCACAGTAGTTTTCTCCTGTTCAGTCTGTGAGGGGAAGGTTTCTTCCATGAGTGGCTTCTCAGGATCCTTTGTGAGCGCTTTCAGTGTACCGGAGCCTCAGAAGTGGGTTGCACCTTCGGTAAAGAGGTTCCTGCATTGTATGACTCCAACTATTCCCAGGCCCCGTCAGGGTTGTCGCAGAAGTATGTGGTTCCATCCAGCACAATTCTGAGTTTGCCGGGAAACATCAAGGAGTATGGGAGACCCTCCGTCCTGAGTGCCTTTGCCCTTCCTGGGTTAGTATATAAAACCTCTGGTGTGCGTCTTCAGGGTGGCCCGTTGTGTTCCCCTGTGTCGCAGGAGATGAGGGCGTGAGTATGGGTGTTTGAGTAGGCAGGTTATTGGTGTCTGCAAATCCCAGGTGATATACAGTCAGTTGTAATACAGTTGAGGCAGTCCTGTAATGAAATGTGTAAGGACAGTAACCTCAAGTAGGAGTTACCATGTACCACAAGAACAAGGAGGGCCATTTGGCCTTGGGCTACGATCAACTTAGCAGTCTGCGCAGGTAGCGTGGTTTGTTTGGCAATGGGCCTGGGCATTATCGCAGCCGTCCTCTGCTGGTGACCATCAGGGGAATCCAGGTGTCACAAGTACCCAATGTAGATCGTTGCCCTGCCAGGTGCGACCTTAGTATGAACCCCTGTTATGTGCCCCAATGTACCCCAATATAGGCCCAGGTAGATGCACGACCTTTTACCTACATTTGTCCTTCCTTGTTCTACACAACGGTTCTGGCGCAGACCTTTTACCCAGTTATGTGCTGAATAAATTTCATGTGGTTTTCTTTGAAAACTAGTCTAATTTATTATGCATGAGGATTCTTAGTATCACAGCAGGATTACCATCTTCTGAATAATAACTCTATACAAAAGTCACCGCTATCGTCATCCTTGAACGACAGGCCCACAGTACCATTCTAGGTAGACCCACTGAGGCTACATTTTGGGTATATAAGCACCACATCTTTGCTGGGCAAAAGAGAGGAGAAGCTTCCATGCTGACACAAAACGCTGAAGTCCCTGCACGCAGAGACTCCAGCACACAGCGGTCGGACATCCCTTGCGGGGTGTGCAACTCGAGACCAAGACGGGGTCCTTCATTCTTTCCCATCAGGTAATGGGGTTGGCTCTTTCCTAGGGGGATTCTTGGCTTCACACCTACATAAATGCTAGGTACACTAAGGTACACTTAGCTAGGGTTTGCATCTTAGGAGTACGCTTGATTATTACTATGTATCTATATGCCTGCATATATTCACTGTTTTAGCACCATTGTATAATTCTACCTTTTATTTACTCTGTCGGTGCTCACAATCGTATATATCTGTTTCTGTCTAACGGTTGTTGCAGCACACGTATTTTATACTAGAATGACGCAGGTTCAATTAACGCTTATTGAAAACATCCCCATCGTTTATTAGGTCGAGCCGAGAGTCAGCGCGTATGCGCTGCGAGACTTGTTGTAGTGGAGTAGTGAATAGAAGCCCCGCTCACCCATATTTGCCATTGGCTTGTGTCATTGTCCTTCCTAAATGCTGGCTTCTGATTCGTAAATAGGCTTGTTAGTCCCTCCTTAGTACCGCCTCGTCTTCATTTGTCACCTCCCATGGCGACTGGCCCTTTTACTTCGGTTGTTACACGGGACCTGTTATTTAGTCTTTAAGCACTATTTTCTTTATCGAGTTTCTCGTACTGCAGGCACAACGTGCTTTGGTGCCTTCTTTACAACCCCGCCGTCCCTCCTGTTGTCCGTGTGTTTTTTACCCCCGCCCGCCCTCTCGTTGTCCGTGCCTTCTTTACCCCCAACGCCCTCTTTCCCGTTGTCAGTGTCTTCTTAAACACCCGCACCCGCCCGCCCTCCCTCCCTCCCTCCCGTTGTCGGTGATGCCTACCATTTGCAATGCAATAGGTCTCGCTTTTACGCGAGTTTGAGCTATTGGCATTGTAAATGACAATGCCTTTTATTTATGTTTTGGTTTTTAAAACATAAATAAAACGCATTGTCATTTACAATGCCAATAGGTTAAACTCGTGTAAATGCGAGACCTATTGCATTGCAAATGCTTGTTCTGTATATCTCGCTGAGAAGAAGTGAGCACGAGTGACTGAACAAAAAGTATTGTACTGTTTCCACAATCTCTGAAGAATTAAGGGTTGTCATGTTCGATAGTTGCCAGAACCTATGCGCTCCTTGGTAAGGTTAGGGGGCTTATAGTGGCACTTTGAGTTAGCTGGTCTAAAGGCTAACATATCCTTTGGGGGGGTCTGGAATCAGTCTGGACACCAATCCCTTAGTTTATGTTGTCTAAACACACAGATCCTATGTATTATTAGGAACTACACAACACCCCCACCGCTGGGCCTATGCAGGAGGGGGACGTTGGCCGTCAATTTTATCTCCCCAGGGCCTGGCCAGTGACTGGCTCATCTCTGTCTTTGGGTCATTGTTGTGATGTGCTCCGTCCCTGAGGGTCTGTTCCGTGGCCAGGGAGTGTTCAGCAGGAACACCTCTACTGTTCGAGACCTTGTGAAATGCCGCCAAGGTATGTGGTCACGTTCTAGGGCCCCAGGGGGGATCATGGCAGACCCCTTGGCTGCAGTAGGTCAGTGCAAACTCCCAGAGGGTCAGGGGCTATGTCCACTAACGGCTGATGGGCAGTTCAGGAGTGAGGGATCTGGCAGGTCAGTGCGCCACAGAGCTCGTGGATGAGTCCCAGCCTCCTGGGAAGGAGTACGAACAGGTTCCAGCCACTCTCCAACGTCCCAGTTCGCCCGCGCTCGGGTCAGCAGATGCGAGGTGGCCCAGCAGCCCGGCAAGTCCTCTCATGGTAGGGCTGTGTTCGGGGCTTTGCAGTGTGTTCAGGGTCTTGAACGGCCTTGGCCACTCTGGCAAGATGATTCCCTCGCATCCGGGGTGGCAGGAAGGAAGCAGTTGGGCAGCCCAGCGTGACCCCGCATGGCCGCACTCCTCTCAGGGCCAATAGAAGAGAGGGGGCTCATGGGCACAGGATGCCAGAGTCTCTTTTTCCTCCCCCCAAAGAGGGGAGTCAGGTGCCTTGGTCACGACGGGACTCAGTGGTACAGGGTCCATGCCGGAGTCTCCGAAGTCCAGTACCAGCCAAGGGCCCCACCAGTGCCACCAGAGGTCTGCCACTCCTCCGCACCCAGAGCGGCTGGCAGGAAGTAGCCGAGCGGTCCAGCGGGTCCCCGCTGGATCGTGCTCCTCTCGGAGTCAAGCTGGGGAAGGGGGCCCGCAGGCGCGAAGTATCTGGGTCCTCTTGGGGCGCCACAACAACAGTGGCTAGCGTTAGGCATGCCAGTCGCTGCAGGGCTCACCGATGTAGTGCCCTTGCCTGCGCCTTCAGGGCCCAGTGTCTGCTCAAGGCCACACCAGCCAATGTGCAGCATTCCGTCCATCATCTTGTGTGTTTTGCATTTCGCCCTAAGTGGGAAGGGTATGCCCAGACGTGGGTCCCGTGCTCACTACGCCACTGGAGTCAAGCTATCCTGGCTGATGAAGGCTGATAGCCTGAAACCGGTCCTAGGATGCTTGATTCCGGTCCAGGGAAGACATGGCTTGGCAGTTCGGTCTGGACTGTTCCCATGAGGCACAGGGTCAAGACTGATTTGCATATGGCTATGTCTGAACTGGGGTGGCGTGGTGAAGCAAAATAACGATGGATTAAACCCAGATCTGTGACTGGGGGTGAATGTTTGCCAATGTGCAGCATTCCATCCATCATCTTGTGTGTTTTGCATTTCGCCCTAAGTGGGAAGAGTATGCCCAGACGTGGGTCCCGTGCTCACTACGCCACTGGAGTCAAGCTATCCTGGCCTAAGTGGGAAGGGTATGCCCAGACGTGGGTCCCGTGCTCACTACGCCACTGGAGTCAAGCTATCCTGGCTGATGAAGGCTGATAGCCTGAAACAGGTCCTAGGATGCTTGATTCCGGTCCAGGGAAGACATGGCTTGGCAGTTCGGTCTGGACTGTTCCCATGAGGCACAGGGTCAAGACTGATTTGTATATGGCTATGTCTGAACTGGGGTGGCGTGGTGAAGCAAAATAACGATGGATTAAACCCAGATCTGTGACTGGGGGTGAATGTTTGCCAATGTGCAGCATTCCGTCCATCATCTTGTGTGTTTTGCATTTCGCCCTAAGTGGGAAGGGTATGCCCAGACGTGGGTACCGTGCTCACTACGCCACTGGAGTCAAGCTATCCTGTCTGATGAAGGCTGATAGCCTGAGACCGGTCCTAGGATGCTTGATTCCGGTCCAGGGAAGACATGGCTTGGCAGTTCGGTCTGGACTGTTCCCATGAGGCACAGGGTCAAGACTGATTTGCATATGGCTATGTCTGAACTGGGGTGGCGTGGTGAAGCAAAATAACGATGGATTAAACCCAGATCTGTGACTGGGGGTGAATGTTTGCCAATGTGCAGCATTCCGTCCATCATCTTGTGTGTTTTGCATTTCGCCCTAAGTGGGAAGGGTATGCCCAGACGTGGGTCCCGTGCTCACTACGCCACTGGAGTCAAGCTATCCTGGCTGATGAAGGCTGATAGCCTGAAACCGGTCCTAGGATGCTTGATTCCGGTCCAGGGAAGACATGGCTTGGCAGTTCGGTCTGGACTGTTCCCATGAGGCACAGGGTCAAGACTGATTTGCATATGGCTATGTCTGAACTGGGGTGGCGTGGTGAAGCAAAATAACGATGGATTAAACCCAGATCTGTGACTGGGGGTGAATGTTTGCCAATGTGCAGCATTCCGTCCATCATCTTGTGTGTTTTGCATTTCGCCCCTAAGTGGGAAGGGTATGCTCAGACGTGGGTCCCGTGCTCACTACGCCACTGGAGTCAAGCTATCCTGGCTGATGAAGGCTGATAGCCTGAAACCGGTCCTAGGATGCTTGATTCCGGTCCAGGGAAGACATGGCTTGGCAGTTCGGTCTGGACTGTTCCCATGAGGCACAGGGTCAAGACTGATTTGCATATGGCTATGTCTGAACTGGGGTGGCGTGGTGAAGCAAAATAACAATGGATTAAACCCAGATCTGTGACTGGGGGTGAATGTTTGCCAATGTGGAGCATTCCGTCCATCATCTTGTGTGTTTTGCATTTCGCCCTAAGTGGGAAGGGTATGCCCAGACGTGGGTCCCGTGCTCACTACGCAACTGGAGTCAAGCTATCCTGGCTGATGAAGGCTGATAGCCTGAAACCGGTCCTGGGATGCTTGATTCCGGTCCAGGGAAGACATGGCTTGGCAGTTCGGTCTGGACTGTTCCCATGAGGCACAGGGTCAAGACTGATTTGCATATGGCTATGTCTGAACTGGGGTGGCGTGGTGAAGCAAAATAACGATGGATTAAACCCAGATCTGTGACTGGGGGTGAATGTTTGCCAATGTGCAGCATTCCGTCCATCATCTTGTGTGTTTTGCATTTCGCCCTAAGTGGGAAGGGTATGCCCAGACGTGGGTCCCGTGCTCACTAAGCCACTGGAGGCAAGCTATCCTGGCTGATGAAGGCTGATAGCCTGAAACCGGTCCTAGGATGCTTGATTCCGGTCCAGGGAAGACATGGCTTGGCAGTTCGGTCTGGACTGTTCCCATGAGGCACAGGGTCAAGACTGATTTGCATATGGCTATGTCTGAACTGGGGGTGGCGTGGTGAAGCAAAATAACGATGGATTAAACCCAGATCTGTGACTGGGTGTGAATGTTTGCCAATGTGCAGCATTCCGTCCATCATCTTGTGTGTTTTGCATTTCGCCCTAAGTGGGAAGGGTATGCCCAGACGTGGGTCCCATGCTCACTACGCCACTGGAGTCAAGCTATCCTGGCTGATGAAGGCTGATAGCCTGAAACCGGTCCTAGGATGCTTGATTCCGGTCCAGGGAAGACATGGCTTGGCAGTTCGGTCTGGACTGTTCCCATGAGGCACAGGGTCAAGACTGATTTGCATATGGCTATGTCTGAACTGGGGTGGTGTGGTGAAGCAAAATAACGATGGATTAAACCCAGATCTGTGACTGGGGGTGAATGTTTGCCAATGTGCAGCATTCCGTCCATCATCTTGTGTGTTTTGCATTTCGCCCTAAGTGGGAAGGGTATGCTCAGACGTGGGTCCCGTGCTCACTACGCCACTGGAGTCAAGCTATCCTGGCTGATGAAGGCTGATAGCCTGAAACCGGTCCTAGGATGCTTGATTCCGGTCCAGGGAAGACATGGCTTGGCAGTTCGGTCTGGACTGTTCCCATGAGGCACAGGGTCAAGACTGATTTGCATATGGCTATGTCTGAACTGGGGTGGCGTGGTGAAGCAAAATAACGATGGATTAAACCCAGATCTGTGACTGGGGGTGAATGTTTGCCAATGTGCAGCATTCCGTCCATCATCTTGTGTGTTTTGCATTTCGCCCTAAGTGGGAAGGGTATGCCCAGACGTGGGTCCCGTGCTCACTACGCCACTGGAGTCAAGCTATCCTGGCTGATGAAGGCTGATAGCCTGAAACCGGTCCTAGGATGCTTGATTCCGGTCCAGGGAAGACATGGCTTGGCAGTTCGGTCTGGACTGTTCCCATGAGGCACAGGGTCAAGACTGATTTGCATATGGCTATGTCTGAACTGGGGTGGCGTGGTGAAGCAAAATAATGATGGATTAAACCCAGATCTGTTACTGGGGGTGAATGTTTGCCAATGTGCAGCATTCCGTCCATCATCTTGTGTGTTTTGCATTTCGCCCTAAGTGGGAAGGGTATGCCCAGACGTGGGTCCCGTGCTCACTACGCCACTGTAGTCAAGCTATCCTGGCTGATGAAGGCTGATAGCCTGAAACCGGTCCTAGGATGCTTGATTCCGGTCCAGGGAAGACATGGCTTGGCAGTTCGGTCTGGACTGTTCCCATGAGGCACAGGGTCAAGACTGATTTGCATATGGCTATGTCTGAACTGGGGTGGCGTGGTGAAGCAAAATAACGATGGATTAAACCCAGATTTGTGACTGGGGGTGAATGTTTGCCAATGTGGAGCATTCCGTCCATCATCTTGTGTGTTTTGCATTTCGCCCTAAGTGGGAAGGGTATGCCCAGACGTGGGTCCCGTGCTCACTACGCCACTGGAGTCAAGCTATCCTGGCTGATGAAGGCTGATAGCCTGAAACCGGTCCTAGGATGCTTGATTCCGGTCCAGGGAAGACATGGCTTGGCAGTTCGGTCTGGACTGTTCCCATGAGGCACAGGGTCAAGACTGATTTGCATATGGCTATGTCTGAACTGGGGTGGCGTGGTGAAGCAAAATAACGATGGATTAAACCCAGATCTGTGACTGGGGGTGAATGTTTGCCAATGTGCAGCATTCCGTCCATCATCTTGTGTGTTTTGCATTTCGCCCTAAGTGGGAAGGGTATGCCCAGACGTGGGTCCCGTGCTCACTACGCCACTGGAGTCAAGCTATCCTGGCTGATGAAGGCTGATAGCCTGAAACCGGTCCTAGGATGCTTGATTCCGGTCCAGGGAAGACATGGCTTGGCAGTTCGGTCTGGACTGTTCCCATGAGGCACAGGGTCAAGACTGATTTGCATATGGCTATGTCTGAACTGGGGTGGCGTGGTGAAGCAAAATAACGATGGATTAAACCCAGATCTGTGACTGGGGGTGAATGTTTGCCAATGTGGAGCATTCCGTCCATCATCTTGTGTGTTTTGCATTTCGCCCTAAGTGGGAAGGGTATGCCCAGACGTGGGTCCCGTGCTCACTACGCCACTGGAGTCAAGCTATCCTGGCTGATGAAGGCTGATAGCCTGAAACCGGTCCTAGGATGCTTGATTCCGGTCCAGGGAAGACATGGCTTGGCAGTTCGGTCTGGACTGTTCCCATGAGGCACAGGGTCAAGACTGATTTGCATATGGCTATGTCTGAACTGGGGTGGCGTGGTGAAGCAAAATAACGATGGATTAAACCCAGATCTGTGACTGGGGGTGAATGTTTGCCAATGTGCAGCATTCCGTCCATCATCTTGTGTGTTTTGCATTTCACCCTAAGTGGGAAGGGTATGCCCAGACGTGGGTCCCGTGCTCACTACGCCACTGGAGTCAAGCTATCCTGGCTGATGAAGGCTGATAGCCTGAAACTGGTCCTAGGATGCTTGATTCCGGTCCAGGGAAGACATGGCTTGGCAGTTCGGTCTGGACTGTTCCCATGAGGCACAGGGTCAAGACTGATTTGCATATGGCTATGTCTGAACTGGGGTGGCGTGGTGAAGCAAAATAACGATGGATTAAACCCAGATCTGTGACTGGGGGTGAATGTTTGCCAATGTGGAGCATTCCGTCCATCATCTTGTGTGTTTTGCATTTCGCCCTAAGTGGGAAGGGTATGCCCAGACATGGGTCACGTGCTCACTACGCCACTGGAGTCAAGCTATCCTGGCTGATGAAGGCTGATAGCCTGAAACCGGTCCTAGGATGCTTGATTCCGGTCCAGGGAAGACATGGCTTGGCAGTTCGGTCTGGACTGTTCCCATGAGGCACAGGGTCAAGACTGATTTGCATATGGCTATGTCTGAACTGGGGTGGCGTGGTGAAGCAAAATAACGATGGATTAAACCCAGATCTGTGACTGGGGGTGAATGTTTGCCAATGTGCAGCATTCCGTCCATCATCTTGTGTGTTTTGCAAGGCCACACCAGCGCCATTAAAGGTCTGTCGCACAGGCAGTCTTTCATTTCCCCAGGGAGATGGCAACAATGTTGGTTCTCCAAATGTTTAGGGTGAGCAGCATCTCCCACACATTGCCGGTGTCTTGGTATTCCTTTAGTCGGCAATCTGGGTTCGATGGGGAGGATTAAAAAAAGGATATGTTGCGGGATGTGACAGAGATCACTTAAGCTGCGTCCGATGCGGCCGCCATCTTGGCCACGCCTCCACTTAAGTAGCCCTTTAAACCTATCTTAGGCGTGCCATTGCAGAGGCTGTGTGTGCTGTGTAAACTGCCATTTCAACCTGGCAAGATAAACCTTTGGCCAGGCCCAAACCTTCCTTTTTAATAGCTATAAGTCACCAATAGGGTATGCCCTGGACAGCCCAGATGACAGGGTGCAATTTATTTAAAAGTAGGACATGTACTTGCAAGTTTTACATGTCCTGATAGGGGAAAAATCTCTTACATTCTTTTTTCCACTACTGCAAGGACTATCTCTCCCTTGGGATAGTATTGGAGTTATCTTATTACATTGTATAAGAGTAATTTCTAAAGGAGAAGGGTTAACCAGTTCATGTTTAGTGCCTGTGGAATCCCAATTTAAAATCCTAACTTATGGTGAAGTAGGATTTTAAATTACAGTTCTGCAAATGCCAGTTTTTGAACGTTAGCATTTTCTTGCCTTGTCCATTTAGGGCGTGCAGCCTGCTCTCTGGTCACATGACTGGGTGTAGTTGGCAGCTACATTTTGTGTATTCCTCCTATACAGCCACACAAAATGGGAGCTTAGGTGGGACTGGTAGGGCCATCAATGGCAGGATGGGGGGAGCTGGGCCCAGCCTCACTTACACGTGAAATGGCTGTCTCCTTTAAGAAAAACTTAGAAATAAGGAGTTCTCAAAAGGTCTCCAAAATAATTCCCAAGGGAACAGTGATAACCAGTCCTAGCCTGAGCCTAAGAAGAAGGGTTTCTTTCACAAGCCGATAGGGAGGTTTATAACCCAATGCACGGAGTGCTACAAGTATGGGCATTCCAAAGGCAACTCCAAGTGTCCTAAGAGGGCACAGCCACCCCACCAGTGGGAAGAACTCTGGGTTGGCGAGTGTAGCGCTCAGGGAGAAGGTAGCTCCAGCTAGCTTTGGGGAGCTGATAGGGGTGACCCTAGTTTCCTTGAAAGATAAGATGTGGCAAAGCCCATATACCTGCTAATACTTCTAAGTGCAGGCAGTGGGTCACCATCAATGGACAATGGGTGGCGGCTCTGAGGGACACTGGTGCCAGCATGACTACTATGAAGTGTTAGCTGGTGTCCTCAGAGCAACTCCTCCCTAACACATTTCACCAAGTCATAGTAGCAGACAATCATGAGAGTCATCTACTGGTAGCACTGGTTACCATTGAGTGGGGGGGGGGCTCAGGTGCTCTAAAAGTAGCTGTGAGCCCTGTCTGTCAATTGTCTGTTTAGCAATGACCTTGAGCACACTATCAGGAGAGATGTAGAGCTCAGGACACACTTGGAGATATTAGGATTGTCTGAATGGGACTGTATGGTCACAAGGTCTATGGATGCTTGGGAAGGGAGTCATGGGTGTCTGGAGCCTGGAACAGTAGCCCAGACAGCAGCCAGGAAGGAGAGCACCAAGGGGTGCAGGACACCCACCCCTGAAGTTCCAACAGTCGAGGTTGACAGGGCACCTGAGGAGGATGCCCCTGACCGAACTGGGGAGGACCTTGTCACCCTGGGTGACCTACCTGAGTTTGCTGGTTGGCAAGTTGTGGGTAGGCACACCTGGGAAGAATTTTGCAAAGCGCAGAAGGAGTGCCCTTTCTAGAAGGCTTGAGACAGCAAGCCAAGGCCCAGGCAGCAGGTGACACCTCTGGAGATCTATTGTTCTATTGGGAGAATTACCTCCTATAAAGTGAGCCTAATGGTCCTGGATCTAGGGCAGCCTGTGTGTTGGTGGCCCCCCAGTGTTACAGAACAATTCCTGCTGGGTTAGGCTCATGACACCCCCTGGCAGGACATCTAGGGCAAGACAAGACCTTTGCCAGGCTTGCAGCCCACTTCTATTGGCCCCAGGTGAAGACAGCGTTGGATGCATTCTGTAGGCCCTTTCTTACCTGCTAGGCCAGTGGCAAATCAGGGAAAAAGCTCAAGGCTCCCCTGACCCCATTACCTGTTTTTGGCACTCCCTTTGAGAGTGTAGCCATCAACATTCTTGGACCCTTGGAGCCCAAGTCTGCCTTAGGCAACAGGTTGATCCTGGTCTTGGTGGATCACACCACTCGCTACCCAGAGGCCATCCCTCTAAGGTCAGTGACTGCACCTGCGGTGGCCAGGGCCCTGATGGGGCTTTTTACCCATGTGGTGTTCCCCAAAGAGGTGTTGTCTGACAGAGGCACTAACTTCATGCCAGCGCACATGAAGTCCATGTGAGATGAGTGTGGGGTAACTTATAAGTTCTCCATACCCAATCACCCCCAAACCAACGGTCTTGTAGAAGATTGAACAAGACCCTGAAGGGCATGATAATGGGCTTACCTGAGCCCATGAGGTATAAGTTGGACATCCTCCTTCTGTGCCTTCTTTTTGCCTACAGGGATGTGCCACAAAAGGGAGTGGGGTTTAGCCCCTTTTGAACTCCTCTATGGCTGCCCTCTTAGGGTACATCTTAGCCTTGTAAAAGAGGGAGCTCCCAGGAAACCCCCTCAGGATTTGGTCAGCTAAATCCTACCCCTCCGCAACCAGATGCCTCAATTCTGGACAAAGGCAAACAGTAATCTTTAGCCCAGTCAGGAGATATGAAGTTCTGATTTGACCAGAAGACCACTCTGGTAGAGTTTCAGCCTGGTCAAAAGGTGTGTGTGTCATGAAGCCTGTGGAACCCAGTGCTCTCCAGGATTGCTTGACAGTCCTGTATAAGGAGAAGGAGCGGAAGGGGGAGTCCACCTACTTGGAAGATCTCAAGACCCATAGAAACGCCTTAAGTGTGCTCCATGTGAACAGCCTCAAACCACACTTTGAGAGGTCCAAAATGAGCAGGCTCCTGGTGACAGATAAGGGAGTGGAAGAGGAGAGCAATCCTCACCCTGACCTCCTGTCTGCCTAGGAACACGATCGGTCAGTGGAGGGTGTCAACCTCTCCCCTATACTGACCCCAGAACAAGAGAGTGACTGTCACCAGTTACTGGGGCAGTTCGTTTCTCTGTTCTCCTTCACCCATGGACTCACACCCCTGTACATCCATGACATAGATACTGGAGACAGTCCACTTGTTAAAAATAAGATTTACAGGTTTTCAGACAAGGTGAGGGACAGTATCCAGGAGGAGGTCTCCAAGATTCTGGCATTACGGGTTTAGGTTAGGTTTGTTAAGGGATATTGCACCATTGTTGCCCCCTTAACAGAGCTGACTGAAAAAGCAGCCCATACAGGTAATCTGGACAGATGCCTGCCAGAATGCCTTTGGTACGCTTAAGGAGGCCTTGTGTACAGCACCCGTACTCAAAGGTCCTAACTTCTCCAAGGAGTTCATAGTGCAGACAGATGCTTTAGAGCACAGCATAGGGGGGGGGGGTTTAGCACAGTTAAATGAAGAGGGCCTAGACCAGCCAGTAGCCTTCATTAGCAGGAGCCTACTTCTACGGGAACAGAGGTGGAGTGTGATTGAAAGAGAGGCTTTTGCTGCGATATGGGCACTGAAGAAGCTGAGACCATACCTGTTTGGGGCTCACTTCCGGGTTCAGATAGACTACAGACCCCTCAGGTGGCTCATTCAAATGAGGGGTGAAAATCCCAAACTGTTGAGTTGGTCCATTTACCTATAGAGAATGGACTTTATGTTGGAACGCTGTCCTGTCTCAGACCACACCAATGCAGATAGTCTATCCAGGCTCTTCCACCTTAGTGATAAGCATTCCCAAAGGGTTCGGTGGTACTCCCCACTTTCAGCTGGGGGGGATACATGTTAAACCGGTAAGCCTTATGGTGGACTACTTCCCAGCTTTTTGCCTTCCTCCTCCATTTTTCTGGCCTCATTTTTGCTGGACTTAAGACTCTTAGCACTTTATCACTGCTAACCAGTGCTAAAGTGCATGTGCTCTCTCCTCTAAAAATGGTAATATTGGATTATACCCAAATGGCATATTTAGTTTAATTATAAGTCCCTAGTAAAGTGGTACTATATGTACCCAGGGCCTGTAAATCAAATGCTACTTGTGGGCCGGCAGCACTGATTGAGCCATCCACTGGTCCCAGAACCAGTTTGAAGTAGCTGAGGAGGAGGAACTATTCATTTCCCTAAACTCACCCATGGCTGGTCCATAGGCTCCCTTCTGGGGCAGAATACCTGTGCTATCTTGGAATTCCCTTAGAATGGTGCAATATGGGATAGTTTCCAAATGATGTGCTGTATAAGTGGGAAGCGTTGCTCCCTTAATCATTATCCTCATTGATTAGGGGTGGTACAGGAGTCACCCCCACCAACTGGCTAGTAAATGCTATAAAAGTGGCACTTCACAAACAGCTTAGAAGAATTCTTTCTGGATCTGTGGACCAACAGAAGAGGACAGAATATGCTGTCTGAAATTGAAACCTGGGATGATGCCAGGAGTGCGGAGTCTAGTTCCACTTGCACCCACGATAACGTTGAATGACTAAGCTTCTTTCAGGAAAAATCTTAAAGCCTGGCTGTTTAGACAAAGCTATTCCTCCTAGTGCCATTGCACCAGCTTTCACCAAGGGGCTCCCTCCATTCCCCCACTTTATGAGGCATTTTCGCCTTCTGCACTGCCTCTCTATCCTTTTGGTTCCTGTTGGGGTAGCAATCCTAGCGCCGGGACGCTCCAGCTGGAGTTATCTGTGCGCTCTAAAAAACTTTATAACATAACAAAGTAGTGGCCTCCAATGGTAGTTGCCTGACCACCTATGGGCTAAAGAGACATCAAAAGCTTTTTTCTAGAGTGACCAGTTGCAACTGGAAGAGTGCTGGACCCTGCTAAAGTGAGTCCTGACCCTAAGTGCTGTCCCTGAGGTCCTCAGAGCCTTGCAGGTGGATAGCCCTACCCTCCCCAGGACTTACCTGTGAGCAGTCCTCCTACTAGTCAAGACCCTTTCAGATCCAGCTCCACGCCTGAAGCACCCGCCTCATTTCTGTCCGCTCTTTATTGCTTTCATGTTCTCTCTCACTTCTTGCTCTGGTATTATTTGGACCTCTGTCCAGTATTCTTTTCACTCTTTTTACTCTTTTGCCTCTTTTCTCTTCCTATACCTTGTTCATACATCTTTGTGCCTCTTTTTAGCCTCTTGTGCCTCTCTTTTAGAACTCTTTGTGACTTTCTGTTAATACTTTTGGGACGTTTATTGTACCCTCTTTTTGCTTACTTTTTCCATTTTTCTCTGCCCTTTTTTGAATGTTTCTTGTTTTTTTGCCTCTTGTTGTACTTCTGTACCTGTTTTTGTACTCTTTCTGCCCTCTTGCCTTTTGTCTTTTTTCCTGCCCTTCTCCCCAGCATCACTTACCTTTTCCCACGCTATCTCTCTTCTTGCCTCCCACACACCCTCTGCCACAACCCCTATACTCCTCTACCCTTGCAGGACCTACATAATAGCAGCAGCAGCAGCGTGAACACACAGCAGTTGCACCACTGCGCACCCCAAGGGCAATGTATGTTTGTGCCCATCCACCTACCCACCACTACCCCGCCGCATCTCTCCGTGCCCTCAACCATGATGACCGCTTGCCACCCTGCACCAGACTACTTAGAAGGAACCTGCACCTCCTTTCTCCAGCCCCCCACACCCACTCTCATTGCCCCAACACCCACCAAGACCACACCAACAGAATCCCACCCGCCCAAGAACATTCAAACCAACCTCCTCTGACACTCAACGTCATACTCTCAAAAATGCTCCTTGTTGGACCCGGCCCTTCTTTCAGGGTTCCCACCAGATTTTTTATTTTCTGTTGCTGAACCCTTTTTAGGTCTCGCGCTGTCTCGTTGAGACATGCAGTATATGCTTTAGTGGGGGAAACCCGCCTCTGTTTTCCTTTTGGTTTTTGGAGTGTCTTTCAAAATCTTCTACTTGCTATTGGGTAACTGTGTTTTATGTCCCTCCTTTTTCCCTGTTGGGCACGCCTATGGCTATTGGCCCCTTTACTGGTGTTAGTGCGTTTTTTTTTGGGTTTGTTGTTTATCGTGGATCTCTTTTTTTTTTTACTTCGAGGCAAGCGCGTGATGAGTGGATGCGTGTGTGTGTGTGCGCGCGCGCTGGTATATTACTGAGGCTGCAGGAGTGGACGGATGGCAGATTTCATGCTTGCCAGGCATCCCGGGATGTTTTTCTTTTCCACTGCCTCCTCTGCCCGGGGGTCAAATACCAGAGCCTGGAGCCGTGACATCAGCCAGGAATGAGGGAGATGGGAGGGAGACCGGAGCCCGGCACCGGGCCACTTTATAGAGCGGCACTAGCAGCTGAGGGCCCGGCGGGCAAGCTGCAGAGCACAGGAGCTGTGTGACCGCCGTGAGCTGCAGAGCGGGGGAGCTGTGTGACCGCCGCCTAGACCGAGGGGCTGGTGCGGGAGCTGGGGCTCCCGATGCTTGATCCCAGCTGGGGATTAGTAGTCAGGGAGACGCTGCTCCCCACGAGATGCTGGGGGCCGGAGACGCTGCGGCACCTGCATTGCCCCACCAGGAGCGCTCCCGACCCTGCCGCCTCCTGCCCCGCAAGGCACTGCTCCGGAGTGGGGCGGGGATGTTTCATTGTATCCCCCTCTGGCGGTGCACCATCACGTCGAGACCATCGACAAGCAGGTAGGGGACTGCCGGCACAGTTAAAAGTAGTCTTTGTACGGCCCTGCGTGTTTACCAGTGTTGTGGGGTCCAGAGTGGGGGCATTGCTGTATTGTTTTTGGGGGAGGCGCTGCTCCCCACGAGAAGCTGGGGGCCGAAGACGCTGTGGCGCCTGCACTGCCCCACCAGGAGCGCTCCGGACCGTGCCGCCTCCTGCCCCGCGGGGCGCTGCTCCGGACCAGGGCGGGATGTTTCACTGTATCCCCCTCTGGCTTAATTGGTGAGTGAAAAGTTTTCCTTCACCGTCCGATCCGGGTTTCTTTCATTTGTTTGACTCGTTGCAGGATCTGTGTTCGGCTGCTGTGATACTATAATCTAATTAGTGCGACTATTATTTGCACAAGGCGGTCACAGCAGGCTCTTTGAGGGGACTGGAGATTTGGTCGAGTGGGTGTAAGTCAAAGAGGGTAAAAGTTCTGGCCTGGTTTTCGTATCTACTTGAGGAAGGAGCGGAGGAAAAAAAAAACCTTAAGCATGGCGACTGATCTTGCATGTTTACTTTTCACAGCCTGCGTGCTCTCCTTCGCCAGGGTGGACTGAAGCAGCACTACTGACTCTGGCCCTCGAGGCTCGTCTTTCTTGTGGGCAAGGTAGGTGCCGGTTTTGTTACTGGGGGCCAGCTTTGCAGCGGTGCCCGGCCCCCTGTAACAAAAGCGGTGCTTGTTATTAATAGCTGTGAACATGTAACCTGTGGTGTCACTGTAACCCGGCATGTTAACTAAATGGGATGAAGAAAGTGCTCCGTGCTGGAGAGCAGTACGCCCGGGATCAGGGCAGGGCAGCGCTGTGAACTCTGCCGGGGACTACCTAGGGCAGCCCTCACGCGTATCTGGCCACCTGTGGGTGGTAGGCCATTTTCCTTCTCTGGCAGTTGCAGATGGCTGCTGACCTCAACCAGCAGGTAATCAGCTAGTTGTCCTACCACCCAGAGAGACGGGGGTTGCATGCAGAGAGGGAGCCCTGTGTTTGTACAATACCATGAAGCCCCCGCCCCTCTGGCAAAAGAATTGATTCTTGTCTCAACTTGTAATACTCATCGAGCCTATTTATCTGGTACTGTGCATGTCTCCTCCCCTATCCCTATGCTCACCCTCCCTCTCTCTTGGCCCTTACTTGCCTGCTCTGAGGCATCAACACCAGTCTCCCTCTTTTCACGTCTCCTCCCCATGCGTGCTGTGTGTTCGGACATCAGGAAGCTTCTTGTGCAGGCTTTCAGTTTTGGCTGCGGTGCTCGCTTGGCGCTCGAGGGGGTTGCACATTTAAAGAAAAGGTATTATTCAACACCACCCACACGAACGCCACCGCTGTGGACACTCAAAAATCCATGTGTGGTTAAAAAAAAAAAAAAAAAAGGTCTTAATATAAGGTGTGCTTTTGTATACTTCATCTTGGGGGAAGAAGGGGTTATAAAGCGCTAGTAACAGTTCTGACATCTTAAGAGCACAAACATACAGGGCCAAGATTATTCGGTAACGTTCGCATGGTGCAGGAGAGAATTCTAATATTATTCAAGCACTGTCATTTTCAGTTTTATTATTGTATTTTAGTTTAGTTACAACACTCTGGCCTACAATGAAATTGAGGAGGTTGATCAAATAAACTCCTCTCTTGTGGACAGAGTTTGGAGAGGGGTTTTTATACTTGGTTGTTCGAGTGGCATTAGGTTGTGTTTAGTCGGCCTTAGGCACATGTTTGTTTAGCAGCTGAGACAGTCCATAAGCTGTACTCTGGCTGCGCCCTTCAGTTGGTTGTGCATATAGTGCTTCAAATCGTCAGAAGCAAGGCTGTAACACTTTCTAAATTGAAGGGCGCCAATGTCTGCAGCATGCCATTAATGAGGGGCGTGCAAAACAGTGACTACACCACAGTTCTCTTAACACAAGCCTTTATTAATCTACATGCTGTACTGCCACCAAGTATGTCTGGAGCAATTGAATATATGAGAATAAGAAGTTGCTGCTTCTAATATTTTGTTTCACTGCTTGAACTGGGTATTGATCTGTAGCTTTTGTGTAGGTTTTAATGCTGTGGTTTGAGGATTTCCCCACTTATGGAATGTTGTTTAAGTGGCCCTCTTTGCCTTCTAAGTGGTGTTAGGTGCTGTGTTGATTGACAGAATGAAGTTGATAAAACAAGTGCCAAATTTACTGCCACACCTATAATTACTGTCACACAGTCCATTGCAGTAATGTGGAATGATATAATGCATAGCTAAACACTTATAAGGTCCCAAAGGCGAGACCGATTGGCATTGCCATTGCTTGTTTTTGTTGTCATTAGGACTCAGTGCACTTTTTCCTTCCTAACCAGTGGTACAGTATTGATGATCTCTCTCTAAAATATGTTACAATTGGCTTACACCTGAAAAGTACATTTAATTTACTTTTAAGTCCCTAGTAAATGGTACTACAAATACCCAGGGTCTTTTAAATTAAATTATAGTGGGCCGGCAGCACTCATTGTGCCACCCACTAAAGTATCCTTTTAAAACATCTCAGGCCTGCCACTGCAGCCTGAAGTACAGTTTTAAACTGCAGTTTGGCCCTGGCAAGATACACTTTTTAAATAGATGATGGAATGCACACCAATTTTTCTTTGATTTCTCCCAAGGATCAAATGCTCAAGGCAATGTTTTTGGGTGCACGCTTAATGTGCTCTGTCCCAAAAGCACGAGTCACATTTATGAAAATGATGGGTGCATCTTCATACACCAATTAAGCTGCACTGCAGGTCATGCAAATCAGCAAACAACTGTATCTACTCGTCCATGTAAACCATATTGAATCCACTTTTATTCCATGACTTTCTGAAAATGTTCCAAGTTCACAACAGAGGCAATGTATTTCCAAGCTTCAAATGCCAAATGACACGCTCGTCCAAGCTTTATCTATAAGCACGATGGAAATTTGCCATACATCCTGGGCAACCAGATGAAAATTCACCCAATGCATTTCGGGCTGTGAAGCCCTTCCTCAGGGAAACCTAGAATGTAAAAGTAAGCCCATCAGCATCAACAAATGAATCTTAAACAACATACACTTTTTGCCATGCCTAAACATTCCTTTAATACTTACAAGTCACCCCTAAGGTAGGCCATAATGGTTCATAGTGCAGGGTGTTTTGTGTTCAATAAGGAGGACATCTGTACCTACGTTTTACATGTCATGGCACTTAGAACTTCCTAAAGTCGTTTTTCACTGTTGTAAGGCCTATCTCTCCTATTGACTAACACTAGGATACAGTTAGAAATGGGGCCTGTAGTTGGCAGTGGTTTGCACCTGTAGGGACCCTCACTCTAATCGGGTAGGAGAGTCACACAGCTAAGATAACCTCTGCTCACCTCCTTGGTAGCTTGGCACGAGCAGTCAGGCTTATCTCTGAGTCAATGTGTAAAGCATTTGTACATACACACAGTAACACAGTGAAAACACTACAAAAGGACACCACACCAGTTTAGAAAAATAACCAATATTTACCTGAATAAAACAAGACCAAAACGAAAAAAGTCCAAAGGAATCTATTGATGCGTCACTTTTAGCACAAAGTACCTGGGATGCATGAAAAGCAAAGACAAAAACAGGCGCAGGGGAGGTGAGGTGCCAGAAAAGCAAAGCGATGCATCAGTTCCTTACTCCCAGGGGAGTGATGCGTCAGTTCCTTACTGTCCTTGCAGTTTATGCGTCGATCTCTGAGCACGCAGCTTTGGTTTCTTACTGCTGAGCAACGTCGATGAAGAGCTCAGCACCCAGGTACGATGCACCAAAAATACAGACGCACTGTACGATGCAGCGGCGGCAGAGCAGGCGCTGCTTCAATTTCAGATCCTCAAAGCAGGTGATTTATTGATTCTTCAGTCGCATGGATGGGCCTGAATTGGAGCCAGACAGGGAGCCACGGACGTCAGTGACATGGTGCTCAGGACTCTGGCTGCGGTGATCTTTTAGGCGCACTGCAGGCACTGCATTGATTTTTCAGCCGCACAGTGACGATGCATTGATTTTTTAATATGGGCGCTGAGAGTTGATGCGCAGATTTTCTTCTCGAGTTACCACATTGTACTTCCAAGGGACCAGGAACTGGATTTGGCACCACTTAGCAAGTCAGGGCTCTCAGCAGAAGAGCCCAGGCACTGGTACGTGAAGTCTTTGATGGCCCTGAGACTTCTTAACAGGACGCAAGCATGCACATGCCCTCAGAGAACCTTGGAAGCAGGATGTAGAAAACAAAGTCCAGTCCTTTCTCTCCCAGGACAGAAGTAGCAGGCCAGCACATCAAAACAACCAGCAGAGTGTCAGTTCCTCCTACAGCATCCAGCTGTTCTTCTTGGCAGAATGTCCTTTAGTCCAGAAGTGTTCTGATTTTACGGTGTCCGAGGTCCAATACTTATACCCCTTTCTGCCTTTGAAGAAGGCAAACTTCAAAGGAAAGTGTTTGTAGTGCACAAGACCCTGCCTTTCCCTGACCAGGCTCCAGACACACTACGGGGGTAGAGACAGCTTTGTGACAGCTTTGTGACACACAGCTTTGTGTGAGGACAGGCACAGCCCTATCAGGTGTCAGTGACAACTCCTCCCACCACTCTAGCTCAAGAAGACCCATCAGCCTGGTGATGGGCCATCAGGGTATGTAGGGCAAACCTCAGCTCCCTTTGCGTGACTCTCTAGAATGCTCAAACAGCCCAACTGTCACCCTCCCTCGGACATGGATTCCACAGGCAGGCAGAGGAACAGATTGGTAAAGCAAGAAAATGCCCACTTTCTAAAAGGGGCATTTTCAACCATGCAATTTAAAAAAACACTTCACTAAAATATGTGTTTTTAAATTGTGAGTTCAGGGACCACAAACTCCATATCACTGTTCCCAATTGAAAGTTACACTTGTAAGATGTTACAAGGCAGTTCAAATGATAACCTATGAGAGAGATAGTCCTTGCAATATTGAGAAAAAAAAAAATTAGCAGTATTTCACTTCCAGGACACTTAAAACACATCAGTACATGTCCTACCTTTCAAATACACTGCTCCCTGCCCATGGAGCTACCTTGAGCCTACCTTAGGGGTGCCTTACATGTACTAAAAGGGAAGGTTTGGGCCTGGAAAGTGGTTGCACTTGCCAGGTCGACATGGCAGTTTAAAACCGCACCCACAGAGACTACTGTGGCAGGTCTGAGACATGTTGGCAGGGCTACTCGTGTGGATAGCAGAATCAGTGCTGCAGGCCCAATAGTAGCATTTGATTTACAGGCCCTGGGCACACCTGGTCCACTTTACTAGGGACTTACTAGTAAATCAAATATGCAAATCATGGATAAACTAATTACAGATACATTTTACACAGGGAGCACCTGCACTTTAGCATTTGTCAGCAGTAGTAAAGTGCCCAGAGTCCTAAAACTAACAAAAACAAAATGCAGCACACAGTCAAAAACAGGAGGTCAGAAGCAAAAAAAATGGGAAACACACACCACAAATGCCAGGTCTAACACGTTCTCCCCCTACCCCCCCAGATGAAAGGGGGAGAACTACCCACACTCCTTGGAGTTCTCTTCACTAAGACGGAAGAACCTGGACAGACCATCAGCATTGACGTTTTCTGTGCCAGGGCGGTGTTCCACCATAAAGTCCATTCCGTGTAAGGAGATGGACCACCTCAACAGTTTTGGGTTCTCACGCCTCATTTGCATCAACCAACTGAGAGGCCTGTGGGCTGTCTGAACCTGGAAGTGAGTCCCAAACAAGTAGGTTCTTAGCTTCTTCAGTGCCCAGACCACAGAAACAGCTTCTCTTTCAATGGCGCTCCACCTCTGTTCCCGGGCAAGTAACCTCCTACTAATGAAGGATACGGGTTGATCTAGGCCTCTTCATTCAGCTGTAAAGGCATGGCTCCCACACCATGCTCTGAGGCATCAGTCTGCACCACAAACCCCTTGGAGAAGTCAGGGGCAATTGAACACGGGCGCTGTGCACATTGCCTCCTTCAGGGTGTCAAAAGCAGTCTGGCATGCCTCAGTCCAGAGCACCTGATGTGGCTGCTTCTTTGAAGTTAGCTCTGTCAAGGGGGCCATGATGGTGCCATACCCCGTGATATATCTGCAGTAGTACCAGGTGAGACCTCAGAAGGCTCTCACCTCTGTCTGGGTCTTAGGGGTTGCCCAAGCCAGAATGGTGTCAATTTTGGGATGTAGGGGCGCCACCTGGCCGCTTCCTACCTGGTGTCCCAAGTACACAACAGACCACTGCCCAATCTGCCACTTACTGGCCTCGATAGTGAGGCCTGCACTCTGCAGAGCCTTCAACACCTCCTGCAGGTGGTACAAGTGGTCCTCCCAACTAGAACTGAAGACCGCAATGTCATCTAGGTAAGCAGCAATAAAGTTCTCCAATCCAGCCAGGACCTGGTTGACCAGCCTCTGGAATGTGCCATGGATGTGCTTCAACCCAAAACGCATGACCAAGAACTGGTAGTGCCTTTCTGGTGTTGAGAATTCTGACCTCTCTTGTGCCCCCTCTGTCAAGGCAATCTGCCAGTACCCAGACGTTGAGTCAAACGTGTTGAGGAACTTGGCAGCTCCAAGCCGATCAATGAGCTCATCAGCTCGGGGTATGGGGTGGGCACCAGTCTTAGTGACCACATTGAGTCCACGGTAGTCCACGCAGGACAGCAGTTCTGGTGTGGCACTGGGCACAGCACCTTTGGGAACCTAGACCACTGGGCTGGACCAAGGACTGCTTGAGGGCTCAATCACCCCTAAAGCTAACATCTTGGACACCGCCTCCTTGATGCTAGCCTTCACTCTGTCAGTTAACCTGTAAATTTTGTGCTACACAGGTGGACTATCCCAAGTGTCAATGTCATGAGTTCATCAATGGGTGACTCCTGGGATGAGTGAGAATAGAGTGGCAAACTGTCCCAGCACCTAGTCACTTTGCTGCTCTAGGGTCAGTGCAGGGGAGAGAATCACACCCACCACTAACCCATCCTGCTCCTGGGCAGACAGAAGGTAGGGGAGAGGTTCTCTCTCCTCTTCCTCCCCATCATCAGTGGCCAAGAGCATGGTCAACTCAAACCTCTAGAAGTGGGGTTTCAGGAGGTTCACGTTCAGGACTCTCAAGGGGTTCCTAGGAGTACGTAATTCCACTAGGTAGGTGATGTCACTCTTGCACTCCTTTACCTCATAGGGGCCTAACCACTTGTCTTGTAGGGCGCAAGGCTCTACTGGCTCCATCACTCACACCCTTTGACCAGGCTCAAACTCAACCAGAGTGGCATTCTGGTCATACCAGTATTTCATGTCCACCTGGCTAGCTTCTAGGTTCTCCTGGATGAGTTTCCTGAAGCGTGCTGTCTGGTTTCGGATGGCCAGCATGTAACTGAATACATCCTGGGGTGGCTTCCTAGGAGCTTGCTCCCAGCACTTGTGAGAAACTGGGTGTTTGTTGCAGTACCCCCCCACACACTTTTTGCCTGGATTTTGATGCAACTTTGACTGAGGTGCACTTGGTCTCTGCTAACCAAGTTCCCAGTACCAGTGTTCTTTCCCTAAAACTGTACCACAATTGGCACAACTTCAGTTACCCTTGTAAGCCCGTAGTAAGTGGTCCCCCTGGTACCTAGGGCATGGGTACTGAAGAGAGTCCTCTGGGGATGTAGCACTGGTTGTGCCACCCCAGAGCTCCCTCACCAAGGCTATGCACTCTGCCATTGCAGGCTGCATGTCTAGGTGCAAGAAACTCTGAAGAGTCAACACGACATGCAACACTGTGTGCCATACCAACTGCATAAGATATAGGTAAGTCACCCTTACTGCAGCCCTTCAGCCCTAAAGCAGAGTGCACTATTTCCTACGTGTTGGCATATCAGCATGAGCAGATATGCCCCTACAATGTCCAGTCCATTCTGTGATGTTGTAAGTGAACAGGGAAGCCATAAATAGTACATGGGCTGAATACTTGCCAACACGAGTTTCCTAGCTCCATGATGGTTTCAATAATTTCTAAGATGTTTGGTACCAAACATCTGGTCTTAATAAATCCTCACTGATGTCAGTGTGGGATTATTAATAAATTCAGACAGGAGATCCTTTAAAAGTGACCCCTGAAACCTAGTGCGGTCTTTGGCCAGTTTTCACCAGCCTGCCATCACCAGTCATGTTTCTGACCTCATGGGGTGAGAGTCAATGCTCTCAGAGGACAGAAACAATACCTACTATGGGCAGGGGTGTTTCACACCTCCTCTAGGACAGGATGGCCTTCCCGGGCGGGAAGTTTCAAAGGCAAAGCCACCTTTGAAATCCAACCCAGGAACCCCCAGATAGTGGGGGAGGCCTAGCCCTCTTTCCTGCTCCACTTTTGGCGAGAGGAAAGATGGGAAAATGAGTTAGACGAGGAGGAGGTTCCCCCCTCAGCCTGCACCACCCATAGAGCGGAGCAGGCAAGGTGAATCCCTCTATTCAAATTCCACCATCTTGAGATGGTGAGAAAACCTCCAATCAAGGCTAGGGTAGTGCCTCTTGCCACAGAAAGAAGTCCCTAGAGGGAATAGACAGCCTAAAGGTAAGTAGCCCATTGGCTACTACCTGTCTCCCCTTCTAACGCCCCTAAATTCAGTATTTAGGTGGCCCCCGAGAAGTGAACTGGAGAATCATCAAACCAAAGAAGACCAGGACAAAGAAGACCCACTGCACGAGAACTGAAGCCCTGCGGCAGAAGAAAAAGGCACCAAACCCAGCCAGCTGCTCCAAAAACTCGACAATCGCTGCCTGCTGTGTCATCCTGACCTTGCAAGGACTCCAAGAACCCTGTAGCACCTACTACCTTCAAGAAATCGCCAAGAAGCTCCCTTGGACTGAAGGCGTCACTCCCCTGCCACCCTGCAGGCACTGATCCTCTGAAATCCGGTTTGTCGACTTGCTGCTCCTCGACAACCTCAATGCAGCACTGAAGTAAGAAGAAGTACAACAGCTTTGGAGGGTCAGATCTGCCTCTCCTACCAGTTTGGAGGCACCAGGATCTACCAGTGCCACGGCATACCAATACCCGACCCCCAACGGTAAAAACCAAGAACAAGAGTCCACTCCGGAATCCCAAAGCACCAGTTTCCAAGACCCTCAGCACTCTGCTCCCGGCCAATTCGAGACGCTCCCAAACTTCTCCTACTGGAACTTTGGACCTGGTCGCGACAACGACCTAAAACGAGAAGGTGAACTTTGTGAAAGCATTGCCTGATTTTAAAAGCATTTTTCCTCTTCTTCCCCATTGATTCCTATGGTGCGTAATTGCACACAAAAGTGATATATATTTTGAACTTTGAAAAACAGTAACTCTGAAAGTACTTACCTTAGAACTGTGTTCTTGGTCTTAAAAAATACATAAAAATCGGCTTTATTTTTTTACAAATTGGTCTCAGATTTATTCTTGAGTGTGTGTCTCATTTATTGCCTCTGTGAGTACAACAAATGCTTAGCTCTACCATCTGATAAGCCTTACTGCTTGCCCAAACTACCACAAAATGAGCATTAGAATGATCAGCTTTTACCTCTGTGTACCATTTGGGGATTCTCTGGACTCTCTGCAGAGTGTACTTTGTTTTAGTACACTATATAGAGAGCCAGCTTACTACAGCCCTCCTTCACCAAGCTGAGAAGTTCTCACACACGGTGGCCATACATAAGTTCAAAAGGGCTGAAGGCAACCCCTTTCTGCAGTGCCTCCGTGTAAGCAAAGAGAAAGCATGGGAAGAGGACGTCCCACTTATGCCTCATGGGTTTCGACAAGCCCCCAATCATGCCCTTCAGGGCTCAGTTGAATCTCTCAACCAACCTGTTATTCTGGGGGTGGTAAGGGGTGGTGATTTTGTAGTTCACTCCACACTCCTTCCACATGGCCTTCATGTACAGCAACATGAAGTTGGTACCCCAGTCAGATACCACCTCCTTGGGGAAACCCATGCGGGTAAAGAACCCCATCAGTGCCCGGGCCATGACGGGCACCATTGCTGTCCTCAGAGGGATAACTTCCGGGTACCAGGTGGCATGGTCCACCAAGTCCAAGATGAACCTGTTGCCCATGGCTGTCTTGGGATCCAAAGGCCACACAATGTCAATGCCCACCTGCTCGAAAGGGGTGCTCACGACAGGGAATGGTTGCAGGGGAGCCTTACATCTACCCCCTCTTGCCACTCGCTTGGCAAGTCTAGCAGGACCTACAGAAGGCAACTGGATGTTTTCTCATTTGGTGCCAGTAAAAGTGGATGACAAGCAAGTCAAAGGTCTTGCCCTGCCACAAATTTCCTGCTGGAGGCACATCATGAGCAAGACCCAGTAGGAAGGCTCTGAAGCACTGAAGTACCACTAGCACACAGGCTGCCCCAGGCTCAGCAAACATACGCTCACTAAAGAGAAGATCATTTACCCAGTAGATCAGATGAGACTTAGGCTCTTTGCCAGCTGCCTGGTCCTTGGCCTGCTGCCGAAGACCCACAAGAGTAGGGCACTCTTTCTGTGCTGCACAGAAATTTTCCCTGGTGGGACCCCCTTCCTTTGGCCAGTTCTTACGACTGCACCGCAATTGCAGCGCCATTGACGATTACAAACAGCAATCCCAATCCTTGAGCTCCGATCTAGTGGCCAGGCACTATCCCAAAAACGTGGTACGAAAGGCCTACAAGATAGTGAGAAATAACAATAGAGCGGGTCTCTTAGAACCACGTGAGCGGGAACCTACCAATTTGATCACTTGTGTCACATCCTTCACACCCCAGTGAAACTACATACAAAAGATCATTAAAAAGCACTGGGCTCTGCTGCACACGGGATATATGTCCCCGCCACCACACGATTTGCTTTCAAATGAACTGCCAACATAAAGGACATTGTTGTACACACTAGACCACCCGTCCAGAAAACCTTGCGGCAGCTGCCTCTGTGGGGCCTCCCCCCGGTGACAGGCCACTACCCATCTGGCTCATGCAGTGCGTGTCCCTAACACGACCATCTAAACAGGTTGATCTGGGACTCACAGATGTTTGGATCCAGAAGTCCCATACAGATTGCAATACCAGAAACTGCGTATACATGATCACATGTCCCTGTCTAAAATGTTACATAGGGGTGACAACAATTGCAGTGAAAATAAGAATAACGGAACGCCGCAGTAACATCAGGTGTGGCAAGACAGTGACAAAAATGCTCACCCACTACATTGAAATGGGCCACACACCAGAAGAGTTACACTGGACGATGTTAGAGGCTCATGCCAACATAACTCAAGATGACATCTTCACCAAAGAGCAACAATGGATGTACCGACTTCCCACACATTGGACAGGACTTAATGATGACATCCCATGGTGGGAGGTGGCACGATAACACAACCCACTACCCCACAATTTACGGAATCTGTGGCATACAATAGCCATCGCATGGGTCCCTTTCATTTTCATCCCTCTACAAGTTACCGGCCTCTGGCCTTGACGGTGCATCAACCACTAGTCATTTCCATAATAGCCAGCCATATAATAAAATTGTCCTGGCTCAAAATCCCCAATTCGGTTCCCTTTGCAATTACTTAAACCTTATGCGATCAATCTCCAGACCATGTACACCCAGACTCTCTACCACCGCCCACCTCTGCAATTCAGCGTTCGGCCCCGGGCTGCTCCTGTGCACACAGGAGATTGCATGCTTGTATTACGGAGTTCCTGGGACCGATTACGCAGCAGATCACCAGGCTTCGATTCCTGATGGAGTGCTGCTTCTGGAGATGCCGTCGTTGTTCGACATAATGAGCTGGATTAAGTAGATTTATCACCCGTAACTCCGCCGATCGTAGAATTACGACGGATCAAAATGGCGGATGAAGTGCAATAATACCACAGTTATTTTTGAAGGAAAATAACATTCCTGATTGCCTTACCGAGCACCCGATCCATGGGGATCTGACTGGATTCATCTCCTGTTATGGTATTATCACCTTTGTAGCCACGATTTGTGATTTGCGGGATCAGTGTCTAACGCGGCCTGACTCTAAAATGGCAGCTTAGTGAGAAGAACGGAGAGCGGCTTACCGTCTCCTGTGGTGCTGCGCGTTGAAGTCTGGGCGATTTTGTCAATTGTGCTGATGCTGCCAGTTAATTATGAGGAGCGCTTCACTGCGGGGGCGTTTTTCATCTCCACGGCGATCTCCACGTAAATAGTGCCCGACCCTAAAATGGCGGCTAAGTAAGGAGTATCTTCTCCTGGGGTGGTGCGCGAAGAAACCTAGGCGTTTTGGACAATCGTTGCTGAACTTGTGCCCGCAGATTAAGAGGAGGGTTTCATTGAGGGGCCGATTTTGTCTCCACGACGATCTTTATATTAACAAGAGCCTGACCCCAAGATGGCGCTGGTGTCTCAGTTATCGTCACTTTCAATGAAGTGATCAATGAAGTGACTTTCATGGCCAGTGTTGTACAATATTTGGTGTCCCAGATAATTTGTGCACCCACTGCACTGCCATTCAGCTGACTTCGGAAAATGACTCCTCGCATGTGAAAACCTTGAGAAGTGGCAGATCTCATCCCCACAGGCAGGAGCCCACGGCAGATTGCAAGCCCGAACCTCCCGCGGGAGGCACCTGGAAGCTAGGGGGGTCTCATAGGACAATAACAAGGTGGTGGGAAGCCCTCAGTTGCCATTGCCTGACTCCAACATGGCGGACTCGGAGCTCCGAGGACGTACCATCCCACCTCTGCCATGGATGTGAGCCTGAACTTTATGGGGCATCTAGCAAGGGATCCTCCGCAGAACGATACAGGAGGTCAGTGGACAATGTGCCCCTATCTGGACAACATAATCATGCGAGGAGTGCCTGACCCTAAAATGGCTGCCATGAGTGGGCCTTCCACACAAGCACTCTTTCTCCCCGTGTGGGCGAGGGACCCAGCATTTGTTCTCCGGGGCTACAGGGACCTCTCCGTGAGTGACCACAACGGCTCTTTCACCTCTCCTCCCGTGGGGCGAGCTGGAGGATGAGGAGGACGGCGTTTTCCTAGTAACACCTGGATGGTTGCCTTCTATAGATCCATGATGCTGCCCCATGGGCGGCAACAGAAACTATTTCAACCTACCGCAGAACCCAACAACCCTTGGTCGTTGCCCGGTGGAGCTGTCCTATGCAGCTATAGAGGAGTCTGGTTCACCCCCTTGACAGTCACCTACCCAGCCGGACATCGGACATTTGTTCTCACGATTCTACGGCTTCATCTGTCTTTCTCTTTGACTGCTTTGAATGCTTTGCTCAGAAACTGTTTGGCCTTTATCGCGGAGCCTGAGTACCCTTGGCCGTTGCCCGGTGGAGCTGTCCCACGCAGCTATAGAGGACTCTGGCTATGGTTCACCCCTCGGCCGTCACCTACCCAGCCTGACATCGGACATTGTTTCTCATGGTTCTTCACGGTTTTATCTGTCTGTCTCTTAGACTGCTTTCTATGCTTTACTCCCCCTGAAGTACTTTCCCCCCTCCGGTCTTCCTGACACTATCTGCATTCCTCTCCCCTGTTTTTCCTCCCCCAACCCACGCTTCCCTCCTTTCCCCATTTGACACGACTCTTGGTTTTGGCTATACGCTAATAACTTACTTTATTCGTGTAATCTCATGTTTTTCTCCTCAGCCTATACTTGTAACTGCAACTGTAACTGATGTATCTTTCGTAACCTGTAACCTGCGGATCCTCATGTAAAGCGCTCTGATACCTCCGGGTCTAGCCAGCGCTATATAAAACTTTTCAAATAAAATAAAAATAACTGGTCTCCGACCGTGACGGTGCAGCTCTTCTACCACCCCATGGGCCTCTGTCCTAAGAAGCCAGCCTTACCACGCATTTGATCACCTATGCGGGTCCCGTTAGACATTGTTGTAAACCTTAAGTAATGTTCACATCACGAGTACCCACAAATTTGATCACCGAAGCGGGTTCCCCCAGAAATTGTTGTCAATCTTTAATATCAACGAGAGTCCTCAAACACTTAGGCTCACCATTACAAGATGGTGCCTACTTTTGAATTACAAGATGGCGCTTGTTTCTTTACTCATTCGAGTACACGGGAACGTTCTAGTCTCACTGCCAATGCGTGACAGAACGTAGTTAAGACTGGCACTCGACTGGCCCCCGGCACTTCCAGTGACAGCTAGATGCGGGTAGGTCCCGCGCTTCAGAGAGCTTCAACTCAAGTAAGAACCGCCCGGCCCCCGGCTGTATCGGGCGGCCGCATGCAATAGGGAGTCAGCGGCCTGACCCCAATCAGGCTACCGGTGAGAGCGTCCGGCCACCAGCAGCCCCCGCCTGCTTCCGCCTCTTTACCCTTAGTGAACTGCCTTGAGGCGGCTTACCTCCGCTGCTTAACATGGCTATTCAGCCTTTCATCTTTGAAAGCACACCAAACGGATTGCTCCGGCCCCTCCTCCCGGAGACCTAAATGTCATATTTTGTTAAAGGTTATTTCTCATCATACTGCGAGCACCCTGGACGTCACTGCTGGGGCCATCAGCCCCCCCTTCTAGGTGAGTCCACTTGGATCCTATACTCTTCAGCCCAGGGCTGGTTTGAAAGGGACACATGCTCTGGGATACTCCTGCGGAGGGACACCACCTTCCGCCCCTGTAGGATAGTCCCTTGTTACTGGGCACATTTACATACGGTATTGCCCCTTAGACAACAAACAAAGCCACTGACGGATGGACGTTTCTTTGCCAGATCACGAAAATCACGGGACTGGCTAAAAATTAAGACTCCAACCGACAGGTGGAAGTCATTTACTGAATATTTCTGAGGCTTCAACCGGCTGGTTGAGATGCACGTGGTTTATTCTCAAACCCACAATTGATAATTTACAGAGATACCAAAGAAATCTACCTTTCGGCTGCCAATCCCCCCCTCCTGCCTTGAAGAAGACCCACCTTGACGCATCTCATTTGTGCGCAATTAACAGGGTCGAAACGTCGGCGTACTGCATATGTCTACACAACGCTCATGATCACAGTCTTATTTGTCATTAGGATCCTGAAGCATATGTGTTAAAATAATAAGGACATAAGGAAAAAATATTTCTCCCCTTCTTTTATTGCACGCTCAATTGTTTCTGTATATAGTGTACTGTCTCTATCACCACCCACCACGTCACTTTTTTCACCACAGTCACTTATTTCATATTGCAATTGAAATTGTAAATTGCGACAGCCATGATTATCTGATTTTTTCTGAATACATTATTGAATTCTAATTTTGGTGTGTGTGTTATATATTCTCTTTTTTTCAAATCGTTGATATGTGTTATAAGTAAGCTGTTGCTACTTACCTCAAGTAATTGTAAACCCCGACAGAACCAATTTTTATCTTAATACGTATACCCAGGTTCTGAGGGACACTGGGTTGCCCCATTACGTTTACCACCACCTTAGACAACAACGACATGCATGATTGGTTAATGACTGGATTTGCATGATTTTGGAGTTTCCCTCCAGTTATTCAATCTACACAAATTGTTTTATAAGATGTCCTGCTACTGCGCACTCCCCCTCGGGCACCTAATTTCCCGACTATATGTAACTGTGGTTGGTTAACCATGTTTTTACTCTTGTTTTGTTTCCCCTCCATGTGCTTTCCAGAAGGTACACATATATTTATTTTTTTCACTTTCACACAGGACTACCACACAAGTCCAGACTGTAGGGGATGGGACCTTTCATACATATACTTACACTGTCCACACTAGAGTAGATGAGTATCTTCTGGTACTGATGAAATGCCAAGATCCTTTGGAGGATACAAGGCATGAAACATGTCGACCCCCTTCACAACACTCACATTATCCAGAGCTAAAGCGGGTATAATTCCCCCTCTTTAGCCATGAGTCTCTAGTCGTTTGTTTTGACTCATAGCATAGGAACCCAGCTAATAAAAATATTCTGTGGGATTCCGATAGCTATTTTTATTCACACGCACTTTATCCCATGTCTACTCACCACACATATGCCCCACTACCTCTTTTTAGCTTCACGTCAGCAAACAGAGAAGATCTCGGGCAAAGAGCCCTGTTGGGCATTGCAGCGCCGACCCAACGAGGAGCTGCCCTATGATGAAGCATGACACTCCTCTGGGTGTGTGAGGGCTCTTGCTCATAATTGGAGCTACTCCATTTTCACCTCTTCTTTCCCCAGCGAACACCTGGTTATAAGAAACAAACCCCCCCTTCTCCCTCCCCCCTCCCTTTAGGAACTGCATACTCTTGCTTTTGTCATAGTCACATGGGGCTTGTATGCTGGACCTACAAAGCCCCATTCCCTCCCTTTGCGATGAAGAACCTCCTTCCTGTTGCCAATAGGTCAGTTTAGGCAGGTTTCCCACTTCGGCCACTTCTTCCCCTGTAGGTTCTGAGGCATCCCCTCAGGTTCAGCCTCCTACTGGACCGTGGGAATTTCTGGAGTGGGATTCCAGCTCAACCCTAACATCTCCAAGTGGGACTTGTATTTCATCTCCCGCCAGGTCGTTTCCTAGTAGACAATCCACAGGCATGTATGGGCTCACAGCTACCTTTAGAGGACCTGAGATCCCCCCAACTTAAAGGGAACCTGAGCCACTTTACAAAAGCGCTTGCTGTTGTCCACTACAGCTACTTGGTGAATCACTCCAAGGATCACTTTCTCTTCAGATACCAGGTGACACCAGATAGTCACACAGGCTCCTGTGTCTCTCAGTGACTCTGGCCTCTGTCCATTCATTGTCACCCACAGCCTGTATTTCTTAGTGTTATCAGGCATGAGGGTTCTCTGTGCCTTCTCACTGTCCCCTAATGAGACAAGGGTATCTCAGCTTGTTTCCCACACCCACCTGGGACCAACGCCTCCTCAAGTGCTACACTGGCAATCCCCAGTGTCTGCCCACTGGTAAGGGCACCTGGGACTTCCTCTGAAGTGCCCTGGTTGTCTACAGTCATAGACCGTCTGGGGTCCTTTCTCCTCAGGCCTACCTGGCAGGAAATAACCCTTCTTTTTACCAGGGAATCCTTACCCTGGGAATTATTTTTGTTCCCCCCTTCTGCTGTTGGGGACCCTGCCCACCTTTGGTGGAGTCTCCCCCATATACCTTCTGTAGACCCTGGTAGTCACCCAGCAGTCCGCCTCCTGAGCTTCCTGGGGTCAGTAAGCTTGCTGTCCAACATAGACCAGATAAGTGCTCCCACACAATCAAATTGTACAGCCCGTGGTAATCTGTTACATTACTGCCCTTCACCTAAGCATCCAGTGCTGTTCAAAAAGAATCCACACACTCCAGCCATGTCTGGGAATCAAGTTTATTACTCTGTCTAAACTGATCCCTGTACTTCTCAGGGATAAAACCATACCGGGTAAGGAGGGCGGTCTTCATCTCAAGGTCCTGTGCTCTCCCTAAGTCTAACAATGTGTTCCTCCCTCCCACCATGAACGGATTCCATATTTGCCCCCCAATTCTTCTCAGGGACCCCATTCATGTGAAGCGCTGCCTCATAGCCCTGAAACCATCACTGGATGTCACCCCCTTATGGTATACTCTTTCCTGACATGTTTTGGCCAGTGCACTACTTTCTCAGATTGCATGGATGAAACACTGCCACCATCTGTTCTGGACTTGGCCTTCAAGTCCAACTCATTTAAACTCAGCTCCTGAGCTAGCATAATTTTTCTCTCCTCTACTGCCAATTTATCCTTTTGGAGAATCCTCTCATGCTCCATCCTGAGCCTTTCCAGCTCAAATTGATGCCTTCTGGTCTCCCGCCTGTCCTCCAGCTCCTCTGGGAACAGACCTCTGGAGGAAACATTGCTGCTTGCTGGGAAGGTGCCTTCCTCCCAGGAAGATCCTCATTTACAACATTCCCATGCAGGCTCTGCTCCTCCACTTCAACGTCATCATTCTCATCCTCTGGGTGCCCACCAGTCTTTTTTGCATCCCACCAGGCCCTCAGCGCCTTTTGAAGCGCTTTCTTTTTAGTGAGGCCCCAATAGGACATTTGTACTCATTGGAGAACCTTTTAGAGTTGAGGTACTGTGTAGGATTCAAACCTCTCTAGCTCAAACACTGACTCTGCAGCACCAACTGCTGGCTCCCCAGACTGAGACATGATCTGTAGACCAAAAACTCAGGCGCTGCAAAGAAGAGAAAAATCTAAAACAGTATGTGGTTGCGTAGTCGTCTGCGATATGGACTAGTGTACACCAATCACTGTTTGTAAATTACAAACACAAGTCCTATCCTCGCCGCTGACCACCAAAGTTAGAAATGGGGTCTCTAGTTGGCAGTGGTTTGCACCCTGTCCAAGTAGGGACCCTTACTCTAGTCAGCGTAAGGATGTCACACAGCTAAGATAACCCCTGCTCACTCCTTTGGTAGCTTGGCATGAGCAGTCAGGCTTATCTCAGAGGCAATGTGTAAGGCATTTATACATACGCACACAGTAAAACAGTGAAAACACTATAAAAGGACACCACAACAGTTAAGAAAAATAACCAATATTTATCTGAATAAAACAAGACCAAAATGACAAAAACCCAACATACACAAGTAAAGATATCACTTTAAAAAGGTTTAAATCGGTTCAGTTCACAGGAATCTGTGGATGACTCATTTTTAGCTCTAAGTACCAGGGATGTGTCATAACCCAAGACGAAAACAGGCACAGGGGAGGGGAGGTGCTGGAAAAGCAAAGTGATTCATCGGTTCCTTACTCCCAGGGGAGGTGATGCGTCAGTTTCTTACTACAGCGCAGGGGAGGTAATGCGTCAGCCCCTTACTGTCAGAGGAGGTGATGCACCGGTCTCTGGACACACAGCCCTGGTTCCTTACTGCTGGGCAATGCCGATGAAGAACTCAGCACCCAGGGACAATGCGTTGAAAATTCGGACACACTGTGTCGATGCAGCGGAGCAGGCGCTGCGTCGATTTCACAGCCGCGAAGCAGGTGATGCATTGATTCTTCAACCGCACATTAAGGCCTGTGTTGAAGTCGGAGCGGGTGCCACGGACATCGGTGACACAGTGCTCGGGACTCGGGCTGTCATGATCTTTAAGATGGATGGCAGGCGCTGTGTCGATTCTTCAGCTGCACATCGGTGATGCATTGATTTTTCAACTGAATGCCGTGCTGAGTAGGAAAAACGGGCACTGAGAGTTGATGCAGGGATTTTCTTCTCAGTCTACCAGATTCAATTTGTAAGGGCCAAGGAACTGGATCTGGCACCACTTAGCAAAACAGGCGTCTCAGCAGAAGAGCCCAAGCACTGGTAGGTGATGTCTATGATTGCCCTGAGACTTCTTAACAGGAGGCAAGCACGTACAAGCTCTTGGAGAACCTTGGAAGGAGGATGTAGAAAGCAAAGTCCAATCCTTTCACTCCCAGAACAGAAGCGGCAAGCAGCAGGCCAGCACAACAAAGCAACCAGCAGAGTGTCAGTCCCTCCTACAGCATCCAGCTCTTCTTCCTGACAAAATGTCTTTTAGTCCAGAAGTATTATGATTTTGGGATGTCAGAGGTCCAATACTTATACCCCTTTCTGCCTTTGAAGTAGCAAAACTTCAGAGAAAAGTCTTTGTAGCGCATAAGGCCATGCCTTTCCCTTACTTGGCTCCAGACACACTACAGGGGGGTGGATATAGCTTTGTGTGAGGACAGGCACAGCCCTAGTCAGGTGTCAGTGACAACTCCCACCACTCTAGCTCAGGAAGACCCATCAACCTGATGATGGGCCACCAGAATATGCACGGCAAACCTCAGCTACCTTTGTGTGACTGTCTAGAGCAAATGCACAAACAGCCCAACTGTCACCCGTCCTCAGACATGAACTCCATAGTCAGGCAGAGGCACAGAATGGTAAAACAAGAAAATTTCCACTTTCTAAAAGGTCCCTTACCAGAGAAATTGACACTATATTATCTATAGAAAACAAAAAAATTCTATAGCAGCCTGGAATGGGGTCATATACCTTGTAATTTTAATGAATGTTTTGAAAAAAGCACAAAGCCAGAGGAAGGCTGAAGAAAGAAATAGGAAGAACTTAAATTATATACATATAAAACTCAAACATTTGCAGGAGGGTTCCATAAATATTAAATGAGCACCACATAATGCTATATAATGCCCAAGCTATTTATATCTCAATAAAACATCTGACAGAGGCTGTAGCAGAGAAAGGTCTAATACCTAATGAAATTAAGTAATTGTGTTCCTCTGTATTGAAGCGTCTTTTAAACTTCTAATGAGAAAAGAAAAATGCTTGAGATGGGTAGGTGAGTTTAATATTTTTTGTGAATAGAAAGCATTTTTTGCTTTCTAGATAGCATGCTTATAGGCATCATTCATCTCGATCTATTCAAGTTAATACTGGGATTATAATCAGAACGCCACTGAGATTTAGTGATACATAGAGACAGCCCCTGCTTTTCAGGATGGTTGTACCCCGTGCAGTATGTCGCCTTCGCAGGAGTCGGTATTCATCTAAAACTGTTGCAGGTTTAAAACTGCGTTCACTGCCCAACGTGTTGCTCTCTGTGGTCCCGGAGGTGTCAGTATCATTGCCATTCGCCATCCCTGGCTCGGAGATGGTGGTTTCATCATTTGGGGTTGTCGTTGTAAGAGCTGGTATGTTGGAGTTGATGACACTGTCATATTTGCGATTGAAGGTCAAGATGCTTCCGCTTCATAGTCATCATAGTTCCTTTGTAATTTCCTCTGCTTCCTTATCTTTATGTCTTCCTCATGTTTGTCAATGCAGGTTTTCATTGCCGTAATCAATTTGTCTATGACATCCTTCTCTGGTCTGCAAATCAATTAGTCTCTGATAGACTTAATTTCCAAGAACAGTCCCTCTGTCAGTCTACTCATATTTAATAAGGATCTCGAGCACGCGTTTTGAACTGGCACCCGAATTGTAAGCCCACTCATCAAGCGTGTTAGGATTGGGTGAGTTATAGGAAGGGGCCATGTTGATGTGTAGTCCCCTTGGTACCATCCCCTTATCAACCTAATTTTATAGGGAAATTGCTTCCCACCAATTAGAAAGCTTAGACCTGCTCAGTTTTTCCAATCTCTTACGCTTTACATTAAGTTCAAATTCATTGCTGTAGTTCAGTGATGGGCCACTCCCCCTAGTGAGTACTTTGGCAAATAGGGTTTGAGCCGCTGCCCTCCTCTCAGAGTCTTGATCATTAGCCATGCTGAATATGAGGTAGTGCAGTAACTGTGGTATAGTCACAGAGTGACAGAATGGATGTGTCTCCCTGTCAAATAATGACAGGTTACCCTTGCTGCTGGAAGTGAGAAACAAGTTGTAGAAAGAAAATGTCTCCCAATTGCAGTCACCCGGGTATGTGTGCAGTGGTGGCTGGCACGGATCGGCGGTGGTAGGGCACGGGGGAGGTAATGAAAAAGGAAATGACACTTACCTCCTCACCGTGTCTCTCCTCTGTCGTCCCTCTGCTCTGACCAGAACAGGAAGCACCCAGACTCCCCTAAGCCAATCACAACGCTGTAATGCAGCATTGTGATTGGTCTGAGCGCCGTGGTTCGCTGCTCAGACGGGGACTGGGAGCCTGGGCATGTTCTCCACCCAGGCTGTAATGCAGCCTGGGTGGAGAATATGGAAAATGATCATGACTATTTGGCCGACCTGAGACGGCCGGTCAAACAATCATGCACACTAACAGAATGCTTACCACTCCTCCCTCTGCTCTTCTGTCAGCAGAGTAGCCCCACACACCCTGCCCGCAAAGCTGCCTGAGCAGGAAAAAATATAATGATAATAACTTTGAGTTATCATTTTATTTTTTCTTTATTTACACTGCTAAAAAGCAGTGGGGCGATGCTCCTCTGCCTTAGCGGAGGAGCCGCCACTGTATGTGTGGCTAAATCGCAAAGTACGATGAGTAATGGTCTGTGCATGGGCCACACAGAGATGTGCAGCACCCTTCGACGCCCAAACCACTAGGACCGGAAACACCGTGCATCCCCTGACCCGCAAATGCCACCCAACCAGTGGTTCAATAGATCAGAAGGGCTCATCGCTGGGATGGTCACCTTGTGGAACCCTGCAGGTGCTTTCACAAGGGTTGCCATCGTCAAGACAGATGCAGTCGGTCAGGCAAGATCCCCAATTAATTACAAATTAGAAGCAGCTACGCCTGGAGCACAGGACACAGGAGGGGTGGAGTGGAGTCCCGGAGGAGCGCACCAGCAGAGAAATTCAAAAACAAATAAATACACACTCACTCAGGACACAATTTAAATTAAGTAGAGGATTTTTACTGCTCAAACCTCATGACGAGTTTCGATGTACTCGCCGGCTCGAACACATGAGAGATTACAAACAAGTGAGAGTGCACTTAAAGAAAGTGACATAAACATCAACAAAGGACGCATAGTTTCAAGTATTCCATTGTTTTGCAACACTAACCTTTGCCATCCACTTGAGCATTACCTTTCAGGTACCCTGTGCTTCCTTTGTTGTGTTAGTTTACTGCCATCCCTGCACTTGCAGTCAATTTTGCGTATCTAATATCGTTTCCAATTAGCAGCCGTTTCCTACAATAACGCCCTATGTGCCATCCCTGTGCAGTCACACGTCTCCTTCATTTGTGGACAGTGGAATTAACTCTATATTTATATTTGTTGGACTTCCTGAGGGGCATGTGTATGTCCACTGCATGTAGCTTCAGCCAGAGTACACCACATTGTGGAACGCCTGCGCTTCCCTGCACTTATGGCAGATTCTGCGCATTTGATATTATTTCAACATGGGAGCCATTTCTACTTTTGCCCATTTGCTGTCCCTGTGCAACCGCACACGTCTCACTATTCTGTTAACAGTGGATTTAACTGCTTTTTTGTATCTGCTTGACTCTTTGTGGGTATGTTATTAAAGACAGTGGTCCCTTTCAAGACAAATACATAGTCATAACCGCAAAACTTCAATCAGGATTGGGTCTATTACTATCCAAATGGAAGGTATTTCGATGTATTCATTTAAACAATAAACATGAAAAATTACAGTAACATAAAGTGAGCAAGAAGTGACGGGGTTTCCGGAAATAAACAGATTTCCTGACCTCAGGCATGTAACTGCAAGGTGACTTTTTAGTGATACAAAAAATAACAGTAGTCACAGTAAAAAGAACATCTTGTACTCTGCATAAATCATAAATAATGGTTAGAGTTAAGATGTGGTTGTCGCCGTACTTCATAAGTGATTTTTGTCCGAGTGAAGAGAGGCCTTGATAGTAGGCCTTGATAGTAGCTGCAAGGACCCTGCTCCTTGCAGCTACTATCAAGGCCTCTCTTCACTCAGACAAAAATCACTTATGAAGTACGGCGGGGAAGAGACACTGATCTCCCCCAGTTCCGACCTTGCAATCACTCCTAGCCAGCGCGTCCGACTGCGGCCACTACAGACCTTCGCTCGTACAGGAAACAATCACGAAGCGAGCAGGCGATGAGACAATGTTCTCCCCCACAACCTACTCCTGCATTCCCTTCGAACATGCGCAGTCCCCATACTGCCTAGGACAGGACATCATTCCTTTCCTGCAGAATCATCTCGTGGTCCACATCCTGGACCCAAGCAACCTCTCAGGCATTTTGATTCACTAGTCCTGCTGATGATCCCATACCCGTTGTTGGGGATCGAAACGTCGTCAACAACCACATCTTAACTCTAACCGTTATTTATGATTTATGCGGAGTACAAGATGTTCTTTTTACTGTGACTACTGTTATTTTTTGCATCACTAAAAAGTCACCTTGCAGTTACATGCCTGAGGTCAGGAAATCTGTTGATTTGCAGAAACCTCGTCACTTCTTGCTCACTTTATGTTACTGTAATTTTTCATGTTTATTGATTAAATGAATAAATCGAAATACCTTCCATTTGGATAGTAATAGACCCAATCCTGATTGAAGATTTGTGGTTATGACTATGTATTTTTCTTGAAAGGGACCGCTGTCTCTAATAACATACTACTACCCTTGGTCCCTTCTGACTAAGGGTTCCCTTGTACTGTGTTTATATATATATTGACTCTTTGTGGGGACATTAACTTGAACAGTACTACTCTTTTCACTGGACTGTTGCCAAATGATTACAAAGCTTGCATTCCAATATGGCTGCTACAGTGTGGCAAAACTATGGAATACTTAAAACTATGGCCCTGATTTAGATGTTGTCAGGACTGCGACGGAGTGGGCTTTTTTGGCTGTATTCCTGCCCGCCTACCTGGCGGGCTGCCCGCTCTATTACAATGCTGGCGGTTTGATGGAGTAAAGACCACTGCAGTCCCGCCGACAATAGGCCACAGCAACTGTCAGACCACCACGTTCACCGCCCGGCAAATCACAATGTGCCTTCCAGCCGACATGACTGTTGCGGTCAAGCTGTCACACCTGAGTTGGCAGTTTGGGACGGATATAAGGCACAAATTCACCTTAATGCATGTTTACTCTCCTTCACAACCATGAACCCAATCTACCAGTTGGTGCCCCTAATCCTGCAACACCTTTACCTGTAACCTTTTCGATTGTCACAGAACTGAAATGCTGTAATCTTGTTTCAGAAAATTGTACTTACAAGCAATAGCATACCAATGTGCAATGCATATGTCTGAAATGTTAATAGTTAAGAAATTTAAAGAACCACCTAAATAAGCACATTGGACATAAATATTTGGTGCAAGCTGCCTTCATACAAATTTACACTTGCATAAAAAAGGATAACAAACCAAAATATTTAAAAAATACATACAGGTGTGTTTTTAAAAATGTAAAAAATACTGTAATATCAAAAACATATGCAACACACATTGGGAGAAGTTCAATGTAACATTATATACAAATTGCACTACACAAGCTGGAACCTTTACCGCATTCATTAGCACTAAAATCAATGTCAGTTTCTATTTGGAAGTATGCAACATATACATCCATGGAACTTTATCCTTTGTCTACTGCAAGTACTGTACTATATCGCAATACAATAGTCACTTTTCTTGATAAGGTGTAATGCATATGTGCTCATCTGAGCAGGAATCAAGGTCAAACAAACACACCTACAATAACATAAAAAAAACAAATATTCAACATCAATTAGTTGGTGCAAGGGGCCCTTACTAGGATGTAAGCCTGCACCTACATCAAATGGTCATCACATACTATGTTAACCAGTGTATGCACTTAACCAACTACACATTAACTAATCTAGCAAGAGTACATGCCACCATGGTAAAGAACAAGAAATACTTCACATCCTAGTTAGAAACATTGCTAGGTATCAAAGACATATGAATTAACATTGTTGACACAACAAACTTGGCTTACAATAAAACAAAATATTTAGTAGCAAAAATGAGATGATTCTCTCAAATGATATGGCAAACTGCCAGCCTAAATAAGTTCATTGTCACTTGCACTCCTGTGCAATGGCACAACAACGTGCCTCCCAAAGGACTGCCATGGGAACCTCCTCAGGAAGGGGCATCTATGCGGCAGAGCAGACACCTTTAGATCTTACATGGGAGGGAGTTGTGTGGGGTCAGTAGGGGCTGTTTGGGCTTGGAAGGGGCAGGGGTTTTGGGTTTTGGCAGGGGAGCTTTGTGACTTTTTTTGTCTGAACTCTTGGGCTTGGGAGGGCAAGGGGTGGGTTGGGTTTTATCGTGTAGTTCCTAATAATACATAGGATCTGCGCATTTAGACAACATAAACTAAGGGATTGGTGTCCAGACTGATTCCAGACACCCCCAAAGGATATGTTAGCTTTTAGACCAGCTAGCTCACAGTGCCACCATAAGCCCCCTAACCTTACCAAGGAGCGAATAGTTTCTGGCAACTATCGAACATGACAACCCTTGATCCTTCAGGGATCGTGGAAACAGTGCACTACTTTTTGCTCAGTCACTCGTGCTCATTTGGTCACCGAGAGATACACAGAATAAAAACACTTGTTATAAAAACGAGTGGAAAAACATCTAAAAACATGGTTTATGTAAAAACGATGTAAAAGTTAAAAAAGCTCTATGAGTCTGCTAAATAGTCAATATACTGTTAGACCAACTGAGCACATCGAAAGCCATGGTGCTCAGTGAGAGCAGGAGATAAAAAAATTAAAGAAAACAATGTTTTCAAATTCCAATTGGGCTTGTTTTGGAAAAAGGCAGAATTGTTCCCATCACACGAAGAGCCAAATATTTATGTGTCCTGTGTGGGAGACGCAACATCACTGCCGCTCACATTCGCAGACGACGGACCCAGTAACACCTTTTGTATCAGGTCAATGGAGAAAAGGTGAACATCTTCAGTTCCCACAGCAGCCACTGAGAAAACACTGAGTACCTGTGTGCTTGATGTAGAGATGGTGTCCGTTCCGAGAGGAGCTGAAGCATCCAGTGGAGGCTCTAAGAATGCCGTCATCAACATGGGAATACACTGAGGTCACTGTAATAGGTGGGCCTTTAACGGGTCCAGTAGTACATCAACGTCTGGTGGCGGAACCAATGGAAGTGTTAGACATATGTCCAACACGCATTTGTATCCGCAGAATAGGCAGCGGAGCACAGGCAAGATGCAGTCAATCCTGACTGATTTGAACAATAGGAACCAATGCTCGCTTGCCCCCCGAAGCCGAGGTGCGCCCAGATGGAGTACCATGCATTCACGGCAACGTTGCACAAGGCGTGCTTTTTCCGTCTCTGGTGGACCTGGGCCGTCTGTTGCGTAGCAGGAAAATTAAAACCAGGTTACCCACTACAAGTAGTAGGACCACCGGAAGCCCTCCAAAACAGCTTCCCAATACAAAGTGTATAAATGCAGGAATAACTCCGAAGATTGTCTGAAAGGTGCTCAATAGTCCAGAACCTATGCTCTTAAATAGGTGTACAATCCCACTCGTATCAGATATGTTAGCTTGCAACCTGGAGATCAAAAGTCTCTCGGGCTGAGGTTAAGGCCACATCACTCTGTACCAGCATGGCTTTCAGTCTGCTCAGAGAATCAACCAGTATAAAGGAAACATCCAACGAAGGCCATAGCGTTGCCTCCCTAACCTTGTGGGTCGGTGGAAACAATACTTGCATACAACAAGGAAACCTGGAACTTACTGTGACCAGATATGCTATGGCTGGTACCATCCCAAAACAACCTTGGTCATTCAACATCAAATAGCTCCCATTCGAGAGCAGTTTGAGCACCGGATGAATCACGGCAGCTGGGGATCCTTTCAAGTGACACGATAGATTTGCAACGGAACCATTTTAGGCTCCGTGAAGCAAAATATCCTGACAAATTAGAAACCCACTTAAAGAACTCTCACAGTCTGAGCCACTGAGAAAAACGTCAGTGTCCCCATTCCTGCATCTAAATCTATATGCAAAATACCAAGAGTCATATATGTATCCCTGTCCCAACGCTTCATACCTGCCTACTTGGTGATACTGTAGACAGTATTGAAACTGGAAGGTTGTGACCGGCAATGTAATATGGCCATGGATTAACCATTCTGTGGAAGGTGACTCAGTCACGGTAAAAGGTAATTGGTCCAATTTTTCAATGTGCAGTATTGTATATTTTGCATCTCTTCATGCCATCTTTGTCTGTCTTTTTGTTAGATTGTATGCAGAAAAAAACAGTCGTACTGTTGATATACCGCCAGGGCACGTGATCAGATAACAATGAGTGTAGCGTCCAGCTCAATAATAGAATGGATCGCAATTGCGATTATCCATGTTGTAATAAAGACAAATCCAGTTCCATTATATCTTTTGCAGAAGACACAATGTTGCCCAGTGAATAAATCCTGGATGATAATGTGGTCATTTAAGGGGAAAAGAACACCTAGGTACGGTGGATTCAACAAATTACAGGTATATCAGCAACAGACAATTATAGAAATAACCTTACATATGTAGAGCACATAAACTGATAATTAAATATATTTCTTTTTTTGCCACTTTTTTTATGATAATAAAAATATATGGTCACTTTTTTTACATTTTATACATTACAAAAATATCTATTCAATTATTATCAATTGTTTAAAACAACTAGATTGATGTGCATACATTCAATACTATCTGATAATCAATTACACATAAATTTCACGGTGCTCTTATTTCAACATTCTTTGTATGTTCACAGAAACAATATCATCATATTTTTCTGGTCATGAAATGAAAGATTGAAACCATACAGTGATTTAACACTATGATGAAAGATTAAATCTTTTTCAGCAATCGATTATACACACAATATATTAAAAAACATCCATCATTGTAATGGTATGAGGAGACTGGCGGCTTGTTATCCAACTACGCGCGTTTCGGCTTAGGCCTTCGTCAGGACTCCGTCACAGGTTCTTGAATGAAAAAATAGACAACAATGTGGTCTGGTGTTAGTATGCCTGTTTGATAATTCTGATAAATTCTAGTTCCACATTAAGAGTTAACATGTTACACATGATAGGTGTATCAAGTTGACACAGTGTCAATAGTTAAATATAAATGGTGCTCAAAAGGTCAAGAGTGAAGGCCAAAAAATACTGGCCCAAGAATAGCACCCAAATCCCCAAGTATTTTAATGTTGTCAATTATTTTTAGAATTACATGCGCAAGAGAGCAAATGGAAAAAGCCTGTGCAGAATTTAGACATAGCATGCTCCAGGTACCTTCACCAAACCATCATTTATATCATGCTTAAGAATTAATCATGTTTTGAATCTACCTTTGGCGCAGGTGCAGAATGGATATGCCCTGATCGTCCAAATTTTAAGGGATATTTGCGGCAGCTACCTTATTTATACTGTTAAAGATATAAAAGATTATTATTATCTGAAAAATATTTGTTGATGTTTATTCTAACGTATGGTTTTTATTTTGATAAGTATTTAATTTAATACCTTTTTATAATTATATTGTCACCCTTCAGATGGGTGGCTCCGGTTTGAATTCTTCCCTATGGGCCCTATGTGGCTATTTCTCCAGCGATCTTCAGGACACTGGATCAGAATATAAAGACATGTAAATTAGATGAATAGGTGATGTTTAACATGATCCAACTCTCTTATTTAACCCATTTATTTCGTTGTTCATATGCCATTGACAAATCTTCGGCATGTTGAACTAACTAACATGATCAAAATCTAAGCAGGTTCCCGAAGTTACCTGTTAAGGGAATACTCATACTTGTCCCATACTATATGGGTGAACTTAACAAGGTACTTGATACCCGAGTGTAGAATGAAATTGATAAAAAGGGAAATAAAAAATTGGTAAGGAAGAATGACAAGGGAAAAGGGTTAAAATACACTAGAAAAATGCCTAATCATTAATGTGAATGACAATGGCCCAAAGGATGAAATATACTAACCCTTAGTTTATTTTGCTGCAGGTTATAAGCTTTCTGTTGTGGTCAGTGCACATTATACCCAGACGATAAAGCAGAAAGTGGCTTAAACCTGTTCCTTTTCTTGCTCCGTTGCTGAAAACAAAAAAGCAATGTTAAACCCTCTATTTAGTGTCACATATGTCTGGCACTAATTCTTGTTTATCTTTTATCAAAGGGGTTAAAAGTGGATGTCTGCTTCACCCACTTTGCGAGCAGAGTTAATATGCTACAATCCTTCTAAATTTATGTCACCCTATTTGGTGTTCGTTTTACATCTAGTGAATATAAAGACTAAATTAATGGTAACCTCTGCGGCCACTTTTAATCAATGCTCCTAATGACGCTGATGTAAATATGTGAGCAAAGAGAGGATTATACTTGACCACCGATCATATGTGCCAAGGGAGAGAAACTTGCCAACTACCTGAATGGTCGATATTACTCTCCCCAATTAATCTCTCTTATATCTAATACTTATTACTAGAGTTAGTTTACTCCATTCCCTGTACATAATACAGGGGACTCTAGTATGTATTAGTTTTACCCTTCGTGATGGTGTGTAGCCTGCGAGAGGAATTAGCGTAACACCGATAAAACAACCTCACCTCGAATTAATCTTTATTTCTAGGGACAAAAGGTTTCCCCATCCTTTTCTACATATACTCATTCTATAATGGCCCGCTTACCTGCCGTATTATTTCTAGGGACAAAGAGTTTCCCCATCCTTTTCTACATAAGCTCATTCTGTGATGGCCCGCTTACCTGCCGTATCCGTATCTCTGCTTGTCCTCGTGGGGAACGCCGATAAAACTGTATGAGCGCCATGATGGTTTAAATGCAAATTATGACCCTTGACGTAATGACGTGCGACTAATTCCGAGTTAAACCACGTCTGTTAAATGCAATGCTATCATGGGCGCCATCTTAACCTGGACACCTTTGTTCTAAAATATACATCTAAACAGATAAATGAATCTGAACAAATAGAGGGCAGCACAATCATGTCAAAAACCCTTTTGAGTCCTGTAACTTGCGTGAGTTATATATGTAAGAGAGGTGACCCTTGCCGTGAAAACGTTAAGTTACCCTATGTTCCCTCCCATTTTTTAACATGTTACTCTCTTAGGCACCGTCTTCATCCATCCATTTATATAGAACTTCCTGTAGATATCAGGAGTGTATAATGATAAATAGATGGCGCCATAGTCTTACGCAAAACTCAATCTGAGTTTGTGTGTTACATTGAATATATAAGAAGGGCCTGATCATTAATCGTCTACATAAGATAGGCCATGTATTGTCTTGGGTATTTTATACATATCACTATGTTAGTATAAAGACAATATATGGTCATGTAGTTTCATGTGGCTATCTCAATGATATGTTGGGCGATAAATGGATATAATACGCCCTAGTTTTGATCTATGGGGGACATGATAGCTTCTATTCTAATGTTACAGGTACTTAAGGGAAGAGCCCAGGTACTAAAGTACTGTCTCTACGTTCATCAATAGTTATATTTAATAGCCTGATCCCAGGGTATTTCTTGATTTAGCCCCTTTGTGGCCGTTTCCAAAGTATATATCCAAAAAACTTCCTTACGTTTTCTTATTGGTTCAGTGGCCATACCAGGCTTCCTTTTAATTTTCTCAAGGATATACCATTGTAAGTCATCTGGAGTGTGTTCATGATCAATGTAATGTTGAACAATCGGGGCTGTTAGTTTCCGGTTTCTGATCGCGGATCTGTGTTCAGTCATACGTGTACTGACTCCCCTACTGGTTTCACCTACATACCCCAGTTTGCATGGACAGATCAAAAGGTAAACCACATCTGTTGTTTTGCAATTTGTAAAGCTGGTGGATGATATGAGATGGCCATTGAATTGTAGAGTGGAAGACTCAATAGCTGTGGCACAGGATTTACAGGTGTTACATTTGTAGTTACCTACCACTGGATTGGGACCTTCAATACTTCTTTGTAAAAACGTGTTGGTCTGTTTCATCCTTGACCTAACTACGTGATCCTTTAAATTCTTATTTCGTCGGTATGCAAAAAGTGGTCTGGGCATTGGTGGTATTACGTTGGACTTGTTTATGTTTAGTATGTTCCAACTTGAACATACCGCCTGTCGGACTCTCTCATTAATCATAGGATGTCTGGTAACAAAGACTACAGATGTGTTAGTTTTAGCTCGGATGTTATGCAATAGATGCTGCCTATCATCAAACCTGGCTCTTTTGTAGGAGTCGCGAACAAGGCGCTTTTGGTAACCCCTAGCCAGAAATTTATTTTTCATACTCTCCGATTTGATGTCAAAGTCTTTGATGCTTGTACAATTACGACGCAGGCGTAAAAACTCCCCGAAAGGTATGCTGTTCTTTTGTGTTGTCGGGTGATAGCTGTCATAGTGTAACAGCGTATTCCATGCAGTCGGTTTGGTGTACAGATCTACCGCTAGAGAGCCCGACTCATTTTTAATAATAACATCCAGATACTCAACTTTACTGTTACTAACATTGTTTGTGAAATGAATATTCTCATCACACAAGTTTAGCCAGTCAAGGAATTCATCCAATTTGTCCAATGGGTCTGTCCAAATAAAAAAAATGTCTATGAATCTAGACCATTTGACCACAGACTCAAAAAAGGGTGCTACCTCATTATAGACGAATTTTTTCTCAAACAAGGACATATATATGTTCGCTACTGTGGGGGCACAAGATGCCCCCATACAGACGCCCTGTTTTTGTTTGAATAGTTGAGTGTTAAATTCAAACACATTATCTTCCAGCACTATTTTCAAACATTCAAGTAAAAAGATGGTCGGGCATGAGATCTTGTAAGTATTAATAAACCACTTTACAGCTTCTATTGCTCCATTGATGGGAATATTGCTATAAAGAGCTTCTATGTCCATTGTTACCAAATACTGTGTGGTAGGGCAGAAAGGTGTATCCTCAATCAGGTTTATTATGTGCCTTGTATCTTTGACATAAGCTGGTGTACGAGATACGTGGGGACATAGGATGGCATCGACGTATTTAGAGAGAGGCTCTGTAATTGAGCCAATAGTTGTTACAATGGGTCTCAACGGTGCGTTAACCTCATCTTTATGGATTTTTGGGATGCCGTAAATGCTAGCCATCTTTGGTTGTTCCACATTTAGAAAAGTCCATTCATTTTCACAGATGTCACCTTCCCTGAGGGCTTTATTTGTGAGCCTACGTATTTTAGTTGCAATGCTAGTGGTGGGATCTCTTGTTATTTTACTGTAAAAATGGTTGTCTCCCAACATAGCCTCCATTTTGGTGACATACGTATGGGTGTCAAATAGGACAATCCCTCCCCCTTTATCACATGCTTTGATTGTGATGGTGGGAGTCTGTTTGAGACCTTCTAAGGCTTGATGTTCCTCTCTACTTAGATTAAAGGGGGTCTTTTGTACATACTTAGTGATGTTAGTAATCTTGTTATAGACCACCTGCTCGAACACCGCCACTTCTGGTGGAAGCTGATCTAAGGTGGGGGTAAATCTAGATTTAGGGGAAAGTCCTGACCGATTCCCTGTGTCTAATTGTTGCTCCTTATTGGCAAAGAAAATCTGTAAACGGATTTTTCTAAAAAAGGCCATCAGATCTCTCAATAGTTCAAATTTATTTAGGCCTGAATGGGGAGCAAACGACAATCCTTTTATTAGTAGAGTATAGGCTGAATCCGATAAAGAGGAATCACTTAAGTTAAAAATGGGGATGGTTTCTATTCCCTCCAGTATTGAGCGTTTCGGGTAACAAGATACTGGTTGTGATCCATCTGAGGATTGCCCTGGAACCTCGGTAGGAATTGGGGTCTCCAATTGGTTCGCCTCATGAAGCGCCTCCCTAAAAAAGGCTGAACAAACCTTTGTCTTCTCGTGTTATAACCATTACCTCTAGATTCATAATTACTCATAGAACCTTCATTGTCCGAATCTGAGGTATCAGAGAAAGTTGTAATTTTGCGACCATATTGTCTGTTCGCCGGTTGGTCATAATATGCACCTTCTGATTGGTTGTAATAATTTTCTGTTAGGTACGGATAGGTATTCTCTTTACTAAAATAACGGATGTCTTTTTTTAGTTTGTCCACTGTCCTTTTTGTTAAGTATTCAGTATAGGAATGTAGATCTCTTTCTATGTCCTCTAACTTTTTTTTAGCTTCCTCTAATGTTCCTGATGCTCTAATTTTGTTCTCTAGATCTAATATTTCGGCTGCCAATTGGTCTATGGCCTCCTTGGCAGTTTCAACAATAAGCATCATAAAATCGCGAGAACATCGATTAGCGATCATTGACCATCTTTCCAAAAATTGTTTAATTTGGACAAACAATCCTGGAATATTTCTTACTCTCAGGCCTTGGGGGATAATCCCTGCCTTGAGGTATTCCAACATGTATTGTCCATGCAGCTCTATCCTTTTAATCTTTTTTCTAAGAGCTAGCAATGCTGCCGTATCTTCACTTTTTTTTGTACTATTTGTTATTTGGTGGCCAAAATTAGCTGTACTACCCACCATGTCTGCAAACTGTTCATCAGTGAAGCCAAAGGTCTGTAGATTTGCCATCATTTCTGATTATTGAACTGATAATGTTAAAAAGAAAAAGAAGAAAGTAATTACCACAAAGGAACCCTCCACTGGTGACTAGAAAATCAATTTAATAAAAGAATATATATTTGGAGTCTCTACCCAAGTGTACCATATAAGTGGAACACTATGTCAACCAGAAAACACCAAAGCACATGTCTAGATGTGTGGTAACTGAAGATACAGAAAACACAGATTAGAACCGAACAACCCCACACAGACAGGCTGCGGGACAACAATTTTGGAAAGAACGGGGCTCCGTTCTTTCCAAAATTGATAATGTGGTCATGCCATTGTAGACCACTGCCAAAGCCTTTTCTTGGTTAACCCTATCAATTTCACGTAGTCTCTCAGCAGCTTCCTGTTGAGAGATTTTTCAAATCTCATTGTAAACAGCGTATAGGAAGCATTTCTGACGTGGCTTCTGGGGGCCTAACAAAAAATCCCTGAGATCCATGTCATCTGAGAGTAAGGACAAGTGTTGTTTCACCTGGGACAGTTTTGAGGATTTTAGACAATCTAGGCCTAACTTCCCAACACTGCAAGATGTCACCACCCCGAGTGTTTTGTTTCTACATAGCGCTGGTCAGGCCTATGGGCACTAAACCCTTCGGTGTTACCCTTGAATTTTGACTGACACTTATTTGGGTCGATAGGCCAAACCAACCATACCTTCCAATTGGGGTCTGAGGAATTGTTTGATCCATTTCGTAGTATGGTATCTAACGTATCCTCATTGTGTTGTGTGTAATTTGGCAGCCCTCAAAGTGTGTAAAGGAGGGAATTCGAGGTGTGTTCAAGTCCTTGATCTTGGCTTACCCAAGACAGGAAGTCTGTTGCACTGTGTTGTTCAGGAAGATAATCTGATGTGGTACGAGGCATGCTCTAAATAAGGCCTCAGTTCCCTGAACTTGACATTATTTACTCCCCCAGACTGATTTTATGTCAATAGTGTCTTTCCACTAGTAGAAACCCTGTACAGACAGCTGGGCAATAAAGGAAGCAGAGTATAGCTGTTTCGTGTTAGTGAGCATATTTTTCTTTGCAGGTGTAGGTGCAACTTTATAATAATAGGCGGTCGGGTCTGAAATGTTAAACCCAGATAAATAAGCACACTTCTCTGCAAACGTTTGTGAACTACCTTTTGGCGGGGTTGGGCAATATTCCCATTGATGGTAAGTGAAAACATTATGTGGGATACTTGCTTTGTGCAAGAAATGGTGACCATTGTGTTGGTAACAGAACGTGTTATCAAAGTTAGATGTATCATCATACAATTCATCACTCGAAAATGCAGCAGATTGTTCAAAATCAGACAGCATAGCATTTACAGTTTCAAAGTCCCAATCATCAGAGAAAGTACTAGAGGTGATGATGTCACTTAATGACATTTTAAACAAGTGTGGTATTTTTAAAAAGTTCAGTTGGACCATATACATCATATGAAACCCTGTCCCAAACTATTGCTACTGGAACTGCTATAATGTTCACTACGGACAGGTCTCTATGTTCACAGTGTGATGATGCATGCAGTTTTAGGACCAAGTTCACATGTTGTATGGCAGAGCATTCTGGTAGGTAATGTCCATTCAGGAGCAGGATAAAGACAGTCCCTACACATATTCAGAGGATTAGGAACAGTAGACCTATAGCAATCCAGAGCTGTAGCCAGGGAGAAACAGCCAAAGGTAGAAATCACTAATTTGTTGTTTGTGGGAAACAGGCGGTGGGGTAACTCAGTTTCACTGGGATCCAATGAGAGTATCAAAATCAATGAAATAGCCAGACGCAGTTCGATCTATCTTTGGTAGCTCGGCAGGTTTTGTAGAACTGGCAGATGTCTCTGTTTGGGACATATTCACATAGATGTCAGTGTTAGACTGAATTGAGATCTGCGGGTCATTTGTAGATGGAAGTCGTTCAATGCCAACAGGTACAAGTTCCATTCCGTGGAGTAGTATCTTCAAACATTATTAGTCTTTCTGTCTGAACTTCCTGTATGCTAGCGAGAGGAGATCTGGTGCTACTCAGGAGCCCACGTAGCCTACTATTTAGTATTGGCCACATAGTGTAGTTTGATCAGATCAACTGAGACAAATCTTTTTTCTTTCTTGCCGGCAAGAGGTGGAAGAAGTACGTTTCTTGTTCCTTCGACAGCCAGGACAGGTACAGGCGCTCTGTAAGAAGGCCCAAATTATTTTTTGTCCACAATCTTTTCTCTGATCAGGTCCCCAATCTTCGGGATCCAGGGAGGTCTTGCTGGTACAGCTTTCACAACCCCAGTGGTGGTGCGTTTTAATTGAACGTTGCTTTGTAATGCCCGGAATTCATTGAGTTCCTGTAAAACAGCCAAACGATCATTGATGTGAAATGGTTTTTCATCTGCCACTGTGCTGCCACAGTCTAGGTCAGGTACCCACATTCTAATCCCAAACAGGACGTCGAATGGAGTACGACCCCCAGAGAACTTCTTGGCATGTTAAGTGCCCCCTCAACCCCACACAGGTGATTAACCCAACTGCCCCCCCAAGCCTAATACCCTTGCTGTTAAGGATTGCTTTAAGTCCCGTTTATTTCTCTCCACAATCGAATTTCCCTCGGGATGATACGGAGAGGAGTAACGCAATGCAACACCCAAACTTCCCATGGCTTCTTTGTAAGCCTGTGAGCTGAACGCAGGGCCATAGTCAGAATGTAATGTGCCAATTGCGTATGTCCCTATAAAGACTCGCAAATCCTTTATAACAGTTCGAGTGTCAGCTGAGCGCTGGGGTCAAACCTACAGAAATCTAGAGCATGAATCCACTTCTACCAGGATGTACCTGTAAGCCCTGTCAGATTGTAAGGGGCCACAGTGGTCCAAATAGACACATGCGAGAGGTCTGTCTGATATAAGTAGTGGTGTAATCGGTGGACGTGCTATGGTGGAACCCTTCATCTGCTGGCAGATGTCGCACTTAAGGAAAAAACCCTTGGTCTGTTTAGTGAGACCTGGCCACCAATAATGCTGCTTTAGTAATGAAATCGTTCCAGCGATACCTGCGTGTGCTGAATCCAGACCCTCATGTGCAGCTAGAATTAAACCTAATCTGCGATCCATGTTTGGTATTACTCTATCCCCCACTCCTGGAATTTGAGCATATGGAATGTTTTGCGCATCAAACTTTTAGGAGTACTTGAGTGGAAAACCTTTTGGCAAGGCTGAGCTGTTGTTCCGCGTAGTGTTCACAGCTATCATTATCTGTCCGTCTATCCTCGTACTAGAATGAGTGATTGCAGCAACGGCAGCAGTTCTCACTGTCGCCTTGGCGGCTTCATCAGCCAGTAAATTCCCTTCAATGTGCATGCCAATACGCTGATGACTCAATGTGTGAATTACATGAGCCCGTGGCTAGCCTTTTTTCAGCTCTGTCACTTGTTCCCGCATCAACTTGTCCTTTATTGTGCAACCTTTGGAATCTCTAAACCCAGTCTGTCCCCAATAGTGAAGATATTCATTGTATGACTGGACACAGTAAAATGAATCGCACACAATGAGTGTGGGGAATTCCTGATCCGTATTTTTTAGTGCCAGTATCAGGGCTTTTAGTTCTGCCAGCTATGCTGTGCAATCTTCTAGAGACTGCGTCTGCGTATTGCTAGGACGGAACTTGCTGTCCCGCATAAGTCTTTTCACAATTGAACATGCTGCGCTGTATTGCGGTTTACTTCCTATGGCAGGCTGGGCAGATCCGTCAGTGTAAATGATGGAGTCATACTGATCTAGAGGCATTATTTCATTCGGGAGAGGATATTCTTGTTCATACTGCAGAAATGCTTGTGTTTTTAATGTAGAATCAAATTTGTAGTCTACATCTGTTGCAGTGAGAGAATTAGCCCATTGTATACATCGCGGATGCAATGCTTTTCCCTTTGGAACGCTTGCTTTGGTAACAGCCTCTAAGGTTGGTACCGGAGTCACAACAATTATTCGTTTTCCCTGTGCTAGTGCTCTTTCTCTCACTACAGCAGTCTGTACTGCTGTCAGAATTTTTTCAGTTGATGCAAAGCGCATCTCAGCATTTGTATACAAATGTGATTTGTATGCAATGGGTACAGTTTCGCCTTCTTTCAAGGTTAAGTAAGTGTACCCTGATTGACCCGCGACTACACGGGTCACCAAATTTGCGGTGTTTACACATGTGTGTTTTTGTTTGGAAGCTATCATGTTAGCTTGTGTGGAACAGAGAATTTCTGTGTGTTCCTGTGTCCAATGTCAGACTGAAAAATCAGGTCTAATTAGGTCGGAGAAAGGTTTTATTTATTTTATTTTACTTTTTCTGCGTAATCAAAATATATGTTCTGCTAAAATTTAGGAATACTAAAATGGATTGTAATCTTTTCAAAGTCTTTGGAGGTTGGAGCAGTGCATTTTTCTAAAAAATTAGTTGCCAGGCTTTTCCCTTCACTTGTTAGCTCAAGTTATAAAAATAGGACATTGAGGTGGGCAATTTTAGATTTTTAGGTCTCGCCTACGCAGCGCGCATGTGCTGCTTAGGAGGAGACCTCTTGGAATCGATTCGCTTTTTCGCCCAAAAACGTGCACGCTTTGCATTGCTTTCAATGGCAACGCGTGCACGTTTGGCGTTTCCCTTGCGGGAGCGAGCTTTTGCGACATCTGTTTGTAATTATCTTGCAAACAGATGGTGCCCCTGCTCGCTCCCGCAAGGGAAACGCTGTGTGTGCTCTCGGCCGCACTCCCCCCCACACCTCAGCGTCTACAGGCGGGCAGGGGCCATATGTTTTTTTAATTATCTCGCGCCATACCCGCTTACACTTTCATAGAAGCAGGCCCGCTGTCCCGGACTCGCCAACTTTAACTATAAATCAAATATACTTTATTGAAATTCTGTTGAAATAATAACTCATTACACGCTAAATGATTTCTTTTAACTTAAAAAGAAACACTGCTATTTGGCTTCCAGTTCACAAATACAAAACCCTTTGCCTGGAGCCTGTGATCTGACTTTTTGTGGAAGTTCGATGCCCTCCGTATGTGTGCACTTCTTTCTCGGTGCAGAGTGCGCATCACACCCACTTACAACTTCAAATGAGCTCATCTGAACGGCCTATGGACAAGTCCCATTTTCCTTTTCAGCAAACAATGCTTCGCATGCTTGTGTTCGTAGTTTCACCAGTGCTTCATATATTTGAAACTACATTTCCCGGCATGCAGAGTTCTGTTGGCTAGAAAGCCCGGCCTGGATTGAGATGCTCCGGATGACGTGGGGGGCCGCTGTCATCGCTATGGAACGCCGTTTGGGTCCCACTTCCTAGGCCTCAAAGGCGCCAGTGACTCAGTGTCACACAATGCGTCCGCTGACAGCTGGCCCTGCTATGTCTGCCTATCGAGTTACCGAGGACAACAAGCATTTGCAATGCAATAGGTCTCGCATTTATGCGAGTTTAAGCTTTTGACATTGCAAATAACAATGCCTTTTATTTTTGTTTTCGTTATTAAAACATAAATAAAAGGCATTGTCATTTACAATGCCAATAACTTAAACTCGCATAAATGCGAGACCTATTGCATTGCAAATGCTTGTTTAAAGTTAGATTTTAGCCCACAGTGGCGAACCCAAAATTATGTTGTTCAACCTGTGCAACGATCCAATAATTCATCGCCCGTCAGATAAATATCTTTTACATAGGACAATGCCTCCTCATCACAAGTTTGAAGTAACTCTGTTACTCTGGCTGAGAACAACCCAGGGCTATTACTATTCCCTTGGGGCAGTCTACAGAATTAGCGCTGGGAGCCGAGGGCTGAAAATGCTGCCAAATGTCTGCTTTCAAGCACTATATTTTGGCAGAAGAATACATTTGAGATATCTAATGTTTTTTATTTCTTCCGCACAATGTTATTCATTAATGCGGCACTATGTGCATTCTGTAGTGCAAATGTTTTAGTGCTTGTGTTCAAATGACTGTAGTCTAAAACTAGACGGTATGATTTGTCGGGTTTCATTACGGGAAACAAAGGATTATTTATGGAGGAGGTGCAATTTTCAATCACACCTTGGTATTCAAGTTGATCTGAGATCTCCCTGACTTGTTTCTTTGTGTAATGTTTTATTTGGTACTGCCTCTGTGGTGTAGGAGTAGTTTTAACTGGGATTTCATGTTGAGGTGACTCAGCATCCCACCCTACATGATTGCGGTATAGTGCGGGAGCTAGCGCTAATGCCAACTGCTACATAAAGATGGTAAAATTGCCTCTTCCCCCTTTGGTCAATCCATGATGAACTCAGGCGGCCAATCTCTTTCAGGCAAAGAACCCTGAAAGGATTGAGAGGAACGTGTATCAGTATCCTGATACCTGTCAGGTTTTTTATTATTATCACGGTTCCTAAGATTATATTTTCTATCAGAGGGCTCCTGTTGAGGAGACTCACCCCGTGATTGTGATGCATTCTGCTTATTATTTTTTTGATTGTTTGTTGTCCCATTTCTTTTTAGAAGAATTGGGCGCTTGCTTGTCAATTGTGGTTTACCAGGTCTAGCTCCCAAGTTATAGCTAACCAGCGAAGCATAGGTATCTTTGATAATCTTAGGTAGTTCTCGCTACTATTGTGCAGGAGTGCATTCCCTTAGGCGTTGGCGTATAGCCACCGCTGATGCCTCCCCTTTTATGTTAGCTAACATAATTGTTGATACCTGGGCAAAATTGCCTATCAATTTCATCCCTAAGTCCAGGACAGGTTATGCCCCATACTCATTCTGTATTTGTTTCAATACTTCTGGTATAACCGCTATTGAGGGAGTACCGTGAGTTCTTGTGTAAACGGCAGCGAAAACTGTACCCCAAGTAGCACAATCCTCTATCAAGGGAGCTATTCCCATTGGCAAATAGTCAGTATCCTGTGTTTTTCTTGCGGGCCCGTATGTGGAAATACTGCCTCAAGCTGGGCTATTTTCTGTGCTATCCAGAACGGCATCTGCTCACGCCTAGTGGGCATTCTTCCCATAATCATGTTCAGCGTTTGTGGGGTGACTTTTGTCGCTGTTCCTTGCGGTTGACCAGTTTGAGTGACCCTTGTAGGTTGAATTGTAAGTGTTCGCACTACGAACTGTATAAGTTTCTATGCAGTTTTACTATCTCTTTGTAAAGTGTACGTCATTCTTCTGCTGGCAATGTATCCATCTCTGGATGCGTTGTGTAAGCAGCAAAGACCAGCCACGTCAATCCTTCTCTGTTGAGTGGACCAAGTCTCACATTTGTTGTGGAGTGGGGGAGGGCGCCTTTAAACCAATTTATATGCTCTTGGTAAGTTAACGTGACTTCTATGTCCTCGTATGGAGAGTATTCGTCAGGTGTCTCAGCTGGAATGTAAGTATGAAACAAATGTGTGCATGCATCTACAGGTGGAAATTTAACCCAAGAATAGAATACCTCTGTTCTGAATGCCTCGTGTGCCTCAATCACAAAGGTAACAGTCCCACCCAATGATGTGACTCCATAATCTAACAATTTTATAGTAAGTGCATGTCTGCAATTTTCTGAAATGTTAAGAGCACCTTCCTGCTTAGCTTCCACCTAACTAGCACCACTCGTACCAGTGTTTCCAGTCTGAGACCTTATGGGAGGTGTTTTAAGTAAAAGAGATAAGGTTTTGCACAACTTTAGGGAAATATTATTCTTCAAGCTTAAACAAACCAACAGCCAATACATAGGATATACCTACTCAGCTCCCTTATCACTCCAGACGTCTCTGGATAAATGTGAGTAGCGGTCTCTGAGAAAGCACGACTTAACTACTCAGATTTGACCGTTAAATAAGACCCAAGCCAACGGTGGTGGCGCCATGTCATGTAGTTCCTAATAATACATAGGATCTGTGCATTTAGACAACATAAACTAAGGGATTGGTGTCCAGACTGATTCCAGACACCGCAAAGGATATGTTAGTCTTTAAACCAGCTAGCTCACAGTGCCACCATAAGCCCCCTAGCCTTACCAAGGAGCAAATAGTTTCGGGCAACTATCGAACATGACAAGCCTTGATCCTTCAGGGATCGTGGAAACAGTGCACTACTTTTTGCTCAGTCACTCGTGCTCATTTGGTCTTAGAGAGATACACAGACTAAACGGTGGGGACGTTTTCAATAAGCATTTATTGAACTAGCATCATTCTAGTAAAACACATGTTGACTGCGACAATAATGAGACAGAAACAGATATATAAGATTACAAGCACCAACAGAGTAAATAAAAGGTAGAATTCTACCATGGTGCTAAAACAGTAAATATAAGCAGGCATATCGATACATGGCAGTAATAAAGCGTACTCCTACGATGCAAACCCTTCTAAGTGTACCTACGTATACCTAGCGTGTATGTGGGTGTAAAGCCAAGAATCCCCTAGGAAAGAGCCAACCCCATTACCTGTTGGGAGAGGATGAAGGATCCCGTCTTGGTCTCGAATTAGGCACCCCGCAAGGGACGTCAGACCATTGCGTGCTGGAGCTTCTGCAGGCCAGGACCTCATCGTCTTGTGTCAGCGTGGAAGTTTCTCCTCTGGTTACCCAGCAAAGATGTGGTTCCTTTATACCCAAAAGGTACCCTCCTGGGTTCTACCTAGATATGTAATGGCTTGCCATTATGTATAGTGGACCTGTCATCCAAGGATGACGATAGTGGTGACTTTTGTACAGAGTTAGTATACAGAAGATGGTAATCCTGCTGTGTGGGTCCTGGGCAGAGGAATAAGATATGATATTAGGAATCCTCATGCATAATAAATGAGGTCAGTTCCAGAGAAAACTGATCGACATTTATTCAGCACATAACTAGGTAAAAGGTCAGTGCCAGAACCAATATGCAGAGCAAGGTAGGACACATTTAGGTAAAAGGTTGTGCAGCTACCTAGGCCTACATTGGGGCTCAACAGTTTGTGCAGAGGAGCTTTGTGACTTTTTTTTGTCCGAACTCTTGGGCTTAGGAGGGGAAGGGTTGGGTTGGGGATTTGGCAGGGGAGCTTTTTGCCTTTTTTATTTTTTAACTTTTGGGTTTGGTAGGGGAAGGGGTGGGTTTGGTTTGCTGAAGCGAGGTTTCTTTTTTTTACGGGTAGTCTTGGGATGGGGAGGTGTTCTTTTTGATTAGGGAGGGGGGGTTGGAACGTGGAGGGCATTAGGGCAAGGGTAAACAGGACATCCTCTCAGGGAAAAGGGGTGGGATGTTTGGGAGGGGATGAGGTTTGAGAGGGAGTGGATATGTGTGCTGTGTGTGTTGAGGGTGCAGGTGCCTGCTGGTCTGGTGCATGTTCTGAGTGCTGTGTGGTCTGAATCTGTAGGAGTGTGTTGCATGGGTGAGTTTTGGCATTTGTATTTCTGAGGTGTGCTTCCTAATGTATGTGTGCGGATGTGTATGGTGTGGAGGTGAAGGGTGTTCGTGTGGTGCATGTAGAGGGGGTGGTGCGTATGTGTGTGGTGTCTTTCAGTGAGCTGGTGGTGGGTGTGAGGGATGGGTCTGTGGTAGTATGTGCTGTCAGTGGGTATGTTAGTGGAGGGGCTGGTGAATGTGTCTGTAGTGGTGGCTGTGGTGTATGCATGTTTGTCAGTGTGACTCTGTTTCCTTTGTTTGTTCCTGTGTGTGTGTGCTGCTTGTGTCTGTTGAAGTGTGTGCATGTGAATGTTTGCGTGTGCTTTGGACAGGGCTGGGCATGAGGAATGAGGAATGAGGATGATGCAGAGATGAGAGGTGGGGCAGGAGGTTGGGCAGATTGCACGGCTGAGGTCAGGGAGAAGGCCAGATCCTGATCCGACCACTGTAGGGCAGACATACCACTGTGATTGCCTTCCAGGAAGCTGACATGTGCTGCATCTGGGAGCTAAGCCCCTGGGTGGCATTCAGCAGGGAAGTCGGCCCTACAGCGATCATGCGTAGTAGGCCAACAGCTTCCTCACTGAGCATAGCCAGGGCCACAGGGGCAGGGGGTGAGGTACCTTGGGCAAAGGAGACCACACTCTTTTTAGGAGTGCTGGGTGGGGGGAGCAGAATGGAGGGTGGAGATGGGATTTGGGGTGGCAGACAAGGTTGCAGGTGTAACACTTCCTGGCGGGTGTGTCACCACTAGGGAATGCTCACTGGTGGAGGTCTCCAAAAAAGATGTACTAGAGCCAGTGACCTCCAGAGCACTCCCATCACCCTGCGTGAGACTGGGTCCCTCGCTGTTGCTGGAGTTGCCAGTACCGGAACCGCAGTAGGTAGCTGCTTCCCCCTTTTGTTGGCCACGCTCTCCTTTGCCTTCTGCCGAAGATGCTGTTTAGAGATGTACAATAGATCATTGTATCTGTGTAAATGGAACTGATCATGAACTTATAGCACAATACATTTAACAAGATTTCACATTACACCTGCTTCGGCCGCTCCAACTTTGTTAAGACATTATCATAATCCCAGGCATGTTGGCAACATTTCCTGAAACTACTTGGTCACAGGTTGGTCATTAGACCTGATAGCTCCTATATCATGGATGATCTTGTCTGTCACCTATCAATTACTTTTCTACAGGAACCGTCTAACACAGGCATCTCCAACGAGCAGCTCGTGAGCTACTGTTAGCTCTCCAGTTACCTACAAGTAGCTCTCCTGTGTGCAGCTCAGAGTACTAAATTAGAAGCTTTTGCTAGGTTGAATTAATATATTTATATCGAAATTGAAAAGAGTATTTGAGATCAAAATATGCATATTTTCAGAACTCATAAGCCGATGATTTGAGAAAAATTATAGATTTAATTAAATATATTTATAGATAATACATATCATGCTGCATCAAGGAGACTTATGACGCATATTATTACCTTAGTAATAGGTGTTTTACAGTTATGGCTGTTCGGTATTACCCATGTAGAGGCATTCCAAATTGACAAAGCCTTTTTTTACATTACGGTGGCAACCCAGTTGTGGCAACGAAGTGATCACTGCTAGCAATCTTGCATAGGGTGGTCGCTAATGTAAATTTGTCTGATATAGTCAATATTACAATAGTAATAACAGTAGCTCGGGAGGATATTCATTGAACATAAGTAGCTCTTATTACAGAAAAGGTTGGGGAACCCTGGTCTAACACCTCTGAATGTTTGGCCTTTGTTGCATAGTATACAGAACTTTGGCCCGGATTTAGATCTTGGCAGACAGGTTACTCCATCACAACGGTGACGGATATCCCATCCGCCAAAATATAAATCCCATAGGATATTATGGGATTTATATTTTAGCGGACGGGATATCCATCACTTTTGTGACAAAGAAACCTGTCCACCAAGATCTAAATCAGGCCCTGATACATATATCATGATCACTTCTAAGAGACAAAGGTAACTCACAATATGCAGCATATTACACCTTGATAGATTTCTACTGTTGGCTAATGATTCCTAACTTGGGCCTGAAACTGTGTTTACAAGATGGGAAATCACTATATACATGTGATGGGACATTCCATAACCAAGTATTCCCTTTGCCTCCATCATAGATGTAGCTTCTGGACACAAGAAAGGACACTGATCAATCGTTTTGTTTATTTGTTACTGTGTCACCAATGTGTACACATTGCTGATTGTGTTGTTCTTAAATATGTATGCCTCTCACAGATTTTTATGAGAAACCAGACTGGCTTACATCCACACTTGAGAAGAGGTAGGATATCATGCAAACCTGTCACTTGTAGGTAGGATTCTCAGCACAATTTGGATATGTATAGAACATAAAATCTGGCCATTTAATCTGATGGCAGTAGAACATCTAGCTCACTAGCTCACTCTTGTGTGGGTAAGAAATCAACTTATCAAGGTGACGTCGGGAACATATACTGTATCATGATTGCATTGTATGCTATGTTACCTATATTAAGGCTAAGCCTATATCATTTGCAACAGGAAAGGATCATCACACCTAACATATGAAGAACTAGTGGCCTGTTAACTACAACTGTCCCTCTTACATCCAAACAAACACTCATGAGTAATTTGTTTAGGCAGGCATGTGTCTGCTGAAACCAGTCCATTAGTAGTGAACTCAAAGCAGGGGGTATCCTTTACCAAAAAATCATGTACTAAACACTTCATCGTATACCTTGTGCCAAACTTACACTTTCCAAAAATCTGCGTTAGGCATGTGTCAACCTTCATGTAGATATAAAAGAAATGCTATAACAAAACAATTGTCAGTTCACTTGTTCAACTCGCACTACAACTTACCTCACTGCTGCTGCTGTTGGGCTCTCAACTCCCCATCAAGCGCCTGATAGGCTACCACAAGAATGCGGGCCATTTGGGGGGGGGGGGGGTGAGTGTGCGGCGCATGCGCTTCCCACATTGGGAGGACTGGCTGAGCTGGACTTCAGCTGGCTTTCGGGTCTCCCACCTCTTCCTGCAGTGAATGCTGCACCGCTTGTAGACCACCAGGGCCCGCTCCTTCCTGGCAATGGGCTTCCAGATCTCCCACTTCTGATGGAGGGTGACCTGTATGGATACAAGAAAAGTGTTAGACCTGGCTTTTACAGCAGGTTTATCCCAGATTGTTTGCTTGTGGCCTTCTGTTTCTGACCTGATTTTGTTGGTTTTAAGACTCTAGGCACTTTACCACTGCTGATCAGTGCTAAAGTGCATATGCTCTCCCTGTAAATTGTATGTATGGATTGGTGTTTCCATAATTGGCTGATTTGATTTACTAGTCAGTCCCTAGTACAGTGCACTGTGGGTGCCCAGGGCCTGTAAATCAAATGCTGCTAGTGGGCCTGCTTCACTAATTGTGCCACCCACATAAGCAGCCTGTAAATGTAACTCAGGCCTGACATTGCAGTGCCTGTGTGCAGTCTAATACTGCCATGTCGACTTGGCAAGTGCACCCACTTGCCAGGCCCTGACCTTCCCTTTTCTTACATGTTAGTCACCTCTAAGGTAGACCCAAGGTACCCCTGTGGGCAGGGTGCAGTGTACGTGAACGGTAAGACATGCCCTAGTGTGTGTGGCATGTCCTGATAGTGAAATACTGCTAATTTTGTTTTTCACTGTTGCAAGGCTATCTGTTCCCATAGGATAGAATGGCGAGTTTGCTTTTAACATCTTATAAGCCTAACTCCCCCTGGGAACAAGGTTGGAAAATAAAGTTTGGTATGCCTGAACTCAGAATGTTAAAATGCATCTTTTAGTGATGGTGATTTTTACATTTTGTGCTTAAAAATACCACTTTTAGAAAGTAGTTATTTTCTTGCTTAGCCATCCAGTATGCCTCTGCTAGGATGTGTATTGACTGTCTGGCTTTGGAGTGACGAGGGCTGGGGATGTGCAGTGGCTCCAGAGAGTCTGGATGAGTCAGCGCTAGGATGAATAGGACTGGTGTGCATTTGGAGTGCTGGGAGGAGTAGCACCTGCAACTGAATAGGGCTGTGCCTGCCTTCCACAATGATGGCTCCGCCCCCCTGTGGTGTGTCTGGAGCCAGGGCTCACACTGACATTGGAGGTTTTTGTGCACTTGCAAAGTGCCCCCAGAACTGGTTTGGACTGAGCTCAGAGCCCTGGGCCAGGAGAGAACAAAGAGATTTACTGTATAAAAAGAGGGGCCCAGACCCCAGACTTTTAGATCACTTCAGGGAAATCAAGATGAACCTTTGCCAAGGAGAAGAGCTGGAGAAACTGAGGAGGAATACTGCCGCTGTGCTGTTTGCTGTCTGGGGTTGGCCTGCAGTGGCTACTTTCTGCCAAGGAAAGGGAAAAGGGCTTTGCTGTTTGCTGTGTCCCCTGCTTGAAGAAGATCTCCAACGGCTTGAAACTGAGCTTGCCACCTGTTCTGAAGTCTCAGGGACACAAAGACTTCACCCCCAGCTCCCCTGAACTCCCTTGCTTTGAGTTCTGACCTGCTAAGAGGTGCCTGCTGTTGTTTCGGACCTCTGGAGGCTGTTTGCCGCTGGGAGCTGGAAAAGTAACGCAACTTAGAGAAGCGTGACGCATCCGCACCTGTTTCCGATGCATCGCTGAAGAAATCGTCGCAGCGCCTGCCCGCGACTCAAGAAATCGCTGCACGCCGCATCGAGTGCACCGATCTCTGAGGTCACCGCACCGATTCTGACACAAGGCCTCCTGTGCAGCTGCAACAACCCACGCATTGTCCCGGATGGTCGCATCGAGGCGCCAAGTCTGTCGCATCTTGGGGGGACGCAGTAAGAAACCAATGCATCACCTCCTCTCCAATAAGGAACTGACACCTCACCTCCCCTGCGCAGCAATAAGGAACCGACGCATCACCTTCCCCGGAGCAAGGAACCGATGCATCACCTTCTCTGAGTGTAAGGAACCGACGCATCACCATCCCTGCGACCCTTTTTGTTTGTGTGCACGACGCATCCAAGGTACTTTGTGTGAAAAGTGTCATATCTGCAAATTGCTTTGGACTGAACCATTTCTACCATTTAAAAGTCATATTTGTAGTTCTCGCCTAGCGTTGCAGCGTGCATGGGTAGGTTTTAGAAGTGGAGTTCAATCCCCGCCCATCTTTTTTATTGGCTGGCGTCATCGTTTATGGTAAACGCTGGCTTCTGATTGAAAATGAGGCTTCTTTGTTACCACCCTGTCTCCTTTTGGGACCTCCCATCCGGACTGGATTGTTTACTTGCGGCGTTACATGGTGGGCTTTATCTGGTGGGTGAGCACTATTTTTAAAATGGACACTGATGAGGACAATGGCGGCTGCCGCGCTATGCGCTCAAAGTTGTATGTTATTATTACTTTAATGAGCGCGGCGTCCGCTAGGGACACCGCGCTCACTTTATTTATTAATATTTTACATTTATGTTAAGCGCGGCGTCCACTTCAGGGACACCGAGCTCTGTTTTTTTTTTTTTACTTTAACACTGAGCGCAGGGCCCGCTTTATGGACACTGCGCTCAGTGTTAAAGTAAAAAAAAAAAAAAAACGAGCGCGGTGTCCTTGAAGAGGCGCCGCGCTCAGTTTTAAACTTAACCATTTGCAATGCAATTGGACCTATTGCATTGCAAATGCTTGTTTAACATATGTTGAATATGGTACATGTTTTCCCTTGTGCCTACCCCCTAATTTAATGCAGAAAAAATTACGACTCTTTTATACCATTGTAATGTAACCTAATAGTAGTAGCAGTACACCAGCATTGTTTTCACGGTACTCCTACACCGCATAGGGAAAGAAAGTAAAGCACTCGTACTGTTGCAAGGCACATTGTGTGTAATGCAGTGACTGCCATGTTTTCAAGTTCCAATAGCGATGCCTGACCTCTGCCTGACAAGCACGCCCACCGGAAGAACGTCAGTAGATGTACTCTACGGCTGGGAACCTAGGAGGCAAATTAAATACACATACGTAACTATCAACGAGCTGTATCATAATGTGAGGTGATCGCAGCCTGGATCTCCCATAAGGGAGCAGGGCGTTCACCTCGGAGTAGGGGTCAAGTAGCTGTGGCTTCCTGTCAGATGAACAAATTATTTCTGATATATTACCACAGTCTCTAATGAGGACTTTCAGGAACATACATGTTTTTCACGTTGAACTGTGACCCATGAACTGTGCCAGTCGCAGGAAATGAACAATGGCAGCTGTTCATTCACGGGCCCACCGGGAGAGGCCTACATGCGGCCCTGCCGCCCAATCACCATTAACGAAGACAGACACCACAGTGCAGCTCAGGGTGGAGCCCGAACTGCACAGTCACACGGTGGAACCATCTCAGCCGTCTGACAACTTATCTCATCGTCCGTCAAGTGGCAACAAACTTACACACGTCTACGTGTGCAACGGCCAACACTGTAAAGTAAACATCAATGGCTGGCCAAGGGGACTGAGCGGGCCTTCCGCTGCTGCCTTCCACGACTCTTCCTTCAAAATAACATGAGATAAGTGCAAGAGACAGCAATGCTCTTCTCTCCACCACTTGCAGAATATATATATTATGAACTCCTTGTTTTTTGCTGTTTTTTAAGCGGTTCCCACCACCGCTCCCGGTTGCACCCGCCGCGAGTTCAGCAAGCCCCAGGTGGAACACTGCTTTGGATATATATATATATATATTTGGGTCGTTTTATATAGCGCGAACTAGACCGGAAGGTATCAGAGCGCTTTACATGTGCACCAGTTGCGTCACAGAGGGACACATTCATTTTTTGTTAGGCACGGGGAGATCAGGTGATTTGCCCTGAATCACAAGATGTTGAGTGTCCTTGCCGAGACTTGAACCCCCAGCTTCGAGGTCGATCGCTCTAGCCGTTACGCCACATCCTCTGATGAATGTATGTGCACCCGTAACTCTGTGGAAATAATCGATATCCTGCGTGAGTCTGTCCGGTGCTTTCGTAAACTCGCAGACATGTTTGATGCACCTAGTTCTGCTGCCAAAGAATCAGCGCATGTGAAATACTAACGCTAGCTCAAGGAAGATTGGAATGAACCTTTTATGCAAATAAAAAACTTTCCCGTTCTTTTAATCAATATTAAAATGTCACCAGGAGTCAATATAAGTGTTTAAGGTGAAAGAGCGCAAACACATTTCCATCAGCAGTTTGCCCATGCACAATTTCACTGTGCACAGTTTGCTCATGTGCTGTGAGCCTTTCCCCACATAATGATGAGAATCTGTGCTTTTCATATTTGCCTTCCGCTTTGCATATTTAAACTTGGCGAATCTGCACCATGGAGCTTTGCGCCCAATTGAACACTCATGAATTTGCACCTGGGTCATTTTGATTTGTTCTTGCCAAAAGGTATGACAACTGCGCACCCAGCTGTTGCACTGCTGAAATGAGGAAAACTCTCCTCTTAAAGTGAGCCATATTTCTCAAAATTCACCAAATTAATCCATAGTATATCAGACAGTATTTAATTGTCAAGTAATCCATGTATTCAATACTTGTAGAATCACTCCGGAGACAGCTGAGTTGAACCAGAATTCTTTATTCCGCATTTTCAAATGCCTTATGTTACCCATCAGGTTTATACATAGACACGTGCTGTCAACCATCCCTCAAGCCGATACTTTAAAAACCCAATGCATTTCGAACCTTATTAGTTCTTCATCAAGGGTTGCTGTAATAAATCAGAAAGAACTACATAAACAACAATTCGTGGACAAGATTCGCTCAATGTCTTAAAAATAATAATGTCCACCCAACACTCTTCCCAAATTTACTCATAGCAGTCCCTCATTAACAACCCTCATAGATGCACATACAAAATCAAAAGTGAACCGAACATAACAACCCCTTCTACTTGCATCCACAAAAAACAAACTGTGCTCATTTACCTCGTGAAAACGCGACCGGCTGTTTAACATATTCGTGCCTTCCTTCGTATTCAGAAAATCTTCAACTTTTCCCCCTCCCGCCAAGACAGTTCTTAAAGCCTACTTGCGCACGTTTACCCAATAAATCACCTAATTGAAACAAGACCCCGTGACCTACTGTGTCCTATGCTTGCTCGTAATGAAAACGACTAATGCCTAAAAGTCCCATAATGCACTGACTGACCCCGTCATCAGAAACAATGAACCCATCTAAAGTTATCAAAAAAGTCCATGATAAAAAAATAACTTAAACATGTGAACATATATAATCATAGAAAAACAGTGGTTTTATGTGAAATATTACAATGCCATACTCTTAATAAAAATCACATGCATCTGATCCGAATTCAAAATGTGTTGAGCGTCCCACGAATTTGTAATTCAACCTCCTCTCCAATCAAATAATATGCAGTCCAAACGTAATGTCCTTTCGAAGATCCACTTGAAGTCTTCTGATATTGTACTGTCTCCACAGTGATGCTTTTAAGTAATTCCATTGGCTGTTCGATAATTAGTAAACCACTGGGGTGCAAAACTCGCGCTGGGACGATAAAAAATTGCATTACAAATGTAAAGATAGCGAGTGCACTCCTTCCCTTATATTGATTATTAAGTTTTTGCTTTGACTGCCAAATGAATGCGTGCATAACAGCGCTGTGAATCGTCCCGTCACAGCATGTCAATGATCCTGCCAAAAGGGACGACAATTACGCACCCATTTGTTCCAGTTGGGCTTCAGAGTGCCTCACATGGGAGACTGCTCCTCCGGCCTAACCGTTCTGGTTTGTGGCATCAGCACTGCTTCAAGACAGTGACTGCAGCAAGACTAAATGGAGCCAAGCTGCACAAATTAACAATACATAGCACTGTGCTAAATAGCTCCACAATGCCAATTAACAGCACCTGGCAGTTTATCCAATCCGGCCCCAGATGAACACATCACTGAAGCAAATATAAGGCTTGTTCTCTTCCTGCCAGTGTCATGAACGGTGGCAAGGATTGAATGGGCATAAAAAGTGAAATAGGTTCTGACACACCATAAATAGTTGCAGACCTACGGACAGTATTGGAGAGCCTCCGTGGCGATCAATATTTAAGCGATAGCACTGCTGTATCTTCCCTATTGATAAATGCAGGAATTTCATTTTTAGCACAGGCAGTCACAAGCACCATCTACAAGGATAGTAATATGTGTGGACAGAGATCTTCTATTAAATAAAATCTGCCATCATTTCAAGGGCGCTGCGTATTTTCTGCATTTTATGGGCTCTGAACAGAGTTTTTGTGGGCATTAATCACATTTACAGGACAAATACTGTAAATCGGTTGCATTGGATTTGTAATGGCTGGGTTCTCTTTAGAGGGGTATGGTCCAGTGCCACTGCACAAGGACTCTGATAAATGCAATAGGTCTCGCATTTACGCAAGTTTGAGCTATTGGCATTGTAAATGACAATGCCTTTTATTAATGTTTTGGTTTTAAAAACATAAATAAAAGGCATTGTCATTTACAATGCCAATAGCTTAAACTCGCGTAAATGCGAGACCTATTGCATTGCAAATGCTTGTTATTACTGTATTGTGGATTTTTGTCGTTTTGGTCTTGTTTGGTTTAGATAAAGATTACTTATTTTTCTTTGTAGTGTTTTCACTGTATTACTGTATGTGTTAACAAATGCTTTACACACTGCCTCTGAGATAAGCCAGTATGTTCGTGCCCAGCTACCAAGGGGGTGAGCAGGGTTTTTTTTAGAAGTGTATCCCTCTTACCCTGACTAGAAGCAAGGGTCCCTATTTGGACAAAGGTACCTACTTCTGCCAACTAGAGACCCCCATTTCTAAAACTGGTGGTCAGCGGTGAGATCTGGACTTGCATTTCTGCCCTACATACAGTGATTGGTGTACACTACTAGTAGAGTGCAGACCATTACGCAACCACATACTATTTTTCCCTGTTTCCCTTTGGAATTTTGTTGTTGGAACTCTGGTTAGTTGTTGCACCTGTTGGGCCATGTCAAAATGGAAGTCATCTTTTGGCACTTGCACATCTACAAGATGAGGGAACTAAGGGGCACATGCATCAAAGTAGGCTTTTGCGATTACTTAATTGCGATTATTAAGGAATCGCAAAAGCCTATGCATGTAGGAAACGCTAAAAAATAGCGATTCCCAAACCTTCCTTAATTGCGACTCGCAAATTGCGAGTCGCAATTAAGGAATGGCTTCCCTTTCATTCCTATGGTCCTACAGGCCCATAGGAATGAATGGGAAATTGCATGCGCAATTTGCGAGTACCCAATAGATACTCGCAAATTGCGCATGCAATTTCAAGGGTGCCAGGGTGCCAAAAGGACACCCCATTGCACCCAGAAATTCATATGTGCACCGATGTTGCAGCACACACATGCCCCAAGGGCATGTGTGTGTGTGTAACCTGGAACTTTGAAAAATTCACTTTAGTGCATTTTTCAAAGTTTTCGCTAAATACCATCAGGTTTAAATTATCGGTATTTAGCGGACCCTAATAGCGAAATCGCTATTTTAAATGCAATCTTGCATTGCATTTAAGGCTTCGCAATTTGCGATTCCTTAAATGCAATCGCAATTTGCGATTTTTGCATTTGGGATGATGCATCCCAAATGCAAAAATACCGGTCGCAAAGGGGCAGATTCTGAGAATCTGCACGTTTGCGACCGGTTTTTGCCTTGATGCATGTGCCCCTAAAAGTCTTTTGCAAGGAGAGGGGGATACCTGTGAAGAGGAGATCCACAAGGCAGGATCTTGAGGCAGCCCTGCATAGCTATGAGGTACTACGCTGGGAAGCAACACTAGCAGATGACTCTGAGGAGGAATCTGAGGGGGAAGATCCCCAGCCAAGATACCAAGAGGGCAGTGGCCCTGAGGAGGAAACATTTTGGGAAAGATTGGCTTGTGAAGAGAGGAATCGGATTCGTGCTCGTGACCGGAGGCTGAGGCAGCTAGACCGGGAGTTCGAGAAGATAGAGCGAGCCTTAGCTGAAAAACAAATGTGTGTAGCTCAGGAAGTGAGCTTGGCTGGGCTGGAGGTGGGGTCCAGCTCAGATGGTGGCAGCAAAAGGTGTTATCTAGTGCTGTGGAAGAAGTCCACACACCCAGAGATGTGGCGCCTGACTTGAAGGAGGGGGTTGACATACACCAGGGGTTTCAGGTATATGAGGTAGCTCCAGTGGTGCGTAGTGTCACTGAAGTGGATTGGGGAACTGGCACAGGGGATCATATTCCTAGTGGTGGGAGGGACACTCTACTGACTCTGGATGAGAGGTGCAGGGAGAGGGGTTCCCCCATGGTAGAAGTCCTTGGTCTGTGAGTGTGGAGACCACCCAAAAGAGTGTGGGTTGAGTGACAGAGACAGTCAGACACTGTCTTGCCAATCTCAGGAGAGTGATGTGGAGTACTTGTGCGAAGCACTGGATGGTAAGGCAAAGGGTAGCTTGGTTAACACCAGTGTGGGGCTGTGTGATTCAATTGGTGAAGAGCATATTTTAAGTCCCTGTTTTCCAGAGCTATGCCAACACCTGGTGGAGCGTGAGTTCTCTGACCACAGGGAGCTCACACTGGAGGCAGAACTTTTGGTGGATTACGGAGGGTCTGAAGAAGCATCTGGAGGTGATCCTGAAGTCGGTGGCATAGGTTTTCCCCAGCCAAGTGAGGTAGGGGAGGGTTGTGATGGCCCCAGAGTAGTGGGAGGGGTATAGGGTCCCATGTCCTGTCTCAGAGGAGAAGGAGTGGGAGTGGGCTGTGTCCCGAGGTGCCTGAAACCTAGTCCCAAGGCCTGGTTGGTTCCATGAGGGAACACCAGGAGGGGGGCCTAGTCTGTACAGGGAGGCCATTCCCTGACGGGGATCCAAAGGTGTCAGTTGAGCTGTGGGAGCCAGCTGTAATTAGCATTCCACCAGCTCTGGTGTCTGGCAGCACCTCTCCATTTGGGGGGGTGCGTGAGTCCAGAGAGAGGGGTGAATGGTGGACGCAGTCCCCAGTGGAAGGACCAGTGGGTCAAAGGTTGCCAGTTCTGAGGTCAGAGCCCCCCAGGACTGACCCTGGTGAGGCCACTTCTGTCCTGGGGGGTCTTCATGCTCTGTCAGGTAGACAGGAGATGGGAGACCTGCGCCAAGTAGACTCTTACACAACTCCAGAGGAGTGTGTTTCCCTTGGGGGAGTTGGTGTACTCCGCCAGAGGTCCTGAGGTTGCCAGGCACAGGTCCAGCCTAAGGGTACAGACCCTGAGTTGGAGGGCCAGGTTCAGGGTGTCCCCCCTGACCTGGAGGAAGGGGCGACTGCTAACAGTACCCCTACCTGGTTATCTTCTGGGGGCAACACTCCAGGTGGGAAGTTGCAGGGCCCCAGTAAGGGTGGCGGGGAGAGGGCAGCCTCACCCCTGACCTCTGCCTAGTCTAAGGGTACAGACCCTAGGCTGGGATCCCAGTTGCAGGATAGAACCTCTAAACTGGTGGGCGAATTGTGCAGGACACCTGACAATTCTGGAAGGGGGTACCACTCCAGGTGGGAGGGTGCAGAGCTCCGAGTAGGAGGACTGGGTATGGGAAAGCCCACCCCAGTCTCTTGTCCAGCCACCGGGTACAGGCCCGGGGCTGGTGGGTCAGTGTCAGGATGCCATCCCTGACCTGACAGGAGGGAGAGTGGACAAAGGATGCCAGGCACCTGGGGCTACTGCCCCCCATTCTCTGACGCCACAGAGGTTCGAGAGCCCTGAGAGGCATAAGGCCTGGGTCTCAACACTGATAACTGTCAGTAGCCATTGTGGCTTGCTGTCCTGGTTGACAGCGTGGCCCCTGGGGGGGAGACAGGAGCCAAACCCCGGGGGTGGACTGGGCCACACCACTGTGTTGGCCATGTGGGTACTGTCTGCCTGTTGGGACACACCTGTGAGCAAGCTAAGGTTAGGTGCTGCACAGATTGTGTCCACAGGTGAGGAGAAGGGTTCCCCATGGGTTAGCTTAGTGGGCCCTGAGAGTATGGACAGAGGGATCCAACTGGGTTCAGAAAGGCGTAGAACCAGAACGTGCTCCCGCTTTTGTGGGCCAGGTCTAGGTTCTATCGCCTCAACCAGGGAAACCCATCAAGGGATTGATTAGTCTACCCTGGCTTTAGGCTGGAAGGGGGTTGTGTTAGACCTGGCTTTTACAGCGGGTGTATCCCCAGATATTTTGCTTTGTGGCCTTCTGTTTCTGACCTGTTTATGTTGGTTTTATGACTCTGGGCACTTTACCACTGCTGATCAGTGCAAAAGTGCATATGCTCTCCCTGTAAATTGTATGTATGGATTGGTGTTTCCATAATTGGCTGATTTGATTTACTAGTCAGTCCCTAGTACAGTGCACTGTGTGTGCCCAGGGCCTGTAAATCAAATGCTGCTAGTGGGCCTGCAGCACTGGTTGTGCCACCCACATAAGCAGCCTGTAAATGTAACTCAGGCCTGCCATTGCAGTGCCTGTTTGCAGTCTAATACTGCCATGTCGACTTGGCAAGTGCACCCACTTGCCAGGCCCTAACCTTCCCTTTTCTTACATGTTAGTCACCCTTAAGGTAGGCCTAAGGTACCCCTGTGGGCAGGGTGCAGTGTATGTGAAAGGTAAGACATGCCCTGGTGTGCGTGGCATGTCCTGATAGTGAAATACTGCTAATTTCATTTTTCACTATTGCAATGCTATCTATTCTCATAGGATAGAATGGGGAGTTTGCTTTTAACATCTTATAAGCCTAACTACCCCTGGGAACAAGGTAGGAAAATAAAGTTTAGTATGCCTGAAATGTTAAAATGCATCTTTTAGTGAGGGTTATTTTTTACATTCTGTGTTTGAAAATACCACTTTTAGAAAGTAGTTATTTTCTTGCTTAGCCATCCAGTGTGCCTCTGCTAGGATGTGTATTGACTGTCTGGCTTTGGAGTGACAGGGGCTGGGGATGTGCAGTGGCTCCAGAGAGTCTGGATATGTCAGCGCTAGGCTGAATAGGCCTGGTCTGCATTTGGAGTGGCGGGAGGAGTAGCACCTGAATAGGGCTGTCTGCCTTCCACAATGATGGCTCCACCCCCCCTGTGGTGTGTCTGGAGCCAGGGCCTACACTGACAATGGAGGTTGTTGTGCACTTGCAACGTGCCCCCCAGAACTGGTTTGGACAGGGCTCAGAGCCCTGGGCCAGGAGAGAACAAAGATTTTTACTGTATAAAAAGAGGGGCCCAGACCCCAGACTTTTGTATGACTTTGGGGAAAGCAAGAGGAACCTTTGCCAAGGAGAAGAGCTGGAAAAATTGAGGAGGAATACTGCCCCTGTGCTGTTTGCAGTCTGGGGTTGGCCTGCAGTGGCTACTTACTGCCAAGGAAAAGGAAAAGGCCTTTGCTGTTTGCTGTGTCCCCTGCTTGAGGAAGATCTCCAAAGGCTTGAAACTGAGCTTGCCTCCGGTTCTGAAGTCTCAGGGACACAAAGACTTCACCCTCAGCTCCCCTGAACTCCCTTGCTGGGAGTTATGACCTGCTAAGAGGTGCCTGTTGACCTCTGGAGGCTGTTTGCCGCTGGGAGCTGGAAAAGTAACAACTTAGAGAAGCGTGACGCATCCGCACCTGTTTCCGACGCATCGCAGAAGAAAGCGTTGCAGTGCCTGCCCGCGGCTCAAGAAATCACTGCACGCCACTTCGAGTGCACCGATCTCCGAAGTTCAAGGTCACCACACCTATTCTGACGCAAGGCCTCCTGTGCGGCTGCAAGAACCCACGCATCATCCCGTCTGGTCGCATCGCATCGAGGCACCAAGTCTGTCGCATCGTTGGGGGACGCAGTAAGAAACCGACGCATCACCTCCCCACGCAGTAAGAAACCGACGCATCACCTCCCCTGCGCAGCAATAAGGAACCGACGCATCACCTCCCCCAGAGCAAGGAACCGACGCATCACCTTCCCTGAGTGCAAGGAACCGACGCATCACCTTCCCTGAGTGTAAGAAACCAATGCATCACCTTCCCTGCGACCCTTTTTGATTGTGTGCGCGACGCATCCAAGGTACTTTGTGTGAAAAGTGTCACATCTGCAATTTTCTTTGAACGGAACTATTTCTACCATTTGTAAGTCATACTTTTATGACTGTATTTTGGATTTTTGTCGTTTTGGTCTTGTTTGGTTTAGATAAAGATTACTTATTTTTCTAAACTGGTGTGGTGTTTATTTATAGTGTTTTCACTGTATTACTGTATGTGTTCACAAATGCTTTACACACTGCCTCTGAGATAAGCCTGTCTGCTCGTGCCAAGCTACCAAGGGGGTGAGCAGGGGTTATTTTAGAAGTGTATCCCCCTTACCCTGAATAGAAGCAAGGGTCCCTATTTGGACAAAGGTACCTACCTCTGCCAACTAGAGATCCCCAAACGGAAGTAAAAAGAATGGGTTAGTGACTTCATGTTTGTCTAAAGTTAAGTCACACAATTTCTCTACACTATCCCTAGCATGACTTATAAGTTTACATACCACATGTGCATCTTCACATGCTGACCAAAAGAAATAAATCAAGAAGTGTGTGATATAATCCTCTGCACCATAAATTACCCAAATCAAATGGGCATACAATGGTTAGTCTAGGCCAATCATATAACAGTACCATATATGGGAGAAAGATTGTCCTGTGCCACAAGAATTTACCACACAAACTCACTGTTTGTATTGTCTGCACTGTCTGATTGCAGCCCTCTTCCTCCCAATGGCCAGTATTCAATGTGCCATTGGTACTAATGCAAGACACAGCCCTTTTTTGGATTTGTTAGGTTTGAAAGTGCAGAAAATGTACTCTGATGAGAAGTGTTTGGCAAAACATGTATCTCCACTTCAAAAATATCACATCTAAATAAGGGCTGTGTCTTGTTTTAGTACCTATGGCACACTGAATGCTAGCCACTGGGACAAAGGGGCCTGCAGTTTGGAAAGGAAGCACTTCAAAATGGGAGTCTAACTGAGATGAAGTGTTTCCTCAAGAAGTGAGGTAACTCTCCATTTCAAATATCCTCCATATCGTAGCATGCAGGGCCATTTTTTGCTACAGACCTCCAAACCTCTGATGTCAAGGAACCAATTTTAATGACACCAATATCTCAGTGCTTCAGTGCTTTGCATTTGTGACTCAACCCCAGCCTGGCCCATTATTCTGACTGAGCACTGATGATTGTCAGGGCCTGATTTCAGCAGCATGCTGATCATGATGTCACATGAGCACAGCCTTCACTTAACTTTCATATGGAAAACTGACCTTGTGCCCATCTAATGACTTACATCAAGGCTGTGTCGCAATCTTGACGGGTCCAAGAGCTACTGGTAGCTCCCAAGCCACTGTTTAGTGACCCCAAATCTAGGCTGAGGGTCTTGAGGCACTATACACAAAGCAAACATCGATTTAATTTGGTAGCTACAGAGAACATTTACATGTACAGTTATCATAACATTAAAATGCGTTTTCAGATGTACATGATGTGACATTAATGCATTTCACATGCATTTAAAAGTACACATGGATATCTCCCTACATGTACAGCCAAAATATTTTACCTGGCCTTTGAACACACAACACATTATACTTAATGGGGCCTTTTGATTTATTATGGGAAAGTGCTTACGAATCCCCAAGTTCCTTGTCCTATGTGAAGAACTAAATATATGCCACTTCACATTATTGGTACACTTCAGTCAAGAACTCTAAGGGACATTGCAGACTGTGTTTCAGGAAAAATAGTTAGAGAGATTCACATACACATTTCTAACATGTACCAGTTCCGCTGGTGGGCCATAGAGTTGGCCATACAGGAAAAGGATCTCCCCTGCCAGCTTCACCAGCTCCTTAGGTGTGAAGGCATGGCCCCTTTCCCCAGAAACTCATGCCATCATGGGCCTCAGATGTCAGAAACAGCAGCAAAAGTAGAGGAAGTCCTAATGGCTGCAGTATTTGGAGGAAAGTAAAAATGTTTTAAACCGCCACGTACATGTACGCAACGGCCGCAGTCGTCAGCGGCGACTGGCACAGCCATTGGTTGCTTTCACACATGTTAGCCTATGGCTGAGTGCGTCATGGAGTACAACACCCACTAGGCGCTCAAGTTCTGCAATGGACATTCACCTACAAATGTCCTGATGGTGAGGCCTGGCAGCAGCCATTTTAGTACTTTAACTAATGCTATGGTGACGGTTAAGTGCATCACCACCACTCAATAAGGTGGTTTCCTTCTTTCAACATTGAAAAAATTCAGATGACAGACATGTTTGTTTAAAAAGGAAATGTATGTGTATTGCGGTACTACATCAGGAGGCATCTGAATCATGGACTGAAGGAGTTAATATCCAACAGATGGACATAAAAATGATGCTGAATCTTATTTTGGAGGAGATAAGAGAAATGAAGAAATCCCAGGAGAATGAGATAGCCTCCCTCCATTCGCGTCTTGGGAAAATTGAGGAGGCGGTCGCCTGTCTTCCAGCTAGAATTCAAGAAGCTGAATCAAGGATTGCCCTCGTTGAGGATCTAATGAACACTCTGCTCCTGGGAGTAAATGAGGCAGCAAAAGATAAAAAATGTATTAGAGAACAAACTTGAGGAACTTGAAAATTACTCGCGGCGCTCGAATTTACGTATAGTAGGTGCTCCCGAGGGGATTGAAGGGTCTCAAACTCTTCAATGGGTTGAGTCGTTTATTAAGCAGAAAGTCTTGCCCGAATTTACTGGAGACCTCACTATAACAAGGGCACATCGAGTGCCCTCACACCTTTTGCCTAATTCAAAGCTCCCACGCACCATTCTGATTAACTTGGCTGACTATCACATTAGGGAGAAGATCCTGGCTAAGGCAATACAGCAGAGACAATTTTCCATTAACGAGGTCACAAAATGTCGGATATTTGCGGATATGTCGGCGGTAGCCGCACGTCGGCGCAAAGAGTTTATGAAACTATTATATCTTTTTAAAGCTCAGGGGGCGCAGGCCTCAATAGCCCAGCAATCCAAGCTACGAGTCCTCGTAAGAGGGAAATTTCAATTGTTTTCAAATTTAGAGGAAGCTCAGGATCTGTTGAAAGAGATTTCCTCTTCAAAATGAATATGTTTATAGTTTGACGCTAGGGGTCTTCACGGTAGGGGCGAGGAGGGTCACCCAGGGTGCAGTATCAGGGTACCCCAAAGTAAAGTAGGGGGGGTGAGATATGGTTTGCGGGGTATTACACATTTCTTAGGGGGGGTAGTGTGGGGAGGGAGGTAGTGGGGGGTGATTAGCAGCAAAAAGAGCAGTAGCAAAGGGGACAAGGAAGAGGAAAACAGGGTATTGAATCTGAATGTTTATTGTTGTTTTATAAATCATAGTAATGGTCAGTAAATATCGTATTAGGTCGATAAATGTCAATGGTATGCTAAACAAACAAAAATATGGAGGACTTATAAGGTGGTTGGCCTCTTTTACACCTCAAGTTCTCTTTCTTCAAGAGATTCACCCTAAAACAAATTCACCTAAGCTTTTTCTTCCTAGACTTTTTTCGAACGCCTTTTTTGCGTCAGCCGGGCTGGCAATAAGAGGAGTAGCTATTTACCTCTGTCGAAGTGTGGCATGGGAGATTGTCCAAGTCTCGAGGGATCCTCAGGGAAGATGGCTGTGGGTCATGGTGAAATTAAATGGGGCTACACTGAATTTTGTTAATTATTACGGCCCAATCATGGATGACCCCCTCAGCTTTGATAAAGATCAATGATCTGCTCAGGGGTGTCCCTGGGCAGATCATTTTTGGAGGGGATTTTAATTATATCCAAGACCTGGGGGGGCGGAGCTAGCCAAGCCCGAAGATGGCCACCGTTTGAGCGAGCTCCTTCGGTCACGGAAACATCCTTAAACTATCCTGCATTCCAGTGAGCCACAAGAAACCTGAAACTCTCAAAAACAACGTCGGAATACCGTGCCTGACGATAGACCCCGGTTTTGCGGTGCAGATTGAACTGGAAAGGCTGGAGCTGTATCGCGACCCATGCAGCGTCAGTGAGGCCCACAACATACAGAATGGAGTTGCCGCGGCGGGCTAGCGTGAGAGCCGTCTGTGACGCAGTGCACGCAAACGGCAGGGGCCAACCCGCTGAACGGAGAAGATGATCCCAGCTGCGGACCACGCAAAGGCCCGGGAGGAGTGCGCTGCTGCTTCCGTAAGCATGATCGGAGCTCCGAGCCCTGCACGCGGAACCTGAAGAGGTGAGATCTGCGCTGCATAGGGGCGAACAGCGTGGACCGACCCGGCACAAACGGGGCTACGCTGTGGGAAGACGACTCCGGAGGCGGGGACTGGCCGCACACGAAGTTGCATCATAACGGCCCTTGAGGTCCGGCGCTGCAGACAGCAAGAAAGAATCCGGGGTGGCTGGCCTGAAAATGTGAGACTGCTGGGCCCTCATGAGCACAGTGTGAGAGGTGCTGGGCACGCGCTGACGGCAGAATCTGAGGCAATAATTGCGGGTACGGGAGTGCATTGGAGCAGCCCACCCGTTTTAAAGAAAAGTCAAAGACAAGCTATAGATGCCCCTACATGGTAAACCACATCCCCGCTCCACCGCCGTCGAGACACATACAATCATAGCGGCAGCCTCCATGGGTGGACGGCCTGGGGCCTGAGTCTGTGTGGTGAACCCTCAACATGCAGGGGGCGCGACCGGATCATTGTGGGGCTGGTGGTGACTCTCGTCATGGTCTCCTTCTGCCATCTCAGAGTGCCGTGGGATACTACAGCTGGGAGACAAGTGCAATAAAAGAACTGACAGATCGCCCGGGAGCAAGCTGGAGTGAACCCAAGGGCTGATCTTTGTCAGGGTCTGCGCCGGGGGCCTGATGCGCTGTTGCACCAACAGAGTTAGGAGAAATACAGCCATATCAGCAACATGGTGGTGATGAGTTTTGGCTGTCCTCTGGGCACGCTACGGACAGGTGCACGGTGAACATATCAAAAACAACGCCTGGGGAAGGGTCTTCACTTAAGAGATGTTGCCCACGCCTTGTCCCAGGCGCTGCGCCTTTGTACAGCAAGCTCCCCCTGTACGGGTTTCCTCTGCCAAGTACAACAACAGGGGAAAAAAGTAAAATAGACCGCGCTCTTAGAGACCCTGTTTTTTTGGGGGAAAAGCCCCGGGGACGCAACCCCCAAGTATCCTAACGGAGGAACATGGGAAAACCGACAGAAACCAATCGAAGCTGCAATTTGAACAAACCAAAAAGGTAACGGAGAGTGGCCAGGATGATCATCAATCCATGCAGAGCGCTGTGGCGCCTAGTGGCGCTGAAGCTACAGGTGATGTGCACTCAATGTTTACAGCGATCCTGACCGCCCTTTCAAACATTGATGGGAAAATAGACACCCTCACATACAGGGTAGATCGGATGTCGGAGAGGTTGGACAGGCATACGGAGCGCATAGACATGGCTGAACGCAGAATCTCCAACGCTGAAGATGTGCAGCAACAAATGGATCAGCGACAGGGCAAGATGGACAAAACCCTAGCAGCCCTAATGGCGAGGGCGGAAGACTCAGAGGCACGATCACGACGAAACAACCTTCGTTTCATGGGCATTGCGGAGACGACAAACACAGGCCAGATGGAAAAATACATTGAGGGATTGGTAACGACTCTGATGGGAAGGGACACTTTCTCTGATGTATTCATTGTCGAACGGGCGCACAGATCACTGGCCCCACCGCCTCCACCAGGCGCCAGGCCAAGGCCGATCATTGCCAGGCTTTTGAATTATCGGGATCGGGATGCAGCGCTCCGCAAATCCAGAGTACTGGGTAGTCTGAAGCATGAAGGCATGGATATTTCTATATACCCAGACTTCACATAACAGGTCCAGGAAGCCCAAAAGAAGTTCCTGCCAGTAAAGAAGAAGCTTCGTCAACAGAACATTCCATATGCCATGATTTACCCGGCGCGGTTGCGGATAACGGATGGAGGCAAGTCCACTGTGTTTAATGAACCAAAGGATGCACTCAAGTTTCTGCAGCAAAGAAGATCCCAGGCCCCCTGGAGAAAGTCGCAGAGGGGAGGCCCAGACGACCAACGGGACACCTCCGATGTTGAGTAAACAGACCTACTTTTCGAAATGTAATGACTGTGAGAGAGATTCAGGTTGCAGAATACAAGAACATGCCATTGTAAACGCTCACAAAGATAACTGTAACATTTGCTATTAGTTTAAATGACTTTGTTAAAAATTGTGTACTATAGGTTATGGCCGGTTAGATACAGAGTAAGAAAAAAACTGTGATAGAGATAAGCAAGGTCAGACCTGAGGCGCTATTGTTCACTGCAGGCCACTGGGTGCATATATCTGTATGTTTTTTCAAGTGACCATCCGTGCGATTTACATATCGCCGGAACGTTCGGCTGGCAGCTTCTGCCAACATGTGTGCACCACACCCAGTTCGAAGTTCAAAAATGGGAGGAGGGTCTTTTGGGTTAATGGGAATTGTCTTCGCAGCAGTTCAGGGGCTGGCGAAGTGGGAGGGGGGTGGGCGGGGAGTTACTTTGAAAACCCTAGTCAGCATTTCCATAGCAGATAGCTTACTGCACGGCAAAGTCCAATACATAAGTCATCGGCAAGTCCAATTTACGGACAATGCTGCGTATGGATTAAAGGACAGGTTGCACCAGATCACTAACATTCCTGACCTGGAATGTGAGAGGCCTTCACAACCCGCAGAAAATTCGTAAGGTCATGGCGTACTTAGACCGACATAGGGTAGATGTTGCCTGTTTGCAGGAAACACATCTTACAAATATTACTGAGAAGAGAATAGGTGCGCGATAGGCCTCTTACCGTATGGCGTCCTCTTATTCTACTTATGCCAGAGGAGTAATGCTCCTCGTTCGCTGCAACGTCCCTTTCACCCTAATTAGCTCCCTCAAAGATGACCAGGGGCTATACGTTATAGTGCAGGGCAACTTTGGAGGCACTGCATTAACAATAGTCACAACGTATGGTCCGAACACTGATGAGCCGTTGTTCTTCGCTTATATATGGGCTAAATTGCGTGACTTGCCACCCACACCCATTATATGGGGAGGAGATTTTAACACGTGATTAGATCCTGCCTTAGATAGCTCCACAGGTAACGAACGATATGCGAGACAATCGGCAAAGGCGCTTAGAGAAGGTATGGTAGAATGGTCAATGATTGATCTATGGCGTTTGAGAAACCCGTGTCTGAAGGAAGGCACTTGCACGTCCACGGTGCACAATACATGGTCGAGAATAGATTATTGGATAGCTACACAAAACGTTAGTACATGGACAACCCAGATAGACCATATGCCTAAGACGCTGTCAGACCATGCACCCGTCCGACTAGCGCTCGCCATTCCCTCACATACTCCACGCCAGTTTACCTGGCGTTTGCAACAGGGGGCACTCCTTGACCAGGTATTCCACTCTGAGCTGCATCAGGCTATAGTTGAATACTTTGATATAAACGCAGGATCCGTCAGTAGTGCGAAAACACTGTGTGAGGCCTTTAAGGTCACCATCAGGGGACACTGTATACGTAAGCATGCAGGCATATTGAAAGACATTCAACAGCAATTAGCTCTGGCGGAAAGGGGTATTGAAAGGTTAGAGAAGGAGTTTGTGGCCACTCAGAACCCCAAAACACTAGCGGACATTAGGCAGAAGGTGGATATCTACAATGGATTTGCAGAAGATGAGCTCAAATATCTCTCACGCAGATATACAGCACGCACCCATGGCGAAGGGGGAAGGCCAGGACGCGCGCTTTCATATCGAATTCGAGCACCACATAAATCTACATATATAACACAAATAACAAACATGCAAGGAAACCTCACATTCGATACCCCGTCGATACTAGACTGCTTCGCAGAATATTACACCTGCCTGTACTCCACGCAAACGACTGTGTCCCCTCCTGATATTTGCCAATACTTAGACGACATTGCACTGGCATGGCTGTCGGACTACCATCGTGAATATCTGTGTCATCACATTACGGAAGCTGAGATCAAAGAGGCGATAAACTCTCTTCTAAATAACAAGGCGCCCGGGGTGGATGGCCTCCCCGGGGAATTCTATAAAGAATTTCGAGATCTACTGATCCCACACCTAGCCGGGATGTATGAAGAGGCATATGAGGAGGAAATGCTTCCGACCTCACTGAGGGAGGCGCTACTAATCACTCTCCCCAAACCAGGCAAGGACCCACTCAAGTGCGAATCCTACCACCCACTGTCTTTAATAAATATAGACGCAAAAATCTTAGCCAGAATTATTGCGACAAGGATACAACCTCTGTTGCAGAAACTCATACTGCCGGATCAGGCCGGTTTCATACCGACTAGATCCACTACGCAAAACCTTAGGACCATTTTCGCAATGTTCCATCAATTAAACCCAGAACTGCCAGCAGCCGCAGCCTTATTAGACGCGGCGAAGGCTTTTGACTCAGTGGAGTGGGTATTTATGTTTATGGTACTGCGTAGGATGGGATTCCCGGAACCTTTTCTGCGCTGGATCGCGCTTTTGTATGCTGAATCCAGCGCGCGCATTAGAATAAATGGGAATACGTCTGACCCAATCCACATAAGCCGCGGAACCCAACAGGGATGCCCGCTCTCACCGCTCCTCTTTACGATAGCACTAGAACCATTAGTGTGTAAAATTCGTCAAAAACACCCAGAATCCGCTCTCCAATTCCAGCTTCGTCCAGTCGGCATATGAATGAATGAATGAATATAGGCTTTGTAAAGCGCGGACTTAGCCCAGGGGCATCAAGGCGCTGCGGAAAGGGATCAGAGAGGTCCATAGGTGGAGGGTTTACAGATTCAAGCTGGTGAAGAGCCAGGTCTTTAAGGCCTTACGGAACGAAGAATGAAGTTCCAGATCTGAAATTGAAAGACGAAGAGAATTCCACAATTTGGCTCCAGCCAACGAAAAGGCCCTCCCCCCCATCTGGATTTCCTGAACCTGGGAACTCTCACCAGATTCTTGCTGGCAGATCTTAGCTGCTTGCCGGGGACATATCTGCGAAACAGCTTTTTAATGTCTTCTGATCCCCTATTGTAGAAAGCCTTGTGCACAAGGCACAGGGCTTTAAACACAATTCTCCGGCCTAGAGGAAGCCAGTGTAGACTTCTGATGGTAGCTGAAACAGAATGGAATTTAGGAAGGCCCATCACCAGCCTGGCATCAGCATTCTGCACAAGTTGGAGGCGGTGTAGGAGTCCCTTATTTAACCCTACATAAGGGGCATTACAATAATCCAATCTGGACAACACAAGGGCCACCACTGCCTGTTTCCGTGCAGGGAGGGAGAGAAATTGAAAAATCTTTTTGAGAGTCCTTATCATCCCGAAGCAGGTAGAGACTGTTCTGTTTATTTGGGGGCCCAGAGAGAGGGGATGTCCACTATGTTGCCAAGATTTCTGGCACTGAGGCCAGGGTGAGGGCAAGATCCAAGCGTTTCTGGCTACCAGGCTTCAGACCAGATCTCCTGTTTATCTCCGAAAATTAAGATCTCGGTTTTATCCCTATTGAGTCTTAGGTAGTTCTCTACCATCCATGATGCCACCGCCTGCATGCAGTTTTTAAAATTTGCTGCTGACGCTTCGACACTCTAAGAGATGGTGATCATAATTTGAGTGTCATCAGCGTAGGATAACACTTCTAGGCCGAAAGATCTTACGACATTGGCAAGCGGGGCTACATAGATATTAAAAAGGGTAGGACTCAATGAGGATCCCTGGGGGACTCCACAGAACAGCTGTTTAGGAGCGGAGAGGAACTGGCCCATCTTAACTCTTTGTGTCCGTTCCATGAGGAAGGATGTAAGCAGGTTAAGGGCAAGGCCCTCAATCCCTATTTCCTGGAGCCTCCCAGCCAATCTAAGAGGAGAGATGGTATCGAAGGCTGCCGTCAGGTCCAGAAGGATCAGTAGAGTGGTATGACCAGCATCAACCTGTTGTCGAATGTTGTTGAATACAACGGTAAGCGCCATCTCGGTACTGTACTCACTCCTGAACCCATGTTGCGAGCCATCGAGCAGCTGATGATCCTCCAAATAAGTACTAAGATGGAGATTCAAATGTTTCTCCAAGATTTTTGCTGGGACAGGCAACAGGGAAATAAGCCGGTAGTGTCACTATACGCTGATGATATGGTCCTCTATGTTCGGCACCCGGATACAAATTTAAATCCACTCATTAGAGAATACATTCAGTTTGAGAGATATTCGGGACTCAGTATCAACTGGGACAAATCGGTGGTCATACCACTCACACTAGCTACAACACAGCCCAACTTGGAATTCCCACTACAATGGCAGACCGAACCAGTAAAATACCTTGGTGTATGGATACACAGGAATCCGGAAACGGTGATTCGGGAGAACTATGGCAGAGCACTAAAAAAATTAGATGAGCAGATAGATCGGTGGATCAGATTGCCTCTGTCCCTGGCTGACAGGATTGCCATACAAATGATGGTGGTACTGCCACGATTCCTATACTTATTTATGAATATTCCGATCTGGCTCACACAAGCGCTGTTTTCCAAATTGCGCACAGCTATGCAGCGCCTAACTTGGGCCGGGAAGCAGGCGAGAGTTGGCTGCAAAGTTCTAACCAAGCCATATCATCAGAGGGGCTTTGGAGCACTGGACCTCCAATTATATTTTTATTGCGCTCAGGCCCAACATGCCCATTGCTGGACGCAACCACATGCACACATACCGCACATAGCTGTGGAACATGAAAGCGCGCTACCCTCTCCACTGTTTACATACATATCCGATCCGAAGCGACAAACCCCGAGGGACGAAATACACTCTGTAACTTGCACATCAAGAGCATACGTTAGCACAGCGCGCACAGAAACTTCCGATATACGCTCCGGCACTGCCCTTAGCTCACCATGCGCGAATAACAGTCACGCATGAGAAAAACATGCTAACTTTACTGGGGACTATGGGTCTACGTACCATGAGTGATATTTTCCCACATAATCGATTCATTCCGCAAGACGACCCTTCCCTCAGCGTACATTGCACACCACTGAAGATCTTTGCGCATCTGCGACTGCGTGTGGCAGTCAGGGAACTATACCCATCGTTCCCGGATGAACCCCCACAGCTTAATGCACTACAAATCCTGGTAACAGCACCCATGCGCCAACGATTAGTGACACGCTTGTATAAAGCCTCGCAGGGGGAATTGAGTCAGGTTCAGAACAAATCGCTTCAGAGATGGGAGGAGACAGTAGGAACTCCTATAGATAAGAAAGACTGGGATTTTAGTTGCACACAAATGCAGCTGCTAACATCAAATTGCAATTTGCGCATTATCCATTTTAAGTTCCTACATCAAATATACTACACCCCAGCAAAATTACACAAATGCGGACTTAGACCAGACAATAGGTGTCACAGATGCGGGGCGCCAAACGCAGATTTTCTTCATATGGCATGGGCATGTCATCAACTCACACTATACTGGCAGGAAATCACTAGCACCCTTACAGCCATGCTATCCGAGCAGATACCAAATGCTCCACTGGTCTGTCTGTTGGGACTCTACAAGATTCGGCCAGCTAGAAGTCGTAAGCTGTTGGCTGTGGCGCTGCTGCTGGCTAAACGCCGGGTTGCGATGCGATGGGGTAGCAAGCGCCCACCACGATACAAAGACTGGTTAACGGATATGACCTTTTGTAAAGAGACACTGGAAACGTATGCAGAAGAAATACCTCAGGCCTCAAGACCTAGAGACTTCTGGGATCCTTTTGTACAATACCTTAGATCCTCACAAGATCCTGACTAAATTCATGCCTTAGGGCCCATATAATGCTCGAGAAGCGCAGGGGTGGATTTTGCGAAAGGGATGTGTAAGGCAAGAAATGTGTAACGGCAGCAGGAAAGAGAACCTGCGGGGGGATGAACGCTCTACAACTACTGTACTGTATACCCTGTGCGCAGACATATATGTAAGACCTCTGAGATATGAAAATGTATGAACCACATGACGCCAAGCTGTGTAACCTTGATTTGCTTTTCTCTTTATTGCTGACCAGAATAGAAAAATTAAATAAAAAATAAAAAATAAAAAAAAATTATATCCAAGACCTGAGAAAAGACACTTCCAACAAAAACAAGAAGCAATTAAAGTCAAAGACATAAAAAGTCCTAGATGCTATAATACAAGATTACCAGCTGGTTGATCCATGGCGCAAAGTCAATGAAGTAGCATTTGATTACACATGCTACTCCCGTCAATTTCAGACAGCATCCCGTATCGATTTTTTTTTAACATCTCGATCCCTGAACTATCTTGATATAGAAATTGGGGCTAATTTATTTTCAGACCACTCTTTTATAAAGTTAGATCTAGAAATTGAAGAGGGGAAAAGGACGAGAACTAGGTGGTAGATGGACCGTCTTCTCCTCCTAGATCATCAATGGGTAGCAGGCTTAAAAGAGTGGATCCAAGACTATTTCAGGGTTAATGATGGGACGGCGGAACTATTCTCAGTATGGGGGGGTTTAAGGTGGCAGTACGTGGGCAAATGATAGCCTTTTCGGCTGCCCAAGCCAAAACACTACGTATTAAAATAGCCGAACTCCAGCAGGCAGTCGACAGGGCCTTGATTCAGAGAAATGCACCCTCACGGGGGGACGGGCTAGTAGTGAAACAACTCGAAAAGGCTAAAAAGGTGTTAAGGGAATTTTTTCTATTAGAAGAAATTAATAGCTCCCGGACTTTTCAACAACGGGTATATGAAGAAAGTCAAATGGTTGGTAAATTGTTAGCCTGGTCAACCAAGACCAGACAGGAAGTGGCCTTAATACAGAGGTTATAGACCCAAAGACCGGAATTGCAGTTACGGATAGGGAAGGGATTGAGCAGGTATTCATGGGGCATTATCAACAGCTCTATGCTACTAAATATGCAGTCAGGCAAGACTCAATACAGCATTACTTTGAGGGCATAAATCTCCTGAGACTGTCCAATCCCTTTGTGGAACAAATTCAACTAGATATTTCAGGCGCTGAAATTTTGGCAGTCCTGAATTCAATCGCGGGAGCGAAAGCTTGTGGAAATGATGGACTGCCCATAGAATTTTATAAAGTATTTGCTAAGGAATTGATCCCCTTCTTGACAAAGCTTTTTAATTATATAAAGACTGGTGGCTCTGTCCCCTCAATTTTTAAAGAAGCCATCATCGTTAGCTTTGTGAAAAAGGGAAAGAATTCCAAGGACATAAATTCTTATAGACCAGTCAGCCTATTGAATGCTGATTATAAAATTTTAATGAAAATTTGGGCTCAGCGTTTTATTCCCCTAGCATAGGAAGTGATCCACAGTGATCAGTCTGGGTTTGTTGCCGGAAGAGCGATGTCTTCGAATACAGGGTTTTTAATACAGGCCCTTGACTTTTTATAATTGTACTTCAGCGCTTATTATGATGGTAGACGCCGAAAAAGCGTTTGACCTGGTCAATTGGGACGCTATTTTTTATGGTCTGGGTATGTTCGGTGTCCCCCTCCAGGTCACTAAAATGCTCTGGAATATCTATCTCGGGGCGCAGGCTCAGGTCATGATAAATGCAAACCGAGCAGGGACAGTCAATATAAACCGTGGGACTAGACAAGGGTGTCCGCTTTCCCCTCTATTATTTACTTTTTTTATTGAACCATTGGCTATTAAAATCCGCGACAATGCTGCAATTAGAGCTCCGATTACGGGTATGGCAAAATTAAAGCTGTTCGCGGATGATATTATTTTATATCTTAGTCCAGAGAGACAGAATCTAGGCCGGGTCTTAACAGAGTTCAGTCAATTTGAGTTGATTGGGGGTTACAAAATAAATCAAAACAAAACAGAGATTTTAATTTTAAATACTGATAGCGATTTTCTTCCCGCAAATCTTAAACATCAAGCCCTTAAGTCGGATCCAATACGATATTTGGGGATATATGTTTCTAATCAATATGGGCAGTTATATAAATTGAATTATGAAGCTATGCGTAGTAAAATTAAAAAATTATTGGACAACTGGTCGCTTTTACCACTTACATTGATAGGCCGGGTGGCCCTCATCAAGATGTCCATACTCCCCTTACTTGTCTTTCTTTTTACAAATATACCCATAAAAATCAATGCAAGTTATTTTAAGGAGCTAGAAACCATGTTTAGAGAATTTGTTTGGAGTAAGAAAGCACCCAGGGCTAAATTCTCGGTGCTACAACTAGATATTAATCAGGGTGGGTTAGCACTACCCCAAATTCGTACATATTACAAAGCGGCCATTTTAGATTTAACAGCTCATTTATTGGACTCAAATGGTTTATTAGACAACTTTTTTATGGATCAAATGGTGAAGGAATCTGGTTTGCAGATCCCAATCTTTTTAAAAACATCTAAACTCCCCAAGAGGACAAGATATAAGACTCTGCAGGAATTTTCCCTTAGATTACAATCTTTTTATAAGCTAGCCGGTACTTCTGGGTTTCACTATCTAAAATTAGGTGAATGTAAAAGTTTGGGTCTTCAAATTCAATCTAGCCACCTTAGATACTGGAAGGAATGTGGTCTAGAAGATCTGGGGTGCTTTTTAATGAAGAATAGGGTAATTACCTGGCAAGAGGTTCAGAATAGATGCGGTGACCGGAGTAAGCCTGTTTTTTAAAATATTTACAGATTATATATTTTCTAAATAGGCATAATTTCTCGTCTAGTGGCGCTCCGACTAAGCTGGCGACCGCGCTATTTGGGGTAACGTTGAGAGGGGTGGGTAACTGGTACCGTCTTTTGTGCAACCAACGTGAATCTTCATTGCTCGAGAAATTTCTAGAAAAAGTAACCCGGGAAACTCAGTGTACCTTTTCAAGCCGGGAGTGGCAGGATATATCTCAGTTAGGGAGCAAGACTTTAAGAGCGGCTAATTTTAAAAGAATGGCCTTCTTGTCCCGGTGGATGGCATATTACACACCTAAAGCACTCAATAAAAGATATCCAGAAGTAGAAAATAGATGCTTCCGTTGTCAGGCAGAAGAGGAAGGGGGCTAGCTACATATATTTTTCACGTGTCCAAAGCTAGAGTTATTCTGGGACAAGATTTTTTCGGCCATAAGCCTGGCGATCCAGAGGAGGCCAAACCCAGAGGCAGATGTAGCCCTTTTCGGTATCACCAGATCTAGGACAAACTTCATAATGACAAAAGCGGAGGAGACTTTCCTAGCTATTTCCTCCCTTGTTGCTCGCTCCCTAATCCTGCAGAACTGGAGGTCGGCGGAAGTACCTTTATATTCTAGGTGGATAAATAAGATGCAACGAACCAGGAATTTCGAAGAAGCATATGCGAGGCGGGTGGGGGCCACAAAAAAGTTCACTGCGGTTTGGAAATATTTAGTGAATCTTGAAAGTATGGCGGAATAGAAGCTTTTTTTATACTTTGAAGCAGGATCAACTAAATTTCTTGGTTAGGGTTAATATCTTAATAAATAAATAAAAAATAAAAAAGAGTTCTGGGTTGTCCCGCACATGTTAGTACTCTAGCACTTTTAGCACTTTAGTATGTTAGATTTGTCTAACCCGCAAAAATAGGTGGGATATCTATTTTTGAAAATACGGATATATTGTTAGATTATGGTTGCATGATGTTTTTCTGCACTTTTATTGCACTTTTATTGTATTGGTTTTATCCTGATTTGTATGTATTGATCAAATGTTGGTTTTAAATTCCCTGTTATTTATTACTATTGTCATGCCCTTTTGCTCTGCTCAATAAAAATTATAATAAAAAAAAAAATGTGTATTGCGTTAGTGTAGTGACAGGCGAGAGTAGCTTGGTGTTAACACCTCCGTTGGCGCTATTTTAGGAAAAATGTTCTGTTTCAAAAAATAGGATGTGTAAATTATACATGACAAAAGTATTCTTTTCAAAACCATATATTTAGTAGATTTTGAAAGAAAAAAGGACATTCAGATGTTAAGAGACAAACACAATCCCTTTCCATAAAAAATATATATATTGTGTAAGCATATATATGTTGTGCACACCATGACATTTGTGTGAATTAGCATAAATGTGTATGAAGAAAATGTTCTGAAAATTGGTATTACTTTGGGAGAGTTAGGAGACGACAGCCTCAAGTGTATCGGCCATTTCCAGACCTGGCCACCATGGATGAAAGGGATATTATAAAAAAGTGCAGATTAAATCGGCAAACTATACAGGATTTATGTCATCAGCTGAAGCCTGATCTTCTGCCATGCAACATAAATACCACAGCTATTACACTGATTGTCAAAGTCATGGCAGTATTACATTTTGTGGCCACAGGATAATTCCAATACACTGGCAGTTTGTGGTGGGATGTCACATACAAGTTTCTGTGGTGTGCTACATGAAGCTCTTGCGTCAATGATGAGACACATCAAGAGCTTCATCCAGTTCCTAGGAAGTGAGGACTTGGCTAATGTGAAGGGTGACTTCTTATCTTTGGGTCGGCTGCCACATGTGGTTAGAGCTATTGATGGCACACATATTGCCTTAGTGCCACCAAGCGCCGGAGAACAAGTATACCACAATAAGAAGCACTAACATTCAATCAATGTGCAAGTTGTCTGCTTACCTGATTTATACATCTCAAGTTTCTGTGCCCATTTCGCCGGATCTGCCCATGATTCCTTTGTACTAAGGAACAGCAGCATAGCCCAGCAAATGTTCCAACTTGGACCTGAGGGGTCCTGGCTTGTTGGTAAGTACAATCAGACATGACATGACAGTTTATGTATCATACAAAAGTACTTTTAAATAACAGGTCCTGAAGTGGAAAAAGAAGCATTAGTAAGTATAGCTAAAATGTAGCAAGCATCAGGGGCGGGCAATGGGTGTTGTGGTGGGCGTTCCACCGCAACACCCATTGATTTTGATGCTGCCCCCTATTTACAAGAGCAGCATAAGTAGGTGGCAGCGTCAAAATTAAGACCAGGGAAAACCTTGCCTTAAACAGGCGAAACAAGGAGAAATGCTTTATTTCTCCTCGTTTTTGCTGTTTCCATGTGTGCTGCCTTGGGTGGCACACATTGAAACATCAAAACGCCAACGATTGTTTATGTGCAGGAAGGTCACCCTTCCTGCACATAAACAGTCTTTTAGAAAAAAATGCCGTTTTGCAACATCTATGTGTGCTGCATTAAGCAGCACACATAGAAGTTACAAAACGGCATTTAAAGATTGTTTATGTGCAGGAAGGGGGACCTTCCTGCACATAAACAATCTTGCCTGTGTTGGTGCTAGGCAGCTAAATTTAGTGACAGGGCAGGGGGAAACGCAGGGCTGCACCATATTCTAGTAAATATGGTGCAGCCCTACGTTTCTAAAGTGACGAAGCGTGTTGTTAGCCTTCATGGCTTAACGACATGCTTCATCACTTTCTTGTAAATATGCCCCCAAATGTCTCCAGAAGTGTTGGCATTTTAAAACTGCACATGTTTTCCGAAGAAAGTGTGTTTTCCAGGGGGCTGAACTTAAAATTCCTGCTAGTTTCAGAGAAGGAGGCAAAGATGGTATCAATCTTTCTAGAGAAATATTGGGCCACTAAATTACATTGGTCTATAGAGGATGGGAAGGAAATAGTAAATCGTTTCAGAGAGGAGAGATTCTTAACAATCTGAAAGATCTCTCTGGAAGACCCTTTTGAAGCTTCAATTTTGAGCGTAAAAAAATCAGTGCGCATTTTTTTTTAATCAATTTGTGATAATTCTTCAGTGCTTTAAAATAGGTAACTTTGTCCTCCATCCAATATCCTTTCCTCCATAGACGTTCCAACCTTTTACAATCCTTTTTTTGACCTATGAGTTCTTCGGTTAACCATTTAGCCGTAGGAGTACGCCATGCATTATTACCTATCTTCAGAGGAGCTAGAGTATTTAACGCCTCACTTATCCAAGAAGATATTAGTCTATTGGCATTTTGTGGGCAATTATCTAGTAAAGGAGGTTTTCAGCCAGTTTGGCCGTCAAAGCCTCTGAAATGACTAGCGACCATTTTCCCCCCAGTATTCGTGGGACCATGAACCAGCTGAAGCAACTCCATCGCCTCAAGGTCCTTCACAAACGACAATGTTAAGGGGCATGGGGAGTCTTCCAAATGTAAGTTAAGGTCCCCTAATACAATACATTTTGAATAGCGCAGGCCATAGGTAGGAAGAAAATCCACACAGGCACGTAGAAAAGCCCTGGCCGGACCCGGAGGTTGATAAATCAAGAGGCCTGCTATACAATAGGAGCAGGTGAGTGGTAGAGAAAAGAAAGCTGCTTCGCAGCCCAAGATGGTAACTCCCATTAGTTTAACTTGAAGCTCATTTTTTTAAATTACTGCCAGCCCCCCCTCCCCTCTGACTATTCTCAACATGGCATATCCATCAGGGACCGCATCCAGAACGTCTGGTGCAGATTGATCATGTAGCCAGGTTTCTACCAGGAACAGGGCCGCTGGTCAACAGGTCAAAAATCTCATATTTGTGTTTACTCAAGGACCTGCAGTTTAAAAGAAGGCATTTCGTATCACCCATATCCATGAGACCCCTTTCTATACCTATCGCTGATGTTGTAAGGGTATTGAAGGAAAATTTGCTGTTCTCCGCCATTAACGGGTGAAGAGCCAATATTTTGGCGGGTCAATAACAAACTAAGTCCACAGGCAAACAGACAAAGGGACTGGCTCCTGGCGCCGGCCAGGCGCGGACGGGTGAAGACATGCTTGCCTTTGCCAAGTAGCTGCCATAATTTTATAGCTCGCCTCTAAGGGCATGGCTAAGCCCTAAGCAAGAAAAAACGGAGGGGAGGCAGAAAATCCACTACGAGCCTCGTTTCCCCTCTCCACCTGTGAAAAAAGAAATGCAAAGTAGTTTGAATCACCACACTACCAATCATATGTTAAAAACCTAGTAGCAATATTAAAATCAATACTAAAATATTGAAGGCAGACCACCTAATATGGCCGCCAGCTGGGACAGGGAGCCATGCACCTCCCCGCGCCTAGTGCGCTGCAAGGAAATGAAAAGCGATGAGAAGTGACTCGGGAGCCAGTCACCCCCCTGCGCCTACAGCGCTACAAGGAAACAAATGGCAGCAATTAAGAACAGGCTTTCTGAGCCCCAAGTATAGCAGTGCGTGTCTCTATAGCGAAGGAGAAATCTGCAGAGGCCGGTCAGCTGCCATAACTTTATAGCCTGCCACTAAGGGCGTGGCTAATCGCCAAGAAGGAAAACACACATCGGAGGCAGAAAACCCACTACAAGCCCGAATTCCTCCTCTCCACCCAGGAAGAAAGAAATGCTAAGTAAGTTGAATCACCACACTACCAATCATACGTTAAAAACCTAGTAGCAACTATTAAAAACAATAATAAAATATCGGAGGCAGACCACCTAATATGGCCGCCAACCGGGACAGGGAGCCAGGCACCTCCCCGAGCCTAGTGTGCTACAAGGAAATGAAAAGTGATGAGGAGTGACTCGGGAGCCAGGCACCTCCCTGCGCCTAGAGCGCTACAAGGAAACAAATGGCAGCAATTAATAACGGGCTCTCAGAGCCCCAAGTATAGCAGTGCGTGTCTCTATAGAGAAGGAGAAATCTCATGAAGAAGAAACAGGGAGAACAACAAAAACTTCTGGGAATCAGCTTCAGTGTCATGGTGCTGTGGAATGGTAAAGGATCATGATCTGAAATTGGGTGTGTTTTATAGTGTAGTAGGCAGCTGTTCAAAATCGTGCAATTGACATCAGGTGTGTGATGCTAGTATCACAGCTACAGCCACAGAAGCAGTGTAATGCTCTCTGTGTCCCGCCACGGGCACACTCCGTCGGCAGACCGTCACTATGAGACCACCAGGCCAACTGTATTATCTAAATAGGCTTGGCGCAAATCTGCCGCCCAGATGGCAACAAAGTACCTATTGCCAACATTGGAGGCCGCCACGAGAACCACTCCGTTGACGGTGGCTGTGAGTCAACCCACATACATCTAAATCCCGCTGACGGTCTGCCGTCAGCTTGGTGGTGTACTAGGGGCTGCCGCCGTGGTGGGATGGCGGGACTACCGTCAAGATCTAAATCAGGCCCTATGTGTCCTTTGTTGATGTCAAATTCTTTAAGTAGACTCTCACTTGTTTGTATTCTCTTATGTGATCAAGACTGCGAGTCGGTCAAAACGAGTCATGAGTTTTGAGCAGTAAAAATCCTTTACTTCATTTGAATTGTGTCCCGCGTGAGCGTGTATTTTGTTGCTGTTGGATTTCTCCGCCGGTGTGCTCCGCCAGTACTATGCTCCACCCCTCAAGGTGGGTCCTGGGCTCCAGGAGGAGCTGCTTCTATTGATATATGTTTGATGGTACATTCTGGGCAATTGAGGCCCTTGGAACTACTCAGTAATGTGAGTCAACAGAACAACAGCTGTGGACATTTTCTAATTAAAGTACTGATCTATGATTAAGGCTAATTGCCGAAATGCGTCTGATTTAATGATTGTTGCCGCCTTGCAACACAATAAAGCACTCTCAATTCCAAGCATTGCTTCGGCATTTCTTTTTGTGATGGCAATATGGCGGAATGCTCCATTCCCACGTTTGGCTGAAGCTGCCCTGTCGAGTCGGAGGCTCACTTCTTGGAGAAGTTTGTGTATTTTGGAAATGGGAGCATGACCTGCTTTCGCTGATGGATTCAACCTTGCATGACATTGGAAATACGGCAGAAAGCAAGGGAGGTAAATGGGGTATTGTACCACCTCTTACGTACTTGGAAGAAAGGTGCATGAAATATTAAAGAATGCAGCAACAATACGTGCAGCACAATGACAGTATACATTTTATCAACATGTGTGTCATCAATATGCAGTGATTGGAGCAATGGTTTATAGTGCAAAGAGAAAGTATTGGACTTTAACAGTTCACACTCACCTATAATGAAATGGGTTATAGTGCAAAGAGAAAATATTAGACTTTGACATTGCACACTTACCTGGAATGCATTTCGCAACATGTTTGATGGGGCATTCTGAGCAATTGAGGCCCTTGGAACTACTCAGTAATGTGAGTCTACAGAACAACAGCTATGGACATTTTCTAATTAAAGTGAAATCTATGATTAAGGCTAATTGCGGAAATACGTCAGATTTAAAGATTGTTGCTGCTTTGCAACACAATAAAGCACTCTAAATTCCAAGCGGTGCTTCAGCATTTCTTTTTGTGATGGCAATATGGCAGGATGCTCCGTTCCCGCGTTTGGCTGAAGCTGCCCTGCAGGGTCGGAGGCTCCCTTCTCAGAGAAGTTTGTTTATTTTGGAAATGGGAGCATGCCCTGCTTTCGCCAAAGGATTTAACCTTGTATGACATTGGAAATACGGCAGAAAGCACGGGAGGTAAGAGGGGTGTTATACCACCTCTTGCGTACTTGGTGTAATGTGTTAGGGAGGACCTGCCCTGAAGATGCCAGCTGACACCTTACAGAAGTCATGCTGGCTCCTGTGTCCCTCAGAGCCTCTACCTGTTGCCCATTGATGGTGACCCACTGCCTATACTTAGAAATATTTGCAGGCATATGGGCTTTTGACACCATCTCCTTATCCCAAGGGATGATAGGGTAACCTCTTTTCGCTTCCCAAAGCTAACTGGGACCACTTCCTCCCCAAACGCTACACTCGCCAACCCGGGTGTCTGCCTCTTGTGGAGGGCTGTGCCCTCTTTGGACATTTTCTTTCTCCCTGGGAGTGCACATATTTGTAGCACTCAGTACATTGGGGGACAAACCTCCTTGTCTGTTTATCAAAGATTCCCTTCTTTGTTGGTTCAGATCGGGACTGGTTACTGCTGCCTCATTGGGAATTATTTTGAGAGCCTTTTAAGAACTCCTTATTGTCAAGTTTTACTCTTCCCTCTTTCTTCTGGTGGGACCCCTGACCATCCTTTTTGGAGTCCCCTACAGATGCCTTCTGGGACTCTCTGCCGCTTGCCTAGAGGTCTGCCTCCTCAGCAAGCATCCTGGGGTCAGTCAGCTTACAGTCCACTAGGTTCTTGCACAGCTCTGTAAAACAAATATTTAGCATGTACACCCTGAGAATCAGTTTGCACAGCACATTGTAATTATTAACCTTGCTGCTCCTTCCTCAGCCACTCACTGCCTTGCTGGAGAAGTCCAAGACATCCACCCAGAACTGACTGGGAGCTTGTGGTTGTCCCTGAACCTCTGGTGGTACTTCTCAGGGGTTAGTCCAAATTTGGATAGAAGTATGGCTTTCATGGGGGTGTACCTGGTTTGATCCCCTGCTTCAAGTGTAAGGTGTGTGTCCCTCCCCACTACAGGCACATGTTTCCACCAGCCTCTCCCCGGTGTTCCTCTGGGATCCTGTGCAACCTTAGGGTCATCTCATAAGCAGGAAACCATTTATCTATCTCATCTCCAACCACATAGTTGGGCACCAGGTCTTTGGGTAAACGGGCCTTCTTGTCTCCTTCAGACACTACGTGTATGTTGCCACCATTGTTGCTGGACTCTGAGGGGCCGATTCACAGAACTAATCTGAGACAAAATCCTAAACTTACTACTTTTGATATTCACAGAAGGCACCTACGATTTTTGGTATTCACAGAATGCACTTACGACTCCTAACTTTACGTCGGCACTCGGGCCGTAATTTCCACACCCGGACCGTACTCTCCGCACCGGGACCGTACTCTCCGCACCGGGACCGTACTCTCCAGCTAGGGCCGTACTCTCCGGCTCAAGCCGTAATCTCCGGCTGGGGCCGGATAAAGTGTAATCAATGGGCCGGATTGCAATTTTTACAAAAACGAACATTAGGAATGTGTGATAAATGGTAGAGGAGGTCATGAAAAACAGTTTGGACAGGGAAAAGGATACAGCCAGATACTACATCATAACCCAGAAAAGGAGCAGTAAGTATTTTGAGAGTGTTATTGCTCCAGTAAGACCCCTATGTGTGTTTACAAAAGCAAAATTATTTTACACATTGCCTCGGACTTAAGCCTGACTGCTCTGTGCCAAGCTACCTGAGAGTTGAGCACAGGTTAATTTAGGGTTTACTGGTGATTTCACCCTGACAAGGATTGGAGTTCTGCCTGAGCATGGTTCCACCCCCCTCAACCAGTAACCCAATGTCTTACACTGGTGTTTAGTGGGGACGATTTGGACTTGTGTTTGGGCAGTGCCATACAAACATTTTGTCTTACACTACCATTCGACATAAATATTTTAAGACCATGTTAAGTTTTTTAAATATTTTTTGGCTAGCTTCATTTTGTCTTTCCAAATCTACTCTCATTTCCACTGGACTATCTGAAAGCATACCTGCAAAAATGGAGTTTGAGCTTGCCAACTTGAAAAACGACACTGTGGCTGAGTTCAAATAGTTCTGCCAGGAGTGAGAAATCCCCACTAAGAAGTTGGACCTGCACTTTAGGACACCTGCATTGCTGATCTGGAAATATAAAACACCTCCACTCCTCCCCTTTGGTCTTTGGGGAGTTGTAGCCCATACTGGGTACCTCGCAGTCTCAGTGTGAGGAGGGAACCCAATGATGAAGCATGTCACCTTTGGGTGAGTGAGGGTTCTCGTCCTAACAGCAAACTGCTCTCTTGCTCTGTCTGATCACACCTTTTGAGGTCATTATTCTTTTACACTCATACCACCAAGACATACACATTGTGTGTTTGTAAAGTATTTGTGCAACAGTAAAACAGTGAAAACACACCACAAAAGAATGCCACAACAGATTAGAAAAATTGAGTAATTTTTAATACATGAAACAAGACCAAAACAACAAACATCCAATCTGTAGAACCTGAGATATGCAATTTTAAAGATTTCAGTCAAAATAGCATTAAAAAGCAGAAAGCGCCAACTGTGGATATCTGGTCGCAGCGGACAGGGACAAAGTTACAAAATCAGGCTGACCAAGATTGAGTGTAGGCCAGCCACAGGGACCCAGTTAGGGGCGCTAAACAAACGTTAATTCCTGGTTGCAGGGCGTTGCGAGGTCCCATGCTTAGGATGTGTTGCACATCCGAGGGGATGCATCACTTCCGAGGAGTTGCAAAGCTACTATGCGAAGTCCTGCGTCATTGATGAGGATCTTGTCAATGAGGGCTTGCGATGTGATGCGAAATCTAGTGTTAGGGATACGTTGTGCAATCAAGGCGATGGGTCAGTTCCAAAGAGCTGTGGGGGTGTGATGTGAGAACCTGCATCATCATCGAGGCTGCATTCAACAAGGGATTTGAGAAATGAGGGCCTGAGTTGTGACAGCTTCGTACAGGCTGCGATTCTGATGCAGGATGCGAGGTGGATGCAGAGTCCCTACCATTGCAGCAGAGGGAATGTGTTGGTATGCTCAGGATTGTGCCACACAGCATAGGAGATGCGTCAGTTCTGCTGGGTCCACAGATGCGCTGGAAGAGCACCTTTAAACCCACTTCCAAGGGTCCAGGACAGGGGTGGCACCATTTCCAAGGGTAGGACTCATAGGTGGCAGAGTCCAGGTGCTGGAATCAAGGTGGTTTGAGCCGTCTGTCCCTGAGGCTCTGGCAGGATGTCAGCCAACTAGCCCTTGGAGTCACTCTGGGGTCCTGTGCTCAACAGATGCAGGTCCAGTCCTTCACACCCAGGCAAGAGGGCAACAGGTCAGCACAGCAGGGCAGCAGCCCTTCAGAGCAGCAGTCCATCAGAGTGGCAGTTCTTTTAGCAAAACAGCAGTCCTTCTTCCTGGCAGAGTATCCACAGGTCCAAAAGTGTATTGAAGAGTTGATGTCAGAGGTCCAATATTTATAACTAAGCCGTCTTTTGAAGTGGGAGACATTTCAAGAGGTTTCACTTTGAAGTCCACAGGTTTCCTGCCTTACTTGTCCTAGCCAGGGATATGGAGCCCTTTGTGTGGAGGCGGGACACAGCCTATTCAAGTGTAAGTAGGGCTGTGCACAGCTCCACCCTCCCATCCTGCCAGTGATAGCCCACCCAGGCACACCTAAGCTCTCTATTGTGTGTGGCTGTCTAGGAGGAATACATAATGCCCAACTTTTCTTTACACCCGGTCATGTGACCCAGAGAGAGGCTGCAGGCACTAAATGGCTATGGCAGGAAAAGCTCAACTTTCAAAAAGTGGCATTTTTCAAAATTGTAATTTAAAATCCGACTTTACCATAAGAGAGGATTTTTCATTACAATTCCCAGAACACCAAACATGAACTAGTTACCTGTTCCCATTTGGAAATTATAGCTTATTAAATGTAACAAGGTAACTCCAATGTTATCCTATGGGAGAGGTAGGCATTGCAGTAGCAAAAAACTAATTTAAGAGTTTTCCACTACCAGGACATGTAAAGCTTAAAAGTACATGTCCAACTTTCTAAATACACGAGACCCTACCCTCTAGGCTGTCCAGGGCCCACCCTAGGGGTGACTTATATGTATTAAAAAGTAAGGCTTGGGTCTGGTAAAAGGTTTATTTTGAAAATATACTGGAACTTTGTCAGGTCCCTACCCAGGGTGCACAGCAATGATGTCTGTTCACAAACAGATAAATTCCAATAAAGTTCTCCTTTTTAAACCATTTTATTACCATCAGTTTTAATCCATAATTCATTATTATCCAATCCAAAAGGAGAACATTATTGAAATTGATCTGTTTGTGAACAGACTTCATTGCTGTGCACCCTGGGTTGGGATCTGATGAGGTTCTAGTTTATTTTCAGTTTCAAAGCACGGACGGAGCTCGTTCCAGGGTGCCATGTGATAAGTACACGCCTTTGAGCATCATTAAAAGTTTAAACCATAAGTAATTATGTGTGCATTCTAAAACTTTTGAAGAAAAGGTTTATTTTGCCAGGTCGAAATGGCAGTTTAAAACTGCACACACAGGCTACAATGGAAGGCCTGAGCCATGTTTAAAGTGAGGTGGTAGCACAATATGTGCTGTAGTACCACTTGTAGCATTTAATTTGCAGGCCCTGGGTACATGTGGTACCACTTTACTAAGGACTTATAAGTATATTAAGTGTGCCCATTGGAAATAAGCCAATGTTACCATGTTTTGAGGATTGAGCACATGCACTTTAGCACTGGTCAGCTGTGGTATAGTGTGCAGAGTCCTAAGGCCAACACAAAACAAAATGGAATAAGGAAGCAAAAGGTTTGGGGGAATACCACCCTACGAGTGACAGGTCTAACAATCAAGAATTCAGCCTTTTTGTTAGTTTCCTATTGTTGTTATTTTGCATTTTGTACAATGGTACTTATCTCTTTCTGTAGGTTATTTGTGGGATACACGCAAAAATGTTGTAATTTTTTCTATCATTAAGAACTTCAATACATGCTGTTCTCTAATCTTCAGCTGTCTGGATTACTATCATTCCCCCATTTGTCGGCGGCCTTGATTAGTACGTCTTCCCTAGATCCTAAGTATTTCAGTACTTTCTGTTCCCTGGAAGTGAAGTTGTGGTCCCAGACTTCATTAGTGTTTAGAGCCTCAATATCTTTTAGGACCGCTTGTCTAAAGCTAAAACTTTGGGTGGTACTTTATTTGTAGGAGGATTGTAGACTATTTTCAATTATACCAAAGGCATCCAAGAATAAAGGGAAACTGTGGTGTCCTTTAGGTATTTTTAATTCTTTTAGACCCTGTTAGGAATAATATTCAAAGAGCTCCCTGGATATGGTTGAGACCACCCTGGTTTATAGGGAACCGGGTGAGACTTGATGATTAAACATGACACCAATATTGTGTGTGAGTGTCCATAAATAACCATTTGAGGTTTTTCCTTTTTTCCAGAGAAACAGGTTGGAACAGAGTCTTAAGGGTGGTAGGATACCTTAGCGTGGAATAAATATTATTTTTCTACTGTATTAACAGCACTTTTCAAGACACTATTACTACTGCTGTCTGAGCCTGAAGCCTATCAGATCTCTGTAACATGCAAGGTCTCAGTAACTTGAGCAATAGCTCTACTTAATGAGTCTCAAAGATCTCTGTAACCTTGCCCTTGAGGGTGCAAGTTTATGATGTACATGTTACTTTTACACCTCCCACTCTTCCTCTTTCACATAGATTCTCAGTGATAAGCATGAATAAAAGTCTACATGGAAGGGGGATGACGTAAAAATAAAGTGTAATTTAAAACTGAAAACAATGTTAGGTCCATTTTCTAAAACTGCAAGCATTGTGAAGACTGCATACCCATATTACTTAACTGCTTCTATTGTCTAGGGATTTCTAATCAGTTTTCATGGATGTTTTGTGGAAAACGCTGTTTTACCTCCACTTTACCAAGTTTTTCTTGGGAAAGGTGAACCATCAACATCCTTTGGAAATACTGGTACCATAAAAGTATGCAAAGAGTTCATAAACAAGTGTTCTCTAAAATGTATTATTTGGCCACATTTTCACAAAATATTCCTAATGACTAATCCCATACTTTTTTCTGGAGGAATCTATGCATGGTTGCTCACTGTGTACTTCTTGGTGTGGTTGTAATGCTGAGTCATTTTAAATTTTTTCAAACTAAACTGCTCAAAAGGTGTTATAAAAATGCTTGAATGTATGCCTTGTAAGGTATTACACTATGCATTTTAACACTTAGGTGTACCTTGTGTTTTCTTTTACAAGAAAGATGATGTCAGTGATGATGTCCAAAGTGTCAGAAACACATCTGGGATTACTGGCTCATGCTTCTAGAGAGAAAGTGACCTATAAAGTCTGGTAGGACTGTTGTTTTAGGAATGTGGAAAGACTTATTTGCATACTAAATACCTTCCAATACGTATTCCAGATTACCTCAAAAACCAAATGTGTAAGCCTATTCATAAGAAGAAAGGGACAGTTAATACTTCTTTTTATTGTACAGAGGCCACTGAGGATTTTTGGACCACAGTATATGACAGATTGTGTCACAAAAAGGAGATTAAGAATCTACCTTCCAGTTTCTTTGCACTACAAACTACTGATATCCTGGCAGTTAGCTTCATTGGTTTCTTTGTATGGGGATGTGGAACAAAGGAACATTACTCAGAGGCACTTGAAGTCCACGGTTTACTTTCCTTTACTCACTGATTCGATATGTTTGAACCTATACATCATAAAAAGGCAGATAATAATATCTTTAATACCATCCCAAGAGACTGATTTTATATCATGAGTTGTGGCTTTGACACCCTCATGTTCTTTTACTTGATTTCAGCAAAACTATTTTAGTTGCAATTTGCCATATAAAATAACCTGTCATTTTATATACTGTTGTTTCATTAAGATATGGACCATTATTTGGTCTATGGGTCTCCTTCAATTTACTAAGTACATCCTGATGAATCCCATTGCAAGATGTATAGAGGATCAACAAAATGTTGTCAACTTCTTTCCTCAATGATTCAAATAAATCATGCTAGTAAGCTATTTCTCTGGTCATTTTGTTAACATACACATGGTTCAGAAAACCCATGTAAGACATTTCTTGGTTATGATTAAATAATGTCTGAAATACATTTACGGTTGTGTGTTGGGAGATAATGTTTTGTAATGTTTGGGAATCCTGGTTTATATGAATGTTGGATGATACATTTAGTTTGATAGATAAATAGTATATGTTGACGTACAACATTTTATGACTTTAACAGTTATCTTTTAAAATTATCAATGTTCTAAAATTATTAAATAAAATAGGCATCTTTTTTTAATAGTTTTTCGGCTTGTTAGCAACTGTTTTTGGGACTTTACATCTTGGGTTTGGTAGAATGTTTACAACACTCTATGTTTATATTGTCATATTGGTTTGCAATTATTGGATTAAGATGTACCTTTTCTTTCTTATATAGTGACCAAAGAGTAAAACATCAGGGTACGCTTGTGTTTTCCCTTATAGCACTGTCAACGCAAGTGTTGTTTTGACTTATCGTTTGATGAATTTTTGAAGCATTTGTAGCAATTTCATCTTACTGAGTCTCCTGAGTTTTTTCAACTTTTTTGGACTAGTTATGCTGAAAGTTTGCTCAGGGCACCATGACAGACTTAAAGAATCTGTGCTCTGTCTATTAAACATTGAGTGTAAGAAATAGCGGTAATAGTATTACAACCACAATCTTTGTCAGCATGAACCACTAAAGTCATAAAATTAACCAGGTTCTAACCCCTTGTAGCTATGGCACAGAGCAGACAAACTTAACTTAGAGGCAATGTGTTAAGTATTTATGCAGTACTCGAACAGTTATAAAGTCGAAACAGAACACAAGAAAAATCCCAAACCAATTTAGGAGAATAGGTTACAAATCACTATATAAAAAAATCATTAAAATGACAAAAATCCAATACGTAGAACCAGAGTTATTAATTTTTAAAGCTTCAGGCTCAAAATAGTGTAAAAAAGTATTATGTGCCAACCACCGTCATCTGGTTGTGCTTGAGCGGACAAGGGTAAGGTTTACGGTCGACTGCAATGGAGTGTGGGTTAGATACAAGGACCGGATTCGTTCCGGTCAAAGAGTTGCCTTCACACTTTTTTCTGGAGCAAAAGTCTTCAGCGGGGCAAGGCAGCAGGTTGTGGCCAAAGCTGGGTACCTCAACGCCAGGGAGTCAAAATCCGAGGTCTCGGTGAAGCTGTTGACAAAGGTGGTAAAGCGCTGAGCAGGAAAAGTTCAGGTTTTACGCCTAAACGGCCCTCGACGTTGATCAGACAGAAGTGGCAGGTTGGTCCACTGAAGCTCTCGATGTTCAGACTTAAAAACGTACACTTTGACACCAGCCAATGGTCCAGGACCTTGCGACTGCACCTTTGGGTAAAGATGCACTCCTGAAGAGTTCAGCAGCAGGGTCCATGGCAGGTCGGTTGGAACAGGTCAGCTAGAAAAGCAGGAGGAGGCCTCTTGAAGCTTATTGTGTTCCTGTAGTTCAAACTGAAGGCCAGCATTATGACCCTCGAAGTCCAATTCTTGGTTCTGGGTACAAGAGGGAGTGCAGATCCAGTCTTCAAGGCTCTTCTCAGGTCACAGACAGCATGTCTCGTCCTCTTCTGTTCTTCCACAGGCCCAGACATGATCTGTAAGGGGTACTGTTGATTCCACATTCATGCCCAGTGCCAGCCTGTCGCTGGGTGAAACACCTGTTTACTCCTTAACCATTGGAGTTAAAGTTTCCAGGGGTAACCCAACCCACTTTTGCAGCACTTCCTGTGTGTTTTAGTGCAAACAATCCCACAGTGCCCCTCTGCCTAAATCCAACAAGGCAGAACCTTTCCTCCCCTGTGCAGAGCTTCTGTGGCTATCCTAGATGCCTGGCCGGGGAAAGGAACTCCTCCTCCTCTCTGGTCATTCAAAACTGGTTGTGAGACAACTCCTCTCACAATGAGCCTGGTGCCTGAGTAACTAGGTGGACAAGGGGCAGGTCCAGGTATTAGCTACATCTACCTGTGGGAGGGTAGGCCCTTTGAAGTTAATTACATTCCTGATGGTCAACCTGTCAGAGAAACAGAACACCTTCCCACACCCAAGGCCTTTGTCTCAGCTGGGGTAGCAGGTTCACACCGCATCAGGGGAGCTATACAGCTCCTGCGTGACAGTTGCAAGTGTATTCAAATGGGCTTCTAGAATCTTTAGGCAGGCAACAGGTAACTTTCTAGAAGTACCAGTTTTAAAATATGCATTGCAAACCCAACCTTATCAATGAATTGGGCTTACAATAAGTATTGTAAAAAGTCCAAACAGGAACTCTGTTGCTTCTGGAGATAGATGGCAAATATTAATGTATTATTATATCCCCATGCTTTACTATATAACAGCTAACAACAGAGAAAATAGTTTGAGGGCTTTTTCACTGTAAGGACGTCTCACATTAAACCTTTACATGTCCTACTTCCAAATACCATGTACTCTGCCTTATCGGCATGTAAGGCCACTTAGGGGTGACTTATTAATATTTGAAAGGAGGCTGTGACACTGTTGCAAGGGGTTTATTTTGACAAGTTGAATTTTCAGCTTAAACCTGCACAGCTAGTCTACTGGTGTCAGGCCTCCAATCAGGTTTACATTGCCACTCTGGTGAGTGGCACAATAAGTGCTGTAGCCCATTTGTGACATTTAACTTACGGGCCATGGGTACCCTCTGATACCATATACTTAGGCTTTCCTGTTTTCAGTTTCTATTTTTGGTAAATTCTGGTGGGGGTTTTTCAGTGTTTTCAAGTGATTTCAATACCTTAAAAAAACTGTGGTTATCGGTGGTTACACATTTTCGTGCCATTAAAAACAGAAACAGTGTTTTTCCAGTGTTTATGAAACTTTTTGATTTTATTATTGCTTGCTTTCTGTACAGATAGTGCATGGTATATATACAGTGTACGTACCGTGTATATGAGGTCCAAATACATTTTTACAAATCAAACTTATCGTAGTACACCATACAATACTTCTTCAGTGAGTCTTTGGTCATGCATGCTCGCTCTTTCCTTCCCATGTAAACTTTTATCTGTGAAAAAGCCCTCCCAACATTGCCACTTGAGACAGGCAACGCTAAAATAGCCAGAACACAACTTGCTAACGCTGGGCACTGACATAACTTTCCATGTCATTACTGGTGTACCCGAAGATTGTGATTCTCTGCGACAGGTTCTGCAACATAGGCGTTGAACTGGGCACATATGCCCTCAGAGTTATTGAAGCGGTCAAAAATGAGGGAGCACTTTTGAAGCTCCGGAGATAACTTCCCTTTACAGAAGGGATCTATAACTTGTGCAGAGTACCACAGTGAGGCTTCATTGACTTCAAATGCCATGGTTGGTGAAGGGCTATTTCTCAGACATTGTAAAATGAAAGTTCCTGAATTGCTCCTCAACATTTCTTTGCTTACCAAGTGGCAAGCACTCTAACATGGAACATGTTGCAGTGCCAAAGTCACTAAAAGTGTCGCCCAGCCTACTCTCAAGGAGATGTTTCACATCTATACCAATTATGCTGAACACTAGGTAGACAAGGGTGTTTTCAGACTCTAGTATTTTTTTATTATGTCCACTACAGCAGTCATGCTTTCCTGTAAAAATCTAAGAATTCAGTAAAGTGTATTTTTTTCCAAATCACAATCAATATGTGACCAAAGATCCTCACATTTCTTGCCTTTGGCATCATCACTCAGCGAAAGTTCTGTAAATGGTTGCCACATGGATAATATAACATTCATGGCCTCTAGGACTGAGAACCACCAGCTAAATGACACAGTTGGTATGACTCTTTCTTTGATGCCACACAAAGCACAAAATGAGAAATATCTGCGTTTTAGTTGCCGCGCATAACAAAACAGTGCAACAGAATGGACTAAAGAGTCAATAGCATTCTTCATTAACTCTGAAGATTGTAAAGATGCTTTCAGCATACCATCTAACAAGTGGCAAGGATCTCTTAAAGGGAAGCACTCCAGCTCAGATATAGATTTTGACAGGTCATCACACAATTTTTTCATATACGTAGCTGAATCACTGCAAATACAAACAATGTCACTCCAATCTTTGTTGAACTTGGTAAGAACTTTTTGCAGCAGCATTCCAAGTGACACTGCATTCCATGTTTTCCAAACGTCTGGTGTCATGTTTTCACCAGTATCCCAGATGCTTTGCGACTGCACTCTTTTCACATATACCTGTCACTATACCTTGCATTGAATGTTTAAAGCCTGGGGTGTTTGGCAATTCACTTACTATCAATACTGACTCACTAGAAAAGGGGGCTGATGTATCAAGGGTTTTACCCATTCTCTGTGGGTAAATGTGATGGTACATATTGGGAAAGATTCTTATGAAATCTACATTTTTACAATCAGTGAAAGACTCAAAAGTAACCAAAAAATCAAATATGATTTTGATATTTCCTTATTCTCTACAGTTTATAAAATAAATAAACAACACCTAAAACAAGACCACAAAACTGAAAAAAAGGAAGAAGAAACAATATTTTAGTGACATCCCTAAACAACAAAACTCAAGCAGAGTAATGTTAGCCCAGTCTTTCTTACTGTTACCTTATATAACAAAGTTACATTGTATTGGCCCCCTTCAGGAAGAAATAGAAATTACTCTTTCACTCTCCTTTTCCTTTCTTTGAATGGCATTTAGTTTGTTGTTGTGAAGGGGTTTTTTCAGTCCTTATATGTTCACACTTGTGAGGGCTATTTCCCTTCCGGTGGGGTTTTATCAGTTATAATAGGTTTAAACCTAAAACCGGACAGCCTACATATACTAGAGACTTTTAGGTAAGTTAAATATGGCAATTCAGGGGAATGCTGATTTCATCATGTTGAACGCAGGAGCACAGGCATTTTACAACTGGTTAGCATGGGTAAAGTGCACAAAGTTCTATAGCCAGCTGTTACGTCCCACTGCTCCTGTGTAGTATGCCAATGTCCCATCCCTTATTCCTAGCTATGAGGTCCAGCTACCTCCCTTGATGTCACAGCTGTGGTCCTTCCACATGGCCTCCTTCCTGTTCCACAAACTCAGTGTTTGCTGTATGGGCCAAGATCTCACTTCCCCCTAACATGGTGGCCATTTTGGATTGGGTGGCATGGCTATAGAAACTGCACCCATTCTGCCCAACTTTGCTTGGCTTCAAGCTTCCGTGGGAGAGAGTCCCCCATGTTGGAGTTCCCTTCTGCCTGTATTTGTGTTTCCCCTTCCCTTCCCATTCTCCCTTTCCTGTAACCACAGTCCTGGAGTGTCAGCAACCATTAGCCCGGTTGCCTTCCCAAAGAAGCTGGGACTGTTTCGCTGCTCTGGTCTCCATTAGCGAGGTCCGCCTCATTAGCTGTTTTCTCCGACCACACCATCATTCACTTCACCATCTGCGGCACACAGAACACCATCACCAGGCACCACCGCTCATCCCACCGCAGCTTGGGCAAGGTAACAGAAACACAGTGGTATCAGGCCCTAGGCACCTCCCAACCCTAAGCCGCATCAGACCGAGAACAGGCCGTCCAGAACTTCACCACCTGGATCACAGAATACACCCACAGAGTAGCCCCGCTGAAGCCAGCACGAACTAACAAAACCTTAAGACAAGCCAGCTGGTTCACTCCAGAGCTCATAAACACACAGTCACTACCAACATGAGAAACAATGGCAATCCACCAAGAACCCTCCAGACAGGGCCACCCTCAAAGCAGCCCTCAGCAAATACCACCAGCAAATTAAGGAAGCCAGGAAATGAGCCATCACAGCCTGTATCGACACAGCAGCCAACCACACAAAAGAACTATTCAAAATAGCCAAGGAATACTCCAACCCGGTAGCCACAGAGAACACTATCCACCCTTCCCAAGAACTCTGCGACACCCTCTCAGACTATTTTCACAGCAAGATTGCCACCATATACAACAACTTCGACCCACAGTCCTCAAACTCAACAGCCTCGATCAGCCAGTACACATCAGGCAAACAATCACCACCTGGACAACATTCACCATGCAATCCACCTCAGCCATCATATCATCCAGAGCACCCATGCTCCCACCACTTTTTCAACCACAGAATCAATCACATCAGCACGGAACTCACCTGCAGTCTCAACACCTCCATGACCACGGCAGTCTTCCCAGAAAGATGGGAACACGCAGATATTAGACCCCTCTCTCTGCTCCCCTACCCTACCAAAGTACCAGAGAAGGCCATCAACCAAAAACTCACTGACTACCTGGAAAAAAACAACCTGGTGGCGATATCCCAATCAGGATTCCAAGCCAACCATAGCATGGAGACCGCACTCATCGCAGCCACAGATGACATCAGAACACTCCTCGATCGTGGGGAGACAGCAGCTCTGATCCTCCTTGACCTCTAAGCAGCATTCGACACTGTATCCCATCAGACCCTCATTAACAGACTCCACATCATCTGCATACAAGATAACACCCTCAAATGGATCACCTCCTTCCTTACAGGGCATGCTCAGAGCATCTGGCTGCCTCCCTTCATCTCCGAACCCAAAACATCATATGCAGTGTACACCATGGATCATCCCTCAGCCCCTTACTGTTCAACATCTACATGACACCCCTTGCGGACATCGTCAGAACCCACTGTCTCAACATCATATCCAACGAGATGACACACTGCTCATCCTCTCACTCCCTGAAGACCCCCCCACCACCAGAACAAACTTTTGTGACGCCATGAACAACGTAGCCAACTGGATGAAAGCTAACTGCCTCAAACTAAACTCTGACAAAACAGAAGTACTGATCTTTGGGAGAAACACATCCATTTGGGACTATGGCTGGTGGCCAGCTGAACTCAGACCCACTCCCACACCAACATACCACACACTCAACCTCGGCATCATCCTCGACAGCGAACTGACCATGAAGAGACAAATCAACAGTGTTGCCTCCTCCTGCTTCCATACTCTCCACATGCTCCGCAGAATCTTCACGTGGATCCCTGTCAGCACCAGAAAGACCACCACCCAGGCCCTCATCACCAGTTGCCTCAACTACAGCAATGCACTCTACTCCAGAATCTCCACCCATCTCCTAAAAACATTCCAGACAATACAGAACGCTTCAACCAGTATCATCCTGGGCCTCCTCAAATGGGCCCACATTACCTCCACCTCCGAAACCTCCACCGGCTCCCCATCCAGAAGAGATGCCAGTTCAAGATCCTCACTCACGCCTACAAGGCCCTACACTATCAAGGACCGGACTACATCAACCACCGACTGAACTTCCATCAACACACCAGATACCTGTGGTCCTCCTTTCTAGCCCTTGTACCCCCCCAAAACCGTTGAAGCTGCAGCGGTGGCCGCTCCTTCTCCTACATCGCCAACAACACATAGAACGATCTGCCCCTCCACCCCCGAACAGCTCCCTCCCATGTGGACTTCAGAAAGAAACTCAAGACCTGGCTATTGGACGGAGACCTTGCCCCTCAATGCCTAAATACCCCCAGGGGTGATAGTGCTGCGCTATACAAATACTGATTGATTGATTCTCCCAGCCAATGGTAAATCTGTACCACTCCTAGCTCTGGCAGCAGCATCCGCTTCCCTGGTGCCTCTCGTCTTGGCTGGCTAAGAACTTTGGTGTCAGTCTCTGCTAAACCACATAACGTTGGCCTGCCCAATTCTTGCTACTTCAGTGGCGGCATCCGCCTTCTCAACTGCTAGCTCCTGACTCCTCATCAGTCTTTGGCTTTGGTTCAGTGTGTTACCGGAGGTTGTCTGCTATCATAAAAGGAACTATTTCAAGGCTTTAGGGATCATAATGTAAGTGCACTGAACCCCCTTTTTTTGCCAGTGTATTCAACATAGAATCCTATCATGCAAAGGATTGAACCTTAGTTCTGACTTTGGCTTTGATTTATTACTCTCCACTCGAGTTCCCCTTTGCTCCCTTTCCCCAGGGAATTAACCAACCCTTGGGTATATTCAAGAGCTGAGTGATGCACACAAAAGAGGCCTGGGGAGATTTAAAGAACGGCAAGGGGCGACTCCCCTTAATAAATATGGCAACACAAAACAAGCAACCCTGGGTCAATTGCAACGACAGAGTGCAAGGGAGTCCCTTTTTAAAGGTCAAATTCACTCACCCACCAGTAAGTGGCATGCTTCAGCATGGGGAACCTCCTCGCACTTCAAACCTGGTCGCAGTGTGCGCTATAACACCCTCACTGTGAGGGAGGAGCTCAGGGATGTTTTTTTGAAATAATTGGGAGGTATACTAAAACCTTCAGATGAGCCGGGCGTAGAGGGAGTGTGTGAGGATAGTGAGAGTGAAGTTAAAACTAACTACCTGGTATGTTAAAGACACATTTTTAATAGGACATCCAGAGGTCAGGATTAAAAAAGTGTGTGGGCCATGGCAGGAATATTCAACCTGTCATGGTCTCTATGTGGTCAAATGGTCGACATGTTTCAGCCTAAATGCCCTCAGTAGAGGTGACGTGGCTTTCTTCTGGACCAGATGAAGTGTGAAAAAATGTGAAATAGTGACTATTGCCACAATACCAAATCTGGTAGGTGGGGTAAAAGGATACAGCCAGCTAGTAGGTTGAAGAACCAATTATAAGAATCTGCTGGTCAGCGTCGTCCCTGTAAAGAGACAAGTGTTTAAAACAGAAAGTTTATACACATTTCCACATGCACTCCTTTGTTCACGTGCCACATGTATATATTTTTAGTTTTAAATGTGGCAACGGCAATGATGAAAAATAACAATTTCTTAGTGCTTACCCGTGTTGTTGGGGGAGCTAGTGGCAACTCATCCTCGGCGGACACACTCGAGGTGGCTTCCAACCCAAAATTGGGAAGGGGGGCAAAAAAGGGGGGTTGACTGTAGTGTACAGTCATACATATGCGTGAAATACAGTTGACTTTACATGCTCGGGGTGGGAAGCAAATGACTGTTTCATGCTCTGTTTGCAAACCAAATCCACGCAGTTATACACGGAGAAATGGTAAAGCAATGAGCAACAGTGCAAGGATACGCTCTAAAAAGGTCCTAGAGGATAGTGTATTTATACCATGGTGTAAGATGGCAATACTGAATGTTAGAAAATATGAAAGCCTATTGCTAAGGCAGTCTTGAGTGGTAATGGACATTAGAAAAAATTAGCAAAAATTACGCACACATATCCCGGGAGGTACATGGATGGCAATGGACAGATCGCTTTATGGAGTTGTTCCAGATAAAAGTGAGACGCCTGAATTATGGCGATCACTCGGGGTAAGGAGCTATGGTAACACCCCACCCTCTCTTCAATGTAGTGCTGGTCTCCATATTGGTAGTGGGATGGAGCCTGTCTCTAGAGGCCGAGAGCTCCTGAGCAGTCCAATCAACAAACCGGAGGTCAAGTTATTCCAACTAGCCTTTCTTGTGGAAACACCCTCCCGGAAGTTTCCAGGGCAGAGGGAGACGCCAAACGGTCAGGCGATCTCAGCAAAAAAGTGGTCAGAGTCTGCACCCTTTCTGCTATGTAATGGGAGTCTATAAAGTGGAATCTACCTTGTAAGCAGACTCTCTGACTATAATGAGGATTTGATCAACGTCGCCGGTCTGTGTTGCCTGGGTGTTTCCAAATCGCCAAAGTGCTTCTGACGTCTGCCGAGAAGTAAGGGGGCGGAAGTCGGAAAACACGTCCTTTTACCGCTACGGAGGGGAAACTCAGTTTAGCAAAAGGAGGTTTAAGAGGAATTAAAAGAAAGAGGTTAAATAGTGCCTTCCTCGGGGTGAGATCCTCCTGACCGGTTCGTGCGACCGGGATGGGTAATGGAGCTCGGACAGGGACACACAATATATCACGTCCGTATGGGCTTGAGCTCCACCTACCTGGAACTAGAAACTGACGAAGTCTTACAGGGCTCCTGAGAGAATCGTAGACACAAAGGAAGGGCTCTGAGTGCTTCCTATTAGAAGTGAAAGGAGCTTGGCAGCCATATTTGCAGAGTCATGAATACTGGTGAAAAGGCACAAAGGGGTATAAAATGGCATGAACAGCGTAGGTGGCATAGAAAACGCTGCCACACCAAAAAACTTTATTGAGTGTCAACTAATTTTGGCAGCCAGCCAAAATTGAAACTCAAAACTTTATTGAGATTACGATGAGCGGTGGCAGGCTTAGTTAGCCTAATAAGTATAGTTCTATGCTCAGACATGGGATAGATTCAAACATAATGGTTGAGAAAAATATGGGAAGTGCCACCCAAAATGGGGTATATAGGGGTGCATGTGAGAGATGAATGCCTTGTTGGTGAAAATAAAATGCACAATGGACCATTTACGAATGAATGAGGCTGAACCAAGGAATGTCATCATTTAAACTATTGGAAACAGTGTGCAACCTGAAGACCCAGCATTGTTCGTTTCTAAATAAAAACTGGGTCATGTTGGTAATGGACTGGGTGGTGTTAGGTTTGTCTAAAACAACCCATAAAAAATTGTTGGCATCATGTCTCGCTTTCAGGAAATGTGTGGTAAGTTTGTTAATCTGCTTTTTGCAGCGTATTGTGCTCTTATGTTCAAGCATACGTGTCTTGACCTTCCTTGTGGTAATTCCCACATACCTAAGTCCACAGGGGCAGGTGTGAGATATATTAAGCACTCTGAGTTACAGTTGGTATGTTGTCTCAGCTCCCAGGGGCGACCCGTGCCTATATCTATGGAGGTAGTGTGTGAGGTCTTAGCACAGACACTACAATTTCCACAAGGGTAATGCCCTTTAATCGGTGGAAGGTTTCAAAGTGTATTTTGTTGGGCCGACGTTTTAGTCTGTGGTCTTGTGTGGACTAGCTCGTCCCTGAGGTTGGTGCTGCGTTTAAAGGCAAACATGGGTTTGGTTAGCCTACGGCTGCCTTTATTCCAGATGTTCCCATTCTTGTTTATGCATTTCTGCGGGAGACTCGACTTGCTGCTAAAGGTACTGACACAGATCAACCTCTCTGTGGTTTCATTGGCGGGAAGCGTCTCTAGAAGAGCTTCACGATGATTGTTTCTTGCTCTTTTCATAGACTTACTAATGAGTGAATGAGGGTATTTTCTGTCTAGAAGTTGTCCTGCCAGGGTTGACGCATGCTTTTTGTATTTCCCAACATCAGTACAGTTGCGCCGAATCCGCAAAAATTGTCTAAAGGGCAAATTCTCCCATAAAGATTTGGGATGATAGCTAAAGAATGAGAGGAGCGAGTTCTTGGCCATGGGTTTTTTGTACAGTTCTGTACTCAGACTGCCCTCGGTGGTGTGGATCAAGAGGTCCGGGAATGGGAGTTTCTCTTTGCTGAATTCACAGGTAAACTTCAGGAATTCATTACAAGAATTGAGCCAGTTGTAAAAAAGCTGGATGTCTGCGACAGTACCTCGCCATATCACAATGATATCGTCGATTTAACATTTCCATAGATGAATGTTAGAATGGAAAGGGTTATTAGACGTCAAGATGGTTTCAGCTTCTATCGAATGAACGTACAAATTCGCCAGGCTGAGGGTGAATGTACTGCCCATTGAAGTGCCTGAGGTCTGTAGGAACAGTGTCTCCTCAAATTGGAATTTTTTTTCCTTCATGGCCAGAGTAGCACATGTCATAATAAATGACACAGGAGTGATGATGTCCAATTCTGTGTCGCTGAGTAACGTCTCCACTGTGCGTAATGTTTGATCCTGTGGTATACAACGATTCTATGTCAAACAAGACTAAAAACTGATCCAGCGGGTTACTATCAACGAGCATTCATACACCAAATACTCACTTGGGCCCATACATTCATACTACGCTAGTAATTTCCGCTGGTGGGTCAGTTGTACTCTTTATCAAAATCCCTGCTACCAATTACTTTTCTGATTGAAGAGTAATGACTTACCAATGGACCCCTGTTAATTGGGAAGTTTAAAATGAGTGACATTCATTACAATACATAATCCTGAAATAATCACTGAGTCAGGAAGTTTTAAAATGTTTATCTAAAGATTTAGCAGAGTAAAGTACAGAACCACATGATACTTAATCGTATATCAAGGATGAAGCATAATAATCAATTATCGTTCAATGACGGTCCCTCAGAAAGGAGAAGATAGAGACAGCAGCGCAACTAAAGGTTGCATTTATATTTACCTAAAAGTGCGAGAACCAAACCCCTTGGACAAGGAGTTGGAAAGATAGGACCCAGGGAGGATGAAGAGCAAGGACCTCCTCCAGATTCAGGACAGGACCGGTGACCTCTCTACCAACGACGCCTGCGTCGTTCCCCTCTCTGATACTCCGCTTCTCCTCGATTCTCCCGTGCCTTCCTTCTAAGGGACTCTGCCGCCCCCTCCTCAGGACCTCTCTGGACAGCGGTTCAGTCTGCAATCAGTCAGCTTGTCATGGATCTCGAACCTCTAACTCTCTCTTATTAACTAATACTATACCTATTATACCTTTCTACGCCCATGTACCTCCCCTTAATGTTGCAAAAATATGGGCCCACTACTTCTGATTGGACGGGGACAGGGGGTTGATCCTCACACCATATCGATTTAACTCAATTTCTTTAAGCCCATTGTTTAAAAATACCGCCCATCACAATTAATACATTTGCTTTATTTCCCACCCGTCTCACGACAAAGTTTATACATTATTCATATAATTTGTTTCTTTTCAGTAGGGACATCATGGGTACAGCAGTGTTGGCCATCAGGTCACGGCCTTGGACGACGTCCAGGTTGACTTCATCCTTTTCTATGGGCAGTCGGGAAGGACGCATGCGCAGAACCATTGTCTCTCAAGTTTCAGTTCACCAACCCCAGGCCCATTTTACGAACTAATAAAAGTCAAAGAAGAAAATATTAAAATCACAAATAAATTGTTTCACTGTATACCCACTCTTTCTACTCTATTCCCATTTACTTATAAATTCTATCCTGCCTTAATAGCGTTAGAATACCACAGTTTAATTGCAACATGAGAGCAAGCTGTAGCACGTGAAAACATAAAGCAGCCATTTTAATACACACTGCGCAGAAGCAAGAATTTCCCACCAAGCAAAGAAAGACGTCACACCACGTGATATGGTTGACACATGCGCAATAAAGATTCCTGCGCTTTAGCGGCCATTTTAGAATAGACAAGCGTTATTTGTTAGTTTAAACACATAAGCAAGCTTCCTTTCTACTTGTGTTCGTGTATGCAATTGTTAGTATGAACAATACAAAGTTTAATAAATTAAATACTGCGAGAAGATTGCCTCCGAGCAAGTCTCATTTGTGAGTCCTTGCTCCATCAATCCCCTCTCTGATGGCGTTTCTGAGCCATCAAAAACTACCCACAACCAGATGCCAACCTTTAGCACAAAATTGTTTCAGTTTCATTTTTACACTTTCTATTTTTCACATCCCCTTTCAGTTTCTTGTATAATTCACTTCTTAAATCTTCTATTTCGTCAAACTTTCGTTTCTTTCCTTTTCCTGTCACATTGTACGATTCATTCTTTCTACAACATTTGCACCATATTATTATTGACAATACTATTATTGCTATCCCTGCTAAGGGTACTAATATTTGACCTATAAGTCCTTTCCCTAGATTAGCAAACCAGGTACCAATTGACGTAATACTATTTGTCAATCTTTCCCATACACTATTAACTTCCAGTGGTTTTAGTTCCTTCTCAAGTTTTGTTATATTCTGTATATACGTTCCAATTTCTGCACTTTTATCAGGTATATAAGTGCAACAATGTTTCGTCTTCAATAATTTACAGACTCCGCCCTCTTTTGCTAATATAATATCAAGAGCAAGTCGATTTTGCATAACCATAGATCTAATCGCAACCATTTCCGCATTAATCATTAGAAATCCTCCAGCAGTATCCGTTGATAAACGATCAACCACTGTAGATAATTTACATATTCTTCTTGAGTTCAGAATTACTCCCACTGAAGGTATCAATGCACCAAATATATCACCTACAATTTCAGAAAAACTAGCTCTTTTGCTACGTGTTAATTCACCATCATTTTCATTGCTCCCAGTGTTTCTTTTTACGTGGTATATCTTTGGAAATACTATTCCAAAGTAACAACTTCCATACCACCGTGCAGGAAGCTTAAAGTAAGCCTTATTCCCACACACATAATAGATTCCAGGAAAAACTGAATCTGTTCCTCCTTTGATTCCCCAACCTCCAAGAATTAAGAAATTGTGTTCACACATTGGCGTAGGAACTGTGGGGGACGCGGGGGATATATCCCCCCCAGATTTTGGAGTGGGGGGGACACAGGGGACAAGGGTGGGGGGACGAGGGGACAAAAACATTTCCCCTCTCCCTTCTGAGATTGGCAGGCCATTAGCGCGCGAAAAAAAGTGCGAGCTGCGACCTAATGGCCCTGCACTTGACCTGGCTGTGACCTGCCTCTCCAGTTACTTGTGGCCAATCCGATAGTCACATCATGAAGGTGACGTCACAGAGGCTACCCGCCCCCCTGCCTCTGCCCTTTTGAACTGTTGGTTTGCGCAGCACCCTTGAGGCTCCGGGATTTATTTCTCACCTCAGCTGCCTGACCTCGTCCTTGTCCCGTGTCTGCTGCCGGCTTGAAGACGGAAGGGCAGCAGCAGCAGCACGCTCCTGCGAAGTGTGAGGTCCCTCATGCGCGATGAGTGCCCAGCCCATCCATTGAAGTGAGGTTCGGTTAACTTGTAAAAGGCTGTTCCACACTGCATTCATCTGTCGGTCTGTTGTACTCGTTTTTCCCCCCTCCCTCCCTCCTTCTTTCTTTCTCGTTGCGCCTCTCCCTGGCCTCTCTTCTGTGACTCCACTTTTCGATTGCTGAACTTTGATTTTACATGACATTGTGATCAGGTGTGTTGGTCGACTTAAAATGAACAGACTCCAACTCCCAGAATGCACTGTTATGTAAAAGCAAAGTCCAGGAACCGGAACGTGGTGTACTGTTCATCTGCACATTTTTCCTGTGAGTTTCTCTTCCTTTAGAAAATAAAGCAGTGACTGGACACGGTTTTTACTGGTATCTGTGAACTCTATTCCAAGTGCCTAACCCAGACCACATCCTAAGCCGTGGACTGCTGTCTTACTACCCTTACAGCCCAGCGGGAGCAACTTTATTATACAGCATAGCTGCCAAGTTTCCTGGGTCCCAATGGGAAGTATTGCTCCAGCCCGGGTTTTCATTTTGTATTCCGATTATAAAACGGGACTACAAGTCCCAGCATTCAAATGAAAAACCTGGACTGGAGTTCACACCTGGAGCAGAAAACCACGCACAGACCGGGGAAACGAGGCAGGGGGGTGATGCAGTTTGGGGTCTAATAGGACTCGCGACCAAGAACGTGAGATACAGAAGGATGGGTTTAAGACCTTGGATAGTGAGTTTCTCAAATTGCTATTGACATTTAAGTTGTTCTCCCGGAGGGATTGGCTACTCCTGTTAACAGGATGGTCTGTGCGCATAAGGTTGTCCTCCCATTTGCTGCTTTAACAAGACTGTCTTTCTGTTGGCAGATCCGGTTACGAGCCGGGTGAGGAGAAATCCGAGGAGGTCGGGCCCGTCCCTTTTTAATAGTAAATTAACGTAAATGCTGAGTGAGGGTGGTGGAAACACAAAAGAAAAAACTCCAACCACCATTCACACAGGCAGCAAACATTAGCCGTCAATACTCAGGGCCCCAGTTTCATGGGAGTTACTATAAACGAGGCAATTATGTTCCAACTATTTGTTCAAAATCTCCTTCCGTCCTGCTTCTAAATAGTGCATGTACATTTTAGTGCTGTAACAGACAGGCCCGTCTCCCGAAGTATTTCAACAAAATGCGTAAATGCACTGAAAGCACTGTCGAGTCATCTCACTGCGCCAAGCCCCAAGCGCCCCCACAGGGTTGTGGTGTGGGCTGCTCCTGGCCGCTTGGGGAGGATTAACCTTCCCATGGAGGTGAAGCGACCCCTGACCTTGACTGGTAGGTCGCTCCCCCACCACACAGCTCCGTCTGTGTGCCCTGCTGCTGCCCCTGATTGTGCTCGTTTTTCCTTTCTGTGCCCCCTTGCTGCCCCTGATTGTGCTCGTTTTTTTTCCTTTCTGTGCCCCCTTGCTGCCCCTGATTGTGCTCGTTTTTTTCCTTTCTGTGCCCCCTTGCTGCCCCTGATTGTGCTCGTTTTTTTCCTTTCTGTGCCCCCTTGCTGCCCCTGATTGTGCTCGTTTTTTTCCTTTCTGTGCCCCCTTGCTGCCCCTGATTGTGCTTTTTTTCCTTTCTGTGCCCCCTTGCTGCCCCTGATTGTGCTCGTTTTTTTCCTTTCTGTGCCCCCTTGCTGCCCCTGATTGTGCTCGTTTTTTTCCTTTCTGTGCCCCCTTACTGCCCCTGATTGTACTCGTTTTTCCTTTCTGTGCCCCCTTGCTGCCCCTGATTGTACTCGTTTTTCCTTTCTGTGCCCCCTTGCTGCCCCTGATTGTGCTCGTTTTTTTCCTTTCTGTGCCCCCTTGTTGCCCCTGATTGTGCTCGTTTTTTTCCTTTCTGTGCCCCCTTGATGACCTGATTGTGCTCGTTTTCCCTTCTGTGCCTGTTTCCCGCCCCTGCGGCCCCGCCCCCTCACTGCCCATTCGCTGCCCCATTCCCTGCTCCTCCCTCCCACCTCCCCATTTATGGCGGCCGCTGCGTGGTGAAGAGAGCGACCCCTGACCTTGACTGGTAGGTCGCTCCCCACCACACAGCTCCGTCTGTGTGCCCTGCTGCTGCCCCTGATTGTGCTCGTTTTTCCTTTCTGTGCCCCCTTGCTGCCCCTGATTGTGCTCGTTTTTTTCCTTTCTGTGCCCCCTTGCTGCCCCTGATTGTGCTCTGTTTTTTTCCTTTCTGTGCCCCCTTGCTGCCCCTGATTGTGCTCGTTTTTTTTCCTTTCTGTGCCCCCTTGCTGCCCCTGATTGTGCTCGTTTTTTTCCTTTCTGTGCCCCCTTGCTGCCCCTGATTGTGCTCGTTTTTTTCCTTTCTGTGCCCCCTTGCTGCCCCTGATTGTGCTCGTTTTCCTTTCTGTGCCCCCTTGCTGCCCCTGATTGTGCTCGTTTTTTCCTTTCTGTGCCCCCTTGCTGCCCCTGATTGTGCTCGTTTTTCCTTTCTGTGCCCCCTTGATGCCCTGATTGTGCTCGTTTTCCCTTCTGTGCCCCCTTGATGCCCTGATTGTGCTCGTTTTCCCTTCTGTGCCTGTTTCCCGCCGCTGCGCCCCTGCGGCCCCGCCCCCTCACTGCCCATTCGCTGCCCCATTCCCTGCTCCTCCCTCCCACCTCCCCATTTATGGCGGCCGTGCGCAGCTGGCGCGCCGAAGGCGCGCCTAAGGCAAGCCCGTCTGCGCCCGTCCGTGCCGAGACCGCGCCCAGCGCCAGACCCCCTGGTCCGGGCATCCCCCGCGCCCGCCACATCAACAGACGCCGATACGACGCCAGCACCCTCCACGCACTCAACCCCGGAAAAGATCACGCCTGCTACCAGGCCACCCCGAGCGCACCCAAGGGCCCTTCACCTGCCGGAACTGCAGCTTCGCCAGCACCCGCCCCGCCAAACCACCGCCCAGGAAAGAACCCAACTACCTCAGATGCATCCTCCTCAACACCCGCTCCGCCCGCAAACACGCCATCGAACTCTGGGACCTTCTCGACTCAACCTCCCCAGACGTCGCATTCCTGACGGAGACCTGGCTGAATCCCGCTTCAGCCCCCGACATCGCCATTGCCATCCCGGACGGATACAAGATCACCCGCAGGGACCGCACCAACGGAGTCGGAGGAGGCATCGCCATCGTCCACAGGAACACCCTCAGAGTCTCATCCAACACCGACGACACCCTCAGCACCGCCGAACACATGCACTTCCAGATCCACACCGATCCCAACACCACCCTCAGAGGAACCCTCATCTACAGACCCCCGGACCCCGACCACAGTTCAGCGATTCCATCGCTGACTCCGTCAGCACACACGCCATCGCCTCCACGGACTACATCCTCCTCGGGGACCTGAACTTCCACCTCGAGAACAACAAGGACACCAACTCCACCACCCTGATCGACAACCTCGCCACCCTCGGACTCAGACAGCTCGTGACTACACCCACCCACGCCGCCGGCCACACGCTCGACTCCATCTTTTCCGCAAGCCCACACGTCTCCTTCAACCACACCTCCGAACCCCACTGGACTGACCACCACTGCATCCACTTCACCTACAGGAAGCCCACCACGCACCACCGCACCGAACAAATGCCTCGCCGCTGCTGGAGCAGAGTCACGGAAGACCAGCTAACCACAACCCTCGCCCTGAGCCCACCAGCCGAACCCTCCGACCCCGACACCGCCGCCCGCAACCTCAGACAGTGGATCGACGACTACACCAACACCCTCGCCCCGCTCAAGAATCCGCCCAACAGCCACACCAGCAAGAAAGCCACCTGGTTCACCGAAGACCTCCAGGCCTCCAAACGAACATGCCGAAAACTGGAGAAGATCTGGCTCCACGAACGGACAGCGGACAGCTACGCCGCCCACAAGAGCGCCACCCGCAGTCACCATCACCTCATCAGATCCGCCAAAAGGGCCTCACTCAAAGACCGCCTAGACAACAACGCACACAACAGCAAAGAGCTCTTCAACATCGTGAAGGAACTCTCCAACCCCAGCTCCAACACCAACGACATCCAGCCGTCGCGAGACCTGTGCGACTCACTGGCCACCTTCTTCCACCGCAAAATCGCCGACATCCACGACAGCTTCAACACCACGACCGCCCCGGCAACCACCGAGACCACTGCCCCCACAACCACCAACCGCCTGCTCTCCTGGACCAACATCAACGACGACACCAGCGAGATCATGAACACCATCCACTCCGGTTCACCGCTAGACCCGTGCCCTCACCACATCTTCAACAAAGCCAGTACAGCCATCTCGCCCCATCTCCGGAAAATAATCAACATCTCCTTCGAGACAGCAACCTTCCCGGAAAGCTGGAAGCACGCCGAGATCACCGCCTTACTCAAGAAACCCAAGGCAGACCCCAAGGACCTCAAGAACTTCCGACCCATCTCTCTGCTCCCGTTCCCCGCGAAGGTCACCGAGAAAATCGTCAACAAACAACTGACCCGCTACCTCGAGGAGAACAACATCCTGGACCCTTCCCAGTCCGGCTTCCGCAGCAACCACAGCACCGAAACCGCCCTCATCGCCGCCACCGATGACATCAGGACCCTGCTAGACAACGGAGAAACAGCAGCCCTCATCCTCCTGGACCTATCAGCCGCCTTCGACACGGTCTGCCACCACACACTACGAACACGCCTTCACGACGCCGGGATCCAAGAGAAGGCCCTGGACTGGACCACATCCTTCCTTTCCGGCAGAACACAAAGCGTCCGCCTCGCCCCCTTCCCGATCCAAGGCCACCAAGATCATCTGCGGCGTACCCCAAGGCTCCTCCCTCAGCCCAACGCTGTTCAACATCTACATGGCACCCCTCGCCCACGTCGCCCGACAGCACAACCTCAACATCATCTCCTACGCCGACGACACCCAGCTGATCCTCTCCCTCACCAAAGACCCTCACACCGCCAAAGCCCACCTCCACGAAGGAATGAAGGCCGTCGCCGAATGGATGAGGACCAGCCGCCTGAAGCTGAACTCGGACAAGACTGAGGTCCTCATCCTTGGTTCCAACCCTTCAGCCAGGGACGACTCCTGGTGGCCAACATCACTGGGAACAGCCCCGCCACCCACCGACCACGTACGCAACCTAGGGGTCATCCTCGACCCCACCCTCTCCATGACTAAGCAGGTCAACGCCGTTTCCTCATCCTGCTTCAACATCCTCCGAATGCTCCGCAGGATCTTCAAGTGGATCCCCACCGAAACAAGAAAAACAGTCACCCAGGCCCTCGTCACCAGCAGGCTGGACTACGGAAACGCCCTCTACGCAGGAACGACGGCTAAGCTCCTGAGACGGCTGCAACGCATCCAGAACGCCTCTGCACGTCTTATCCTCGACATCCCCCGACGCAGCCACATCACACCCCACCTGAGAGACCTGCACTGGCTCCCTGTCAACAAGAGGATAACCTTCAAGCTCCTCACCCACGCACACAAAGCACTCCACAACTCCGGACCAGCCTACCTCAACAGACGACTCAGCTTCTACACCCCCACCCGCCAGCTCCGCTCGACCAGCCTCGCCCTCGCCACAGTCCCCCGCATCCGGAAAACGACCGCCGGCGGCAGATCCTTCTCCCACCTCGCCGCCAAGACCTGGAACACCCTCCCCACCAACCTCCGACAGACCCAAGACCTACTGGCCTTCAGAAGACTCCTCAAGACCTGGCTCTTCGATCAGTAGCAGCACCACCTCCCTCTTCCCCCAGCGCCTTGAGACCCTCGCGGGTATGTAGTGCGCTTTATAAGTAACATGATTGATTGATTGATTGATTGATCTGTGTGTGTGGGTTGGGGGCTCTAAGACGGGGTGAAAAACAACAAAGCCTCATTAACAAGTAAATGGTCTTGTAAAGACCTATTAAGTACTCGGGTGTGGCTGCAAGCAGACGGACGCCAGCGCAAAAACTGTGTGTGTGTGGAGGTGCGCTGGTGCGGGCAGGCTCGAGTCTGCGGTTCCTGCGTGAAAAGTGTTGTGCCCCGATGGGGATAGCTATAGGCAAGTTAGGCAGAGCAAGAGTAACAGTGGCGGGCCCCGGTGCCACTGCGCCTGCTGCACTTTGACTGCACCGTCTCTGGTTCACACCTCACTCGTTTTTTCAGGGGTGGTCTTACCATACTCCAGTGTTTCAGGACGAGGTGGGCGCAGGATCAGGATTCCCTAAAGGTGTCCCGCACGTCGAACTTTCTTTCCCGGTAGCCCTAATCTTCCATAGGTAAATGTTCAGAAAACAGTGCGAATGACTCACCCCTTACTCCAGGCAAGCAGATGGACGCAAGGTTCTGAGGTCAAGTATTAGAGAGTTTCTTTGCAGCGAGGCAATGTTCCACTTGGGCATACCCACAACAAGGGCTGGGTCGTGTCACCTCTGATTCCACTGTTGTCCGAGATATTTTCTATGATGGCAATCCAAAGCATGAGAAATGCACAGTTGTCCTGCGCATTGCTTCAATGTTTATAAGGTAGGTTTTCTGTTTGTTGCATCTTCTTCTTCTTTTTTTTTTTTTTTTTTTTTAAATTACTTTGGAGATGGGCATAATACACGAGTTTCCAGAGCAGCACCAGGCCTCTTGGGTTGAAGCAGTTATTGAGCCAGAATTCACAATAGTAAGATATTACACACAGAAAGCAATTGTTTTGCTAGCAAAATGAGTGCCAGAAAGAAATGTGGGTATTCGTTTAAATGTTTATTGCGGTTAATTGCAGCGTTATAAACCAAGAAATGTCAAGATCTGCCCAAGAGTCATTTGTGCTACGCCAACAGAGACCCCTTGTCAGTCAGCTGATGAACTTAAGGAAACAGTTTTAGTTTATATCAACTACAATGTTCAGAGCAAACCATTTCGTGCTGTGTAGATGGAGACCCTAAATGGGATAAACGGTCAAAGGAAGCATAGTATAATCAACAGGTATCTCAATAAAAAAAACACCTTCCCAGTAATCCAGTCTCCTCCCTGGATAATCTGCACTGACAAACATGTGACACAAGATACCTACTATTCACTGGGCCTATCACCACTGTCTTTAACATTATCCAGAGGCTTTATTATGATTGAAAATGGTTAAGATCAACTATGTCTCAGAAAAGACTGAATCATGTTGCCATATGCAACATACATAAAGAGATGATGGGCTCAGTTGACCTACAGACGATAGCGAAAGAATTTGTCCTCCGCACTGAACGGAGCAAGAAATTATTTGGCTTTTGAAAATTAAGTTCATAATTTTATTAGATTCCTGCAGCAAGAAAAACAATTTCTAATTAGTCCAATTGCATTTTGAGATGTAGGAATGTCGCTAAGAGCATTCAGTTTATTCTTCCTTTTTTCCATCCCACCTTTTGTTTTCTTGGTGCATGAAGATGCAAGATTCATATACATATTTTTTTCCACATTTGGTCTTTAGTGTGAGTGTAAATAACAATAAAGCATACTTGCAAACTGTGACTACATGCCTGCCTTTCTCAATATTTCTCTTCATTACTATGCAATTGTATAGGTTTAACGGGTGTACGGTCTCTCACAATGTGCATTTTGTATCGAGTCACTGGAAAGTCCACAAGGTTGTCCCTGTCCCCCCCAGAAATGTAGTGTCTCCTACGCCCCTGTGTTCACACTCACTGGTACCGATGAAAACATTGTTATACTCAGTCTTTAACCTATGTAGACAAATTTTCCCTGTTTTTACAAAATCCAGAGCCATAGCAGCTTGAGCCTTGCCAGGTGTGTAACTACCCTCTTTCTCAGCCCAAGGTAGCAGATGAGCCTTATGCTCAGAAGCTTTCTTTTAAAAATCTTGTCTTCTATCTTCTACTAAATTCAAAAATATCTTTTCTTCTTCATGTAATGAACATGTTAGATTGCTTCTATGTGCATGTGTTATATCTATCGATTTCATTGTTAAGAAAAATTCTCCCATAAACTGTGCATCTTGACTACTAAGTACTGGATTCATATTCTTTCGAATAGGAACCTCAGAAAATATCACATCTATATTTGAATAATAATACTGAAGTCTCCCTGTTCTATAAAATAAACTAGTCAAAACACTACATGATATGCCATAAGTTAATGGCAAGTGATGATATGTTAACCCTTCTGCTACTGATTCGGGTAACTTCATACAAACATAACAATTACTAACTTCCATGGTATCTACATATTAAAACAATAATTTTGTAAAAACATTCAAACTAGTGTCGTTATCTGTTACTTCATGATGAAATTCTGATTCATCTTTTGCCTCTAATTTTACTCTATCACTTTTAAAGTTATCTATCCTTCCCTTCGTTTAGTTGTTAATCTTTTTATCCGTAATCAGAAGGTAGGGAATTGCTACGATCAGAACTAACCATGCTACAAGCACCATTACTAGACTGCATATGCATATTGCACAGCATCTTTTACAACATTTCTGTTTTGATCTCCCAGTTATTCTATCGTCGGACATTTTGACAAGGAAGATTGCTCTTCTTATCTATTTTCAATTCTTCTTGTGTTATCAGGGTGGTCTTATTTCTTTTTCATAGGTCAGTTCTGTACTGGTTCCTTTGTCACCACTTTCACTTGATTCTGAGCTCTCGTAATCTTCGAGGATAATATAAGTCCAATCAGGACCTCTAAATTTGTTGTTCACAAGTTTCAGTCTTTTGCTTCTTCGTTTTTCTGTTCTATTTTCTTGTCCCGTTTGGCTTGTCACTTCGTTTACTTGTTCTGGATCTTCACTTCTGGTTGTTATGTGGTATTTTACTCTTTTAATGACACTAGGCCAATGATCACCTTTCCTAGTTTTCTTTGCTTGTACTGTCTCTTTACTCTTTATTTCTTCTTCAGTAGTTCGTTTATTTTCAGGTTGTGGCACAGTTTGGTTTTCTTCAATTTCAGTTTCTTCTGCTACTTGTTCCTTTTCAGGTCTTATTGGTTTCTTTTCAGCTACTCCACTGTGAGTTTCTAGTAACTGACCTTGTTCTTGATTTATGTCTTCATGTTCGTGATTCTCGGGATCTTCTTCTTGAATGTATTTTTCTGGATCTAACTGGTTCTGATCAGGGCTTATTGCACTTTGTACTTCTGCAGCCTGACCGCGTTCTTCTAAACCTGTCTGTCCCTGCTCAAAATTTGTTGATTCATTGTTGATTTGAGCCTGTTTTCCTCTCCCTATCTGATCCTGCTCAGGTTCTCTTATTGTTTCTTCTTCTTCTTCCTGAGCTGCTTCTTCTTCACCTATCTGATCTTCTTCAATTTCTTCTAAATTTGCTTGACTTCTTGTTCTGTGGTAAACTTCAGGAATTTCCACCACTGGTATCCAGTCCGGACTTGTGCTTGGTTGTTCTTCTTCAGCTTCCCTCGAATCTTGTTCCTGAGATTCTTCAGCTGGGCAACCTTCAGCTTCCTCAGTGATCGATGCTGTCTGAGGATTTTCTTCTTCAGGGTCTGGTACTCTTTTGGTGTGGCTTACATGAATCAATTAGGAAATCCTGCACACTTTACTGCTGTATTTGTAACTAGTATGACTTGACGAGGTTCATCCCACCTGGGTGATAGACACGTTTCTCTCGCGTGATTCTTCACAACCACCCAGTCTCCGGGATTCAGATCATGCTCTTGCTCAGGCTGCCTGGAAACTGCGTCTTCCCCAACCTAGTGAGAGACAGAACGCACTAGGTCAGCCAATCCTTTGCAATAATCCAGAACCATATCATCAGTTATATTCAGCAGTTTATTTGTAGGAACATGTGCTTGTCTCATTGCTCTTCCCATGATTATCTCGTGCGGACTCAATCCGGTATTTCTATCAGGAATGCTTCTGAGTCCCATCAAGACAAGTGGCAATGCATCCGGAAAATCTAGCGATGTCGATGCACACATTTTTGCCAATCTGGATTTTATTGTGCCATTCATTTGTTCAACCACTCCAGAAGCCTCTGGACGATATGCACAGTGCAGTTTTTGCTCAATTTGGAATGCTTCACAGATTATTCTAATCACATCACTGTTGAAGTGCCTTCCTCTATCTGACTCCAAAGTTACTGGGAAACCAAACCTAGGAATGAGTTCTCGTAGCAACAACTTTGCGACTGTAATACTGTCATTCCTCCTGGTAGGGTAAGCCTCCACCCACTTTGAAAACAGACACACTATGACAAGTACGTATTTCAGTCCTCTACATGGTGGTAACTGGATAAAATCAAGCTGTAATCTCACAAATGGACCCTCTGCCTTTCCAATTTACCCAAAACCAATTATTGTTTTTCTTCCAGGATTATGCATTTGGCAAGTTAAACATCTCTGACAAAGGCTCTCTGCTACAGACCTAAACCTTGGATTGTACCAGTTTTGTCTGAAGAGCCTAATCATTGCATCTCTCCCTACACGTGTCTCTCCATGATACATTCTGGCCATTTGTGAAATCAGACAGTCGGGCATGACTGGTCTGCCATCAGAAAAAATCCATACATCGTCGTCTGCCCTTTGAGAACATCCCATTTTAATCCATGCATTTCTTTCACTCTCCTCAGCATCATCTTGTAATCGCTTTACATCATTCCATGTTTCAGGAGGTGCATACAGCATAAGTTGGCAGCTGATTCCCATTCTTTCAACCCTCTTATTAACTGACAACCTGTTTTTAGCACAGTGTTGAGCCACCAAATCTGCATATCTGTTACCGACTACCACCCAGTCATCTCCTGACTGGTGTGCGGCACATTTCACCACAGCCAATTCTTTTGGTGATTGTATTGCCTCCAGCAGTTCTTTTACGAACTGTCCATTTTTAATGGGGGATCCTGAAGAAGTCATGAAATCCCTCTGCATCCATAGTTGGCCAAAATCATGCACAACCCCGTAACCATATTGGCTATCTGTAAATATAGTTACTTTTTGATTCCTCCCAATTTTGCAGGCTTTTATTAACGAAATCAATTCAGCTACTTGTGCAGATTTTACTCCTGGTAAATAAGATGCTTCGACTATTCCAGTTAATTCACACACTGCATATGCAGCAGTTAGTTTACCATCTTCATGCCTTTGGCACGAACCATCAACAAGCAGCTCCCTGTCTGGCTTCCTGAGGGGTAGTTCCTGGATATCAGGACGTGGTTTTGTGCACAATTCTGTGACTTGTAAACAATCATGTTCCTCTTCATCGTCTTTAACTTCTTCATGGTATGGGTCTGGTAGTAAGGTAGCAGGATTTACTATTGTGCACCTTACAATGGTCACATTTTCAGCACCTAATATTATTCTTTCATATTTAGTCAGCCGACTAGGAGTAAGATGCTGAGTTCGGGTTCTTGTCAACAGAATCACAACTGAATGTGGGACGAACACTTTGACAGGGTGTCCCATTACAATTGATTCACTTTGTTCAATGCTCAAACATGTAGCCGCTACTGCTTTTAGACAGCCTGGCAATGCGGCTGCCACTGGGTCCAATGTAGCAGAGAAATATGCTATAGGGCGTCTGTCCAAACCATGTCTCTGGGTTAGGACTGAAAGTGCACAATTTTCTCTCTCATGACAGAATAATGCAAATTTTCTTTTATAACCAGGCATGCCTAGGGCAGGTGCTGCACATAAAGCATTTCTCAATTTTACAAAAGCTCCTACGCTCTCATCATCCCACTCAACTGGGTCCTTTGCCTTCTTTTTCGTCATTTGAATTAATGGCTTTGCTAGCAGAGAAAACCCTAGTATCCATTGTCGACAATAACCCACTATTCCAAGAAACATTCTCACTTCTCTTTGAGTTACAGGCATTTACATTTTCTTGATTAATTTTATTCTTTCAGACGTTATTCTTCTTTTTCCCCTCTCAATCTGGTGTCCTAGATATTTAACTGCTGTTGTACAGAACTGCAACTTTTCAGGTGAAACTTTATGCCCTTCTTCAGCTAAATGATTTAATAATGCAAAGGAGTCAACAACACAGTCCTCTCTGGTGTTAGATACCACCAGTAAGTCGTCTATATACTGCACTAAGACTGAGCTTCCTGGCATCACTAGTTTCTCTAGGCATTTTTTCAATATCTGATTGAAGATGGAAGGACTTTCCGTGTACCCCTGAGGAACACGATTCCATACATAGACTTTGTTCTCAAATTTAAATGAAAAAAGATCCTGACTATCTGGGTGCAATGGTATTGAAAAGAATGCTTGGCATAAATCAATTACAGTAAACCATCCTGCACTCCAAGGAATCTGGTATAGGATTACTGCAGGTTTTGGCACTATAGGACAACAGGGTTCCACAATCTTATTTATTTTGCGCAGGTCTTGAACAATCCTATACTTTCCACTAGGTTTCTTCAAACCCATTATTGGTGAGTTACAAGGGCTACTCATTACTTCTTTTAATATGTCTTGTTTTACCATTCGGTTGATTTCTTCAATAACTCCTGCTTTTACTTCTGCACTCATTTTGTACTGTCTGGTATTTGGGAAAATTGCACCTTCCTTTATAGTAATTTTAACTGGATCTATTTTGGCCATAAGTCCTACTTCCTTTCCTGTGAAATCCCATATCATGGAATTCACTGTAGCTTTTAGTTCTTCTGGTAAGTCGTCTGTTGTAAATGTATTCTTCTTCCAACATGGTAATTATATGTAGCCCTTCCTTTGTGTCCTTTCCTCTTTCCCTTCCAGAATACCTGTAATGTTCTAAGGCTTCTCTTTGTGCCAGGCTGCATTCCAGACTTGTCAGTTGGGGTCTGGTCAGCTGGCGAGGTGATCACTTTGTCTGTACTTAAAGAATAAATACTCTACTTACTTGTAAAGAAGCCCAGCGTTGTCACTGCCGTTATTTACTTCATTTATGGCGACGAGTATCAGTGCTGACCGGACAAGACGGTGAATCCTCGGCAGAGCGGACATTCTTCCATCGCTCCGGACAAGCGACACCTCCCCAAAAAGAATCCACCGTGCACCGCATCGCCACCGATCCTGTGAAGACGCCATCTCGATTGAATCATGAGACATTTTTGAAGAAATTGGGAGGCTACGGAGACAATACTGACGTCACCCGCCTAACAGTGAGTCAGCACGCGCTCCCTATCCTGCATGCGCCACTCCTCGATGCGTCTAACGTTGCCAGGTAGCAGCGTACTCGTCCCAGCGCTTCATTCCGCAACGCAAATTCCCTATTAAGTTTTGTTCAAGATGTGGCAGCAATACACATACCTCTGATGCAAAATTTTGTTTTGCAAACAACAAAGAATGTCTCAAGTGTGGGAAGTTGGGTCATTTTTCAAGGATGTGTAGGAACAAAGGTAGGCCCAAAGTAGCTGTCATTGAAGATGGTGCTATTGAAATTAAAAGAGATAGGGATACAATCCTGGTTATTGATGATCCGGATGTCATTACTTGCAATGAAAAGAGAGAGAGGAGACCGAAAGCTGAATTTACTGTTGATGGTCATGTTGTAACTCTTATGGTGGATACTGGTTCAAGATGCACTATAATTCCTGAGTCCATGTTCAAAGAGGAGTGGGGTGAAATGCAACTTAAGGATAGCGATATTTCCCCTACAGGGTATCAGGGTGAAAATATAGAGTTACTAGGTTACTTTGAGGCTGACATTTCGTTTAAGCATAGGTCCACCAACGGAAAAATGTATGTCTCGGTTGATGGCCCACCTATCCTGGGGTGGATCCATCAATATGACCTGCACATTATAGTCAATCCCAGAGCACCTAACCAAGTTATGGTTGTTGATGATCATTCTCTTGATGAGATTCTACACGATGCAAGCAGGGTTTTTAGAGATGAGTTGGGTGAATTGAAGGGGTATGTACATAGAATTCAGTTAAAGAATGATGTTATCCCGGTCCAACACAAGGTGAGAAGACTTCCTCTTGCAGTCAGAGAGGAAGTTAAATCGGTGATCAATGAAATGTTACAGGGAGGCATTATCGAGCCTGTGGAAGCCTCCACATGGGTTTCTCCGGTTGTAATCACGCAAAAAGCGGATCACAAAATAAGATTCTGTGTAGATCTAAGATCCCTTAACAAAGATGTTGTGGCAGACACCTTTCCTCTCCCAAATATCGGTGAGTTAGTGTCCACCTTGCAAGGCGCAAAGTTCTTCTCGAAATTGGACTTGAAGAGTGCGTATCATCAGATCCGCCTTCATGATGATTCAAAACACTTGACAGCGTTCATAACTACAGAGGGTACTTTTCAATTCACCAGGCTTCCCTTTGGGTTGATCTCTGCTGCCAGTGTTTTTCAGCGTATGGTAACAGAGATCTTCAAGGGTATTAAGAAAGCGGTGTTTTTCCAAGATGATATCCTTGTCTTTGGTGATACCATCTCGGAGCACAATCAAGTACTCAATTCGGTGTTGCTTAGAATAGATAATGCAGGTTTGACACTACGCAAAGAGAAATGTTCGTTCCTAGTCAACACATAGAATATTTAGGTTACAAGATTTCAGCCCAAGGAGTCAAGCCAAAGAAAAATCTTTTAGAAGCCATACAATCAGCCCCGTGTCCTTCTGATAAGGACCAGCTCCGTTCATTCATGGGTCTTATAGAGTTCTACTCTAAATTTGTGAGGAACTTCTCAGACAAAACATTTACCTTGAGACTTTTACTTAAAAAGGAGTGAAATTTGTGTGGAACGAAACGCATACCAATTGCTTCAATACCATCAAAAAAGAATTGTGTGAGGCTAAGTTTCTAGCTCCCTTTGACATCAGGCGCACATCTGTTTTGTTGGTAGATGCTAGTGGTACTGGATTGGGTGCGGTACTTTTACAGAAACATGCTGAAGGTGAGAAAACTATCGCATTTGCCTCTCGCCCTCTTTCACTTTCCGAACAAAATTATTCGGTTATTGAAAAAGAGGCACTAGCTGCTGCTTGGGGAGTACACTATTTTAGAACCTACTTGTGGGGTACCAAGTTCCAAATCAAGACAGATCACAAACCTTTAGTTACAGTTCTGTCTCCAGGTGGTGCTGGCAAAGGTTCTCCCAGATTAGCGAGACTTGCTTCTAGACTTCAGGAATACCAGTATGACATTTCGTACATACAAGGTTGGCACAATGTACAGGCGGACTGTCTTTCTAGGCTTTCTGTCATGAGTAGTGATTTAAAAGATGATTTTTCTGATACTCAAGAGGAAGGAGCAGTAGCCTTTGTACAAGATGTCTTAGCGCTTAGTGACGGTACTTTTACCAAGGATGAATGGTGTTCTGCAATGGAGAAAGACACGGTCCTCATCAAGGTCATGGATCTTATCAAATTGGGTACCAGGCGTGAGAGCTGTGTCTTACCCCCCCGTCCGCCCTTTTCTTAAGGTTTTAGATGAGCTTTCTGTGTTTGGTCACGGTATTCTCATGAGAGGTGATAGATTTATCCCACCATTTAGTTTGAGGCCGACATTGTTAAAACTTGCTCATGAAGGACACCTAGGGCAGACACTCACTCAGCGCAGACTTAAAGCAGATTTTTGGTGGCCAGCCATGGACATACAAGCTGCATCCTGGGTTGAAAATTGTCAAGCTTGTAGGGAAGGTGAAAAAAGACTTAAGATTGCTTCTACTCCAGCTATGGGTCACATTGCCACTACAAACCAACCATGGCATAGTGTGTGTCTCGATTTCATAGGGCCTATGGATGAATTACCGGGTACTCATCGCTTTGCCATTGTTGTGGTTGATATATTTTCGAAATGGCTTACAGTCAAGTTTGTCAAAGAAATCACCACTGATTGTACCATACTATTTCTCAAAGACTTATTTCATGAAGAAGGTTTTCCTACTATACTCATAACAGACAATGGTACACAACTTACATCCAATAAAATGCGTATGTTTTTGTCTAGTTGTGGTGTGTCTCACCATCGCACTTCTCTCTACAATCCTCAAGGGAATGGTGTGTGTGAGAGAGCTAACAGAGTTGTTAAAGGGATTATACAAATGACATGTTCTTCTGGTGTTTTTTCCAATGAGGTTGTTCAGGAGATGGTGTGGGCATATCGAACCACTGCCCACAAACAAGATGGTAAGTCTCTGTTTGAACTCCTGCGCGGCAGACGTCCTGGTACTAAACTTGCACCTTCATGGATGAAAGGTTGTGTGGTCAAGGGCGTTCAGCCTAAAACTCATGTCTGTATTTCTTACTCAATTTCTTCTGGTGATCTTGTCAAGGTCAAACCAGGGAGAGTGACTAAGGGTCTTTCTAAATTTAGAGGTCCATTTTTAGTTAAACAAGTTTTTCCCCATTATGTAGTCTTAGACAATGATGAAAAGTGGAATTATCGCAGAGTAGCACTGTATCGCAAATCTGCAGCTGCGAATGATACTATTCAGTTGGCTCATCTGTCTCCGTCCAACAGTGGCTACATGCTATCCACCCCAGAGGAAGTTACTACACCTCAAGTCGTGAGATGTCGTAGGGGGGAAGGTGGTGGTGATGCTTACAATCATACTGGGGTTCGCGAGCAGTTGGATCACGGTAGTGCTCCTTCTGTTCAAGATGATGTTTCACATAATGTTCCTTTATCCAGTGACATTAGATGTTGAAGATCTCGTAGACTTCCTGTGTATTTGAATGATTATATATGTTAGTGTTTCATGCCAATATTCTCCAACCTTTGTTGTTTATTATTCTAAGGGGAGAAGATGTGTTGTAAATGTATTCTTCTTCCAACATGGTAATTATATGTAGCCCTTCCTTTGTGTCCTTTCCTCTTTCCCTTCCAGAATACCTGTAATGTTCTAAGGCTCGTCTTTGTGCCAGGCTGCATTCCAGACTTGTCAGTTGGGGTCTGGTCAGCTGGCGAGGTGATCACTTTGTCTGTACTTAAAGAATAAATACTCTACTTACTTGTAAAGAAGCCCAGCGTTGTCACTGCCGTTATTTACTTCATCGTCCTTGGTTATCAAAGAAAACATCTCATCTACTTCTGTACCTTGCTTTGCAATCATAAATTTATATACATGGTCTTCATCTGGGGTCTGAACTGCCACACCATCCGGCGTGCAGAAAATTGTGCAGTTCATTTTACACAACAAATCTCGGCCCAATAAATTTACTGGACTGGAATCACACACTACAAATTGATGCATTTCTCTAAAGTTTCCAATTTTTACTTCCATTGGTTCAGTAAGAGGTGTTCTAATCTTTCGATTAGCGACACCCACAACTTGGATAGCTTCTCCAGAGAGAGGAAGGTCTGGGATGTCTGCTGTTCTCACAGTAGACCTGGTAGCACCAGTGTCCAAAAGGAAAGTAATATCATTACCTTTCACATTCCCTTCGACATATGGACCTGACTGATCTACCGGTAAGGATGCACCAAGTACGCACTCCTTCTCCCCCTCTCCTAGGCACCGTCATTGACTATATGAACAGAAGTCGTCCTGTAAAAGAAATTGTGAGGTTACATAATCATTCTTACCACTTCCTCCTTGATATCCGACGTCTGTACTGTGCTTTGCTCTGCTTACATTACCCTGTATAGGTGCAGGTGGCAACTGACTTTGAGGATTTACACCCTGCTGTGAGTCATTCTGCGTCTGTGGATTTAAATTTTGATTTGGGCCATTATTATTCCGAATCTTTTTACATTCATCCTTCCAATGCCCCAATTTTCCGCATCCATAACAAGGGAATTTCTTTTTAGCCTCTTCTCTGCTCATTCGTCCTCTCATTTTTCCACCATTCCCAGTGTCACCATTCGTTCCAGAATCTTTTCCCTGATTATCACTTGGATTATCCAAATTAATTCCCTGTCGCTCAGCCATTTTTACATGAGCCCACATCACTTTCTCTTGCAGTTTCTTGTGCCTATCCTCAATGTCATCTCCATAATATTTCGCGTATTTCAAGATCTCGTCGATCGGTTTCCCTTGCCAGCACAACATGTGCTGCTTAATCATCTGACAAATCTCTGGTTTTAGTCCATAAACAAATCGGTAAACAAACTGACTCATGTTTTTATCTCCAATATCCTCAAATCCACTATACTGTTTGAATACCTGCAATAAACGTTCGTAATACGCATGTACCGATTCACTGGCTTTTTGGGTAGTTCTGTCTATTTTCACCCAATCTGTTTCTTTTGGTGGTATTTTTCCCTTCAGGTAAGTTATTACCTGCTGATGCTTTTTCATTACATCACTTGACGGGGCACCTGTCTTTGGATCTCTAGGATATTCTTCACTCGGCCAATCAACTGTGATTTTACAATCGGTCCATAAATCGGCAGGTACCACTATGTCAAACAGACCATCCAAGTCCTTCAACAATACCTTTGACACTTTCACAAACCTCTCAACCTGCTTGTACCATTCAATTGGTTTTTCTCTCAACTTTGGAAAATCATTCGTAAATGACAAAATATCCTGTCTGCTCCATGGGACATGTACATATCCCCCTCCTGGAACTTCTCGCATCGGGTACATTTGATCTGCTTTCCCTGTTTCCTTCATTAAATATTCAGAAGTTGTTCTACTGTATCGTGCTTCTTCCTTTTTCTTTGTCCATCTAACTCTCCATTTATCTAGATCTCCCCATTTTTGCAAGACTGACATCAATTCTTTTACTTGTAGTTTCCTTCCAGAGGCATTCATGTTTTCTAAATCTTTGTCAGAAAAATCTGCTCTATAGGGTTTCTGTAAGACTTTTGACTTCCCTATTTCAATTCCCATCTGCAGAGCTAAATCTGCTAATTTCTCATGGAATATCTTTACATTTCTTCTGCACACGAACAATAGTTCTTCTTCATCGTAAGTATTTAGGCGATCTACCCCTACATTTCCTGCTATCATTTGTTCTAATTCAACCTTTAATTTATAAATGTCCATGATCTTTGGGGGTGAACTCTGTCTGTCTGATCCTTGTGCCCACCTTTCTAAGTCTTCTGGTGTAACTACTGTGGCACTTTTGGTTCCTGATGAGGTTACTATGTTTACATCTTTTGAGCAACCAGGTGTAGCTCTTCTGGGGGTACTATTTGCAGATTCTCGAATGGGCAAGTCCATTAATGAAATCATAGATTCACAATCACTAAAGTGATCCTCAACCATTACTACTGCTTCAGGTTTAGGAACATTCATAAGTGTAGGCATAACTAGAGGTTTGGGATAATTTATTTTGTCACCATATAAGGGAACCACTGGACCAATTGTTACAGGTATGGTTAGTGAATCAGGATGAACACTCAATTGTGTTACTTTCTGTATTAATTCTGCTCTGTTTTTATCTATGGCTTCCTTTTCTTTATCGTGAAGTACCCTACTAGCTGGGGAATCATGCAATACTTGTGGTACCAATGGTGTCTTTAACAGTGGTGCACTTGGGGTGCATCCACTTGTCCCTTCCTGATATGGTGGCGGGTTCTTTAATATCTCTTCCATAAATTCATCTTCGGAATCTCCAAATCTAGTCAAATGTTTTGTCTTTTCTGTGCATTTGCTCCCTAACGATTCTTCTGCCATTAATATCGGATACAGACCCTCTGTAAGCATTGCTCTTCTCCACTGTTTCATCTGACCGTCCCTTGACTCATTCTGGTACCTAGGGAAAAATCCCCGATAACCCCTATTACTTCTGGATCGGTCACGTTCAAATGCCTCGGTTTCCCACTCCTCCAAGGCTTCGTATTGGGTAAGTCTAGGTCTGGGTTCTAAATCATTCATCCTCAATCTCAAATTTTGAAGAATTCTCCCATTGAAAGTACCATTCTCGGGAAATGCTAATAATATTCCATCATTTTTGGTATATTCTATCCAATTTTCTAACCATACGCAAGTATAATAACCTCTCTCCATCATCATGAATGAAGCGGGCGTTTTAGCTGGTGGAATGATAATTCCTTCTTAATCTTTTGTAGAAATGACATTTTTCTCTTCTCTCCGTACATTTCGGGTAAAATTATATTCTGCAAAGGTTAGGAATCTCCTATCCGGACGACTTCCTATTAAAGTTGGATCACGTTTTAACATACAATCTCCACTATCCACTAGGATTTCGACTTCTATGGTAACAACCAATCAGATTTCAGCTAACGTTTTGTCTCTGAACCAATCCTAGCCCGGCCTTTCTTGTGACGTTTGTCTGCCAACCCCTCCTTTACAATCTGCGCTTCTCTGTCCCTCGCTGTTTCGACCAATCCCAGCGCGGCACCTCTGACGTCAGTACTACTCCTGACTACTGACCCCTCCTTTACAAGAGTCATTCCACGCCCGCTGTTTCAATGTGGGAGTGCGGGCCGGACAAACAGACGTGGAGGCTGTATATAGTGGGCCAGTTGGGCTGTCTTTATTGAACAAACAAATGAAACTAAGGAAATTCTGTCCGCAGATCTTGTCTTTGGGATTCCCACAACCACTGCTCCGGGTCTTCGGTCTTGGATGGTCTTGGGGCTCTTCCTTTTCCAGTGGGGCATCGTTAAGTTGGATGGTCCTTCCCCGGGAGGCTCAGAAGAGGAAAGAAATAATGAGTCGTCAGTGATATCTGGGTTCCCACCTTTCAGACAATACCGTTTCCGTCACCACACCCAGTCGGTGTTTAGGGATACACAGGGGCTGGAAAGAACGTGAAGAGAGGCGGAATGACACGAGGGAAGGTGGTGAGGGATTAAGTGGGAGGACAAGCTATGCACAGGGAGGACAGGCGAAGAGGGGATGGGCGTGGACTAGTGCTGCTACAAGGAAGTTCCTGTTCTAAGCAGTCTGCTTTAGCAATTTTACGCACCCCTCCTATGGGCCCAATGGACTCCCGTTTCCCCACAAAGCACGATAGCAACGAAACAAAAGGGTGTAACAAAATTAAAGCACAGTAGGTACTGAGTCAAACCCCCCCTCCTATGCACTTTTAAACCTCCCGCCACCCTCCTGTACACCTTTAAACCTCCCGCCACCCCGGTTCCTCTTTCCCCAGGTTCGAAACACTCACCGGCTCCGCCGCAACTCTCCTGAGCTGCAGCCGCTCTTCAGCCACCTCCGGTGGGGACCACCAGTCCTCGCACCACGTCTCGGTTTCTTCCAGTTCTCCTGCGTCTGCTTCTTCCTCGTCTTGGTCCGTTCGGCACTCCTCCTTCCTTCCGGCTCCTTCTCTCTCGACCTGGTCCACTTGGCACTCCTCCTTCCTCCCGGCTGCGTTGCCCCGTCTGTTGGTATCACCGGCCCTTTTCACCTCCTGCGAGGGTCCTCTCCCGGGGTTAGCCAAGCCCCCTTCCTCTACGGTGGTGTAGGAGTCCTGACGCTGTACGGGGAAAGGATATGGGGGAGGAGTTATGTTTGTTAACAGTCTCCTCCCGCGTTGGAACCTGGTGGAGATCGTTTGCACAGGTAAGCCTTTGAGGTGCCGTGGGGGTGTACACTCCGACATCCGGCACGCCCTGTTGGCTACCCCCTCACATTCAACCAATTCCAGCACGGCGTTTTGTGACGTCAGCTTCCTCTCCGGCAACTGACCCTCCCTTTACAAAATCGTATGCAAAACTTTATTTTCTCTATGCTTCTTATTAAAATTCAGTAACAACATAAAACATTCGCTATCGTGCCAGTTTCTCTAAATTGAAAAAAAATAGTTTCGTTCACACTTAGTAAAACCTTTCCGTTTACTAAACATACACTACGAGTAAAAACCCTTCCGTTTACTCTTCACGCAAGCTTCAGAAATACCTGTTACTTCTTCAATGTTACCCTTTCTAGGTGATATAACATTAAATTTTTACCAGCATATTCCTTTTGCTATTACTCACACACATAGAGTCCCTAACAAGTACTGATAGCCCTGCCTAACTTTTCAGTACTATTTCTGCCTGACAGATAACATCACTGCAGTATGGCTTCCATTTACCATCCGCTATTCAACTTTTCCCCGGGGAATTCTGGACAACATAAAACAAACTTTGAACACACGGATGTTAGTTCATAAAAAATAAAATTCTCATTACCCAATTAACAAAGTACAACCAAAACCATCCTCTGCTACCAGAAAACTGATCCAGCGGGTTACTAGCAACGAGCATTCATACACCAAATACTCACTTGGGCCCATACATTCATACTACGCTAGTAATTTCCGCTGGTGGGTCAGTTGTACACTTTATCAAAATCCCTGCTACCAATTACTTTTCTGATTGAAGAGTAATGACTTACCAATGGACCCCTGTTAATTGGGAAGTTTAAAATGAGTGACATTCATTACAATACATAATCCTGAAATAATCACTGAGTCAGGAAGTTTTAAAATGTTTATCTAAAGATTTAGCAGAGTAAAGTACAGAACCACATGATACTTAATCGTATATCAAGGATGAAGCATAATAATCAATTATCGTTCAATGACGGTCCCTCAGAAAGGAGAAGATAGAGATAGCAGCGCAACTAAAGGTTGCATTTATATTTACCTAAAAGTGCGAGAACCAAACCCCTTGGACAAGGAGTTGGAAAGATAGGACCCAGGGAGGATGAAGAGCAAGGACCTCCTCCAGATTCAGGACAGGACCGGTGACCTCTCTACCAATGACGCCTGCGTCGTTCCCCTCTCTGATACTCCGCTTCTCCTCGAATCTCCCTTGCCTTCCTTCTAATGGACTCCGCCGCCCCCTCCTCAGGACCTCTATGGACAACGGTTCAGTCTGCAATCAGTCAGCTTGTCATGGATCTCGAACCTCTAACTCTCTCTTATTAGCTAATACTATATCTATTATACCTTTCTACGCCCATGTACCTCCCCTTAATGTTGCAAAAATATGGGCCCACTACTTCTGATTGGATGGGGACAGGGGGTTGATCCTCACACCATATCGATTTAACTCAATTTCTTTAAGCCCATTGTTTAAAAATACCGCCCATCACAATTAATACATTTGCTTTACTTCCCACCCGTCTCACGACAAATTTTATACATTATTCATATAATTTGTTTCTTTTCAGTTGGGACATCATGGGTACAGCAGTGTTGGCCATGAGGTCACGGCCTTGGACGACGTCCAGGTTGACTTCATCCTTTTCTATGGGCAGTCGGGTAGGACGCATGCGCAGAACCATTGTCTCTCGAGTTTCAGTTCACCAACCCCAGGCCCATTTTACGAACTAATAAAAGTCAAAGAAGAAAATATTAAAATCACAAATAAATTGTTTCACTGTATACCCACTCTTTCTACTCTATTCCCATTTACTTATAAATTCTATCCCGCCTTAATAACATTAGAATACCACAGTTTAATTGCAACATGAGAGCAAGCTGTAGCACGTGAAAACATAAAGCAGCCATTTTAATACACACTGCGCAGAAGCAAGAATTTCCCACCAAGCAAAGAAAGACGTCACACCACGTGATATGGTTGACACATGCGCAATAAAGATTCCCGCGCTTTAGCGGCCATTTTAGAATAGACAAGCGTTATTTGTTAGTTTAAACACATAAGCAAGCTTCCTTTCTACTTGTGTTCGTGTATGCAAATGTTAGTATGAACAATACAAAGTTTAATAAATTAAATACTGCGAGAAGATTGCCTCCGAGCAAGTCTCATTTGTGAGTCCTTGCTCCATCACTATGTCAAACAAGACTAAAAAATCGGTGTCTTAGTTGAACTCCAGTCCTTCCAGTGCACATAGGACATCTTTAGTGTCCTGTAGATATGTCGGCATTTTCTTAACAAGTGGTCTAAGGAAGAAGTCGGCAAACTGAGAAAGTGGTTGCAACAGGGAACCAATCCCTGAAATGATGGGTCATCCAGGTGGCGGTCTTTGTGGCTTATGAATTTTTGGAAGAGTATAGAAATACGGAATCACGGGATTCATATTTACCAGAAATTCGGCCTCTTTTGCAGTAATCCAGCCTTCTTCCTTAGCCTCATCGACCAGATTGACTATTGTGTTAAGGAGTCTCTTTGTGGGATCCATCTTGAGTGGCTGGTATGCACTGGAAACCGCCAGTTGTTTTAAGCACTCCTCTGGGTGAGAAGAAGTATCCATCACAACGATGCCACCTCCCTTATCAGCGGGCTTGATAGTTATGGAATCGTCCTTGTTCAGCTCTTTCAGTGCTTCTAGTTCCGATTTGGAAATGTTCCTGAAGAGGGAATGTTGGTTTGCTAGGCCATTGTTGAAGTCAACTGTATTTCACGTATATGTATGACTGTACACTATATTCATTAGCGTCAGGGGTTGGTTAATGGGTAATTGGGGTATACTTGCTTCGCTTCTGCAGACTTCTGAATACAGGTGAGTGGTACTTGACACCAGCACAAACAGTCAAGGCAAAATCTAGTGTGGTACCACTCAAAGGATGGCCATTTCCAACAATGAGGTGCAACTGGCTACACCCAACTGGGTTATTTAATTTTAAGCAATGGCATAGTAATTAGGTGCAATAATTGTACTAGTGGGATAGGAATTCAATGTCACAAGTGGAACTTCAGTGTACATTTTCACCATTTACATACGTGACTGAACAATATACATTCAGGCACACCATTATGGCCGACTTGCTAAGCTCAAACACTACAGAAACACAAGTCAACAGAAGGTGCTTTGGGTGAGTAGGGAAAATAACTTTAAATAATTGCTAAGTCACCAGTAAGTGTGTTTTCTGGCCCACAAAGCTGGGTGTATAATTCATACAAGTGGAACATGCTAACTATTAAATAAAAATACATCCCAACAGTAACTAGTAGGAAAAGGCTTTTATCACTGGATAGGTAAGTGGTGTTGTTTTTCTATGATGGGTCCTGGTGGTGAATAAAAGTTAATTTTACATAATTTGCATCAAAAAGTGCTAATAAACTCATTTAACATTTATTTAGACAAGGACCACTCTCATGCATTTAACTCTGCTTCTAGAAGGGAAAAAGTAAACTTGTTTCCAGAACAGTCCGAGTAGGGGTGGATCCTGATTTCCATAGGGCAGGTCCTGAGAGGAGTTGGGGTCATCTAAACATAGGAGTGGGGTCCCGTCATCTTGATAAAGGCTTCTGAGATTTACAGATAGGCAAACAGGACCTGCTGCAAACTTGGGGTGACAGGTCTGTAGAAATTCTGAAGTTAATGGATTAGGACTATCACCAATCACTGGCTAGTGTACAGGATAAACATTTCAACTCACAGCCAGCTCACACGAATGTATAAGAATACTGGGAAAACCCAGAAAGAAGATTTTGTCTGAATCTGTCTTCAAGGGCAACCAAGCAGTATCTTGCTGTCCTCTAGTGCGCTTCAACGGTCAGTTGGTAGGCCTCCTGATTTGCCACAGCAACACAAAAACACTGAAGAAGTCTTTCATGTTGCATGGGAGAGAGTGATGTCCCAATATGAGTGCACTATTCTGGGCCCTCTGTGAATCCTGGCTGGAGAGGGACCTGGACCCTAGAAGCCTGGGTCCACTGGGAGAGACCATAATTAACTTTTCCAGCACTTAAAAGATAGTGGGTTTTTAGGCCCCAGCTGGAGGAGGACATGGCATCGAAGCACCCTAACGTCAGCAGCTATTAACTGCCAGTTTGTCCCACTTAGTGTTTTTTCCACTGAAGTTTGAGTATAATGCAGGACTGCGGAAAAGAGGTATCCATCTCTGTGGCTCCCTCATTGGTTACAACCTCCTACCTTACTCCGCTGGAGATTTCTCAAACAAAAAATTGACTACGTCTGATTGTGATTGCCATAGCTTGCAGGGATAGAGCAAGGTTTTCAGTGTAAACTGTTTTCAACTGGTAGGTTAGTGTGTTAATAAACTCGTGAGGTGCCCTTCACACAAATAAATAATATAGAATCTCACGGTATTGTAGTCTCGATTTAAAAGAACCACACCTGTTTGTAACATATACTACATCTGAGAAGTGAAAGGGGTGGAATAGGGGTGATGAAGCCATTCTTGCCTATCACAAAATCGGAAACACACTTGTTAATGAGATGCACAATAAAATGCGCCACGCTTTCCATTTTCAGTGTTTTCTGTTGAATGAATAAAATGATAGTTTTAATAATATGTATGTTTGTGGAGAACCATGCATTCTGACATCAGGACATTCACAGGTAATTCACTGCAGCACAAGTGTTCTCTTCCAGAATACATAATCTTTTCCTCCTAGTGGCTAGTATAGGCTATCTACCAGAGGCCTGTAAGAAATTGGGTTATTGGTTGAGGATGGTGGAAGTCCCTCTCAGGCAACTGACATAATCCTGCTCAGGCAACTGACATAATCCTTGGTGGGTTGAGCCACAAAAGTCACTAAATTAACTTGTGCTTAACCCTCTGGTAGCTTGGCACAAAAGCAGCCAGGCTTAACTTAGAGGCAATGTGTAAAGTATTCATACAGCACACAAACGGTAATAAGGTGAAAACACAAAAGAAAAATCCGAAATCAATTTTTCAAAAATAGGGTAACTTTTAACCAAAAAAATGATTCCAGAACGACAAAAATCCAATCAGCAGAACTGGAGATATTCAATTTTACATTTTTTAGTGAAAAAAGTGCCTAAAAGCATAAAGTGCCACTCAAGTTCATCTGGTCATGCTAGATCAGAAGAAAGTCACATGTTCAGGCCAACCATGATGGAGCGCTGGTTGGATACAGGGACCAGTTTAGTTCTGCTGTAAAGATACCTTCAAAGTCTGGCAAGAAGAGTTCCGTCCATTGGACGAGGCCACGAAGAGGAGGCTGAGCATCGTAGACGATCACTGCTGTAGCAAGAAGACCAGGCCAGACATCGCGAGTAGTCATCACTGTAGCGCAAAAGCCCATTTGGGCATCGTGGACGTTTGTTGCTGTAGCTCCACATTGGTGGTTCGCGGGCTATTGTTGCTGCAGCGCGAAGTGCAGGTCTCGCGTTGCCAGTCATCACTGGTGTTTGCTGTTGATGCAAAGACCACGTCTCACCAAAGCTTTGCCTAGGCGGTCATCGCAGGTCTTGGCATGAACAGGCCTATTTGTGGGCAGCCCAAACTTCAGGATTTTCACCTTTTTTTCGAGAAGTACCCTCTGATGCCAAGGGTCCAGAACATGGGGAGGAGCCTCTTGGCGTTCAGGGACTCTCTCAAGCAGAGGCCAGCAGGCCTCAGGGAGGTCCAGCTGCAGGACCAGTTGCAGCAGGTCAGCTGGCCAGTTGCAGGGAGACCACTGATGCATTTTGTGTCCCTATAGCTCACACAGGAGGTCTGCCAACTGACTCTTGGAGTCACTCTGGTTAGCCTAGGATGAAGGAAAGCAGGTCCAGTCTTTCTTCTAGTAGCTTGGCACAGAGCAGTCAGTCTTAACTTAGAGGCAATGTATAAAGTATTTGTATTTGTGCAACACTTCAAACAGTAACACAGTGACAACAGACCACAAAAGGAGCCCACAACAGTGTTAATAGAGTACAATTTAATCAATAATACAAGACCAAAACAACAAAAAGCCAATCAGTATAAACAAAGTTATTGAATTTTAAAGCTTTTAGGGAAAATAGCACCAAAAAGCACAAATCACCAACTGTGGACATCTGGCTGCGCAGAACCGAGACAAAGTCACAAGTTCAGGACGACCACAATAGAGCGTGGACCGGCTACAGGGACATACTGAGCAAAGTACCTTAACTCCTGGTTGCGGATCGTTGCGAGGATCCCCATCGAAGATGCACTGCACAGCTGACACGCTGCATCGGTTCCGAGATGTGGTGAGGCTGCGGTGCGTGGTCCTGTTGTATCATCATCGAGGATCCCAGTGTTGGGGATGCGGCGTGCAGTTGGGGCAATGCATTAATTCTGAAGAGGTGCGAGGCTGTGATGCAGAGTCTGTCGTCATTGATGCTGCCGTCGACGAGAGATGTGAGGGCATGTGCCAAGGATGTGTCATGCAGCAGTGGTTCTGAAGGCACTGCGGGCTGCGGCGGCGATGCGAGTCTGTGCGTCAGGTTCAATCTAAGCAGCAGCGGAGATGCGCCGGTTTTGCACGGGTTAGCATCGTGCAGCAGAGGAGAAGTGTCAGTCCTGCTGGATCCACAAAGGCTTGCAAAGCCCCTTAAGCCCACTTCCATGGGTCCAGGACTGGGGGGCACCACTTGGCAGGGTAGACTCACAGATGGCAGAGTCCTGGTTCAGATGCAAGGTTGTTGGAAGCCTGTTATATTCCTGGGCCTTCAGATCAGGAGGCCAGGCAACTAGCCCTTAGAGTCACTCTGGTTTCTGTGATCAAGGAATGCAGGTCCAGTCCTTCTCACCCAGGCAGGAGGGCAGCCGGTCAGGACAGCAAATCAGGAGTCCATCAGAGTGCACTCCAGCAGAGTGGCAGTCCTTCAGCAGTACAGCAGGCCTTCTTCCTGAAAGAGTATCCACAGGTCCAGAAGTGTACTCAAGAGTTGGTGTCTGAGTTCCTTCTTTTAGAACCTGGTGCTTTGGTTCTGGAAGTTGGGAGAAGCTTCTAGACAGTACTTTGGAAGTGCACAGCTGCTGTGCCCTCCCTGCCCTGGCTCCAAGTTGGCTGAAGTGACAATGCAGGGTCATTAGACCCTTTGTGTGAAACAGGACACAGCCTATTGAAGTGTAAGTGAGGCTTGGCCCAGGTCCTCCCTCCCATCCTGCCAGTGCGGTCACACCTAAACTCCCATTGTATGTGGCTATCTAGGAGGAATACACAAATGCCACCTACACCCAGTCATGTGACCAGACGCAGGCTGCAGGCACAAAATGGCTCAGGTGAGAAAATGCCAACTTTCTAATATTGCCATGCTCAGAATTGTAATTTAAAATTAATCTTCATCATAAAATAGGATTTTAAATTAGGATTCCAGAGATACCAAACTTGAATGCGTCATCTCTTCCCATTAGGAAATTACACTTATAAAATGTAACAAGGTTACCTCCAATTTTATCCTATGGGAGAGATATACCTTGCAGTAGTGAAAACTGAATTTAAAAGTTTTTCACTACCAGGACATATAAAACGTAAGAGCACATGTCCTACTTTTTGAATACATTGCACCCTGCACTCTGGGCTGTCGAGGGCCTAACCTAGGGGTGACTTATATGTATTAAAAAGGTAGGTTTGGGCCTGGCAAAAGGTTTATCTTGCGAGGTCGAAATGGCAGTTTAAACTGCACACACGGACTCTGAAATGGCAGACCTCAGACATGTTTAAGGCCTACTTAAGAGGGGACGTGAGTTGGAGCCCATGGAAGATGGCAGCGTCCGAATGACTCGGCGCGGAACGGCGGCAGCTAAATGCTGTTTGTCTGCATGTTTTGACTGTCGGCCTCAGCTGCAAGTGATTCGGCAACACTAGAGGTGACTTTTTTGTACCTTGCGACTGCGGGCTTGCCCTACAGCCTCTCCTTTACCCAGGGCGTGAATCTCCTCACAGTAATGGTGGCCGCCATCTTGTAGGATGAACGGCTCTCCACAGTGGTGCGACGCAGAGGAAGATGCGTTCGCGACAGCTCTTCAGTAGACAGGCACAGTGCTGCCTGTAATGATGCTCTTCTTTAAAGGCTAAATACTTTCTTTTAAGCAGGTTTTTCTTTTTCTTGATTAGTATATCGCCTAAGCTAGGTGAAATATTTATTTGGTGCCTCTCCCTGCTGCTGTCATTACATGGACCTGCATTCATATTTTACTTTATACTTGAATGAGATGGCCAAGTTTTTCTGAAGTTCAGCTACCCTACTTTTTTATGTATCGTTATACAAAGTCTCTTTAATCCTTTTCTTCAATGGGAAGGTTGCAGAAGGTGATTCCTTCCTTGGCTCGTTCCATGCAGTACTTCATCAAAATTTCTACTATTTTTCAAAATTTTCCAAAATGGAGGATTCCTTGGTTGATTTGTCTAAAGGCTCTTCTTCTTCAGTACCTGTACCAATTGCTTCGGGGAAGGCCTCCATAAAGCGTTTGAAAAAGACCCACCTTCTCCTCCAAAATCATCTTCTCCTGACTCCATGGATTTGTTACTGGAGGAGATACGTTCACTATGACCATATATGGAGGGAACCAATGCTAAACTGCAATTCCTTACTGAGAAATGGTCAAGGATGGATGAAAGACTGTGGTAGAGCAAAATGTATCATCACTTGGGCTCAATGAAGTTAAAGTTAGTGCTCTTCAGTCTCAAGTCTCCTCACTTCAGAAACAGGTGGAGGACCTTGAAAACAGAAATAGACGGAATAATCTTCGCATTTATGGACTACCTGAAGGCACGGAAGGCATTGAGTCTCTCACTTTCTTTAAATCTTTCATTCCTAAAATTTTGAACATGCCAGAAGGAAGTTTTCTTAATATTCGGCATGTTCATAGACTGGGGCATCAACATGCTAATGCTTCTACTCTACGGCGACATAGAGGTGTTTTTTTATACTTTTTGGAGTACACCAACTTGCTTAAACTCCTTACAGCAGTTAAATTAACTAAACACATCTTATGGTCTGGTAACAATCTATATTTTTCTCAGGACTATGCTAAAAGCACAGCAGACAGACACAACACATTTCTCAACTTGAGGCCAGATCTTCGATCTCTTGGTGCCCGCTATGATCTTTTCCATCCCTGCCTATTTAAAGTTACTTACAAGAATAAAACTACAACCTATGAAGATCCGATCGGGCTGAAAAGCTTTATCAACTATTGTAAGATAGAGGCCATGGAATTTTCTAGAGCGTCAACATCTCAGACCAATTAGAGTCACAAGAACTTCCTAGTTGTTTTTCTGATTTGATAGATATGTTTTGACTTTCGGTGTGACGATGATTATTATAGCACTGTTCTATTAGGTTATTTGTTGAGCATAGCTTTGTTCTTCTTGATTAACTGCTTCTTTCTTCCCTTACAGGAACATCTATGTTTGTGCCTGTTATTCCTCTTCCTTGTCCTGTGAGCTGCGGCCCTTCCTCGCCCTCCCTTCCGTCGGGCTTGGACGTGCCATCTGTTCCATGTGGTTTCACTACCCCCATCTTTATATGGACTTTTAGGTATGTTTTGCTCATTTGTTTCTGTTCTTATAGTATTGTTTGACTCATCTCTGTCTCTTTATCCTTCTTTTTTCCTTCTGTATTTATCTTTGATTTTTTTCTCTTCTTCTTTTCATACTCTTTTATTTCTTTCTTCTCATCGTCTCTCATTATTCTCTGTGCATTGTTATATCATTTTGCTGTTTAATCGGGCTGGCTGATGGTTTATATTTTGCTCTTTACAAGGTCTTCCTAAAGTATTGTTTCTCTTTTCTTTCACAATTGATACGTCTTTGAGAATTGTGTCCTGGAATATCAGGGGTATAAATTCTCCCAACATGTTTTATCGCATTTGTTGAAGCTTGGGGTTGATATAGCTCTTTACCAGGAATCGCACCTACCTGTAAATGAATCCTTAAAACTGAGGAGAGGATGGGTGAGCAAAGTCTTTTTTTCAACAGGTGATGGTAAACGAAATGGGGTCGTAACTCTATGTCACAAATCACTTTCTGCTAAATTGTTGTCTCAAGATTCAGATGATAAAGGTAGATAGTTGTATACCAAATTCATGATTAGGGGTGCTCCAATTTCTTTGTTAAATATTTAAGCTCCTACTGTTGGGGATTCCTCCTTTTGGACTCATATTACTCAACAATGTACAAAATACATGGAAGATAACTTTATTGTAGCAGGCGATCGCAATCAAGTTATTGACCCTTTCTTTCATACCGCATAAGGCTCATAAAGCATTTGGTCAGACTATCCAACAGTGTAAGTTAGTTGATGCTTTGAGACTTTGCAACCTCACCCTGAGGGAATACACTTACTTTTCCCCGGTACATGTGACTCAATCACGGATTGATTATCTCTTCATTTCGCATAACATCTTCCAATCCTTAAAGGCTGCGGAAATAGGTTCCATTTTAATATCTGACCTTGCACCTATTTCCATTCAATTGGGCATTTTACAGAAGCCCAACCTCCCTAAACGTTGGTGTTTTAATAAATCACTCCTTGCAGATCCTATATTCACCTCGTCTTTTACCTCTTTCTTTAATGAGTACTTCTTCTTCAATCAAACGGACTGCCTACCTGTTACTATTATTTGGGATGCATTTAAGGCAGCTGCTCATGATTTTATTATCAGCTATGTGTAAAAAAATTCAGGGATTCACGTAAGCAATGCCACAGAACTTTTAGCAAAGTTAAAGAGGCTGGAGCACTCCTGTTATTCTTCTAGATTGAAGGAATGTTTATCTGAGCTTGTTGAAGCTAAATTTCAATTTAACAAGGAATCAACAGAAAATGCTTCACTTTATTTACTTAAATCTAGTGCAAAGTTTTATGGAGGCCAAAATAAAGCAATTGTTGGCAAACTACCTTAAGGTCAAACAGAACAAACTTAATATTGAGGCAATTATGGATGCAAAACAAACACTAAAGTTCAAAGATTCTGATATCTAAGATGAATTCCTATGATTTTACAAGTCGTTATACACACCAGACGTTTCTCCATCAGACAATTCTCAATATCTTTCTACTATTCAAAAATCCCCGGAAACTCAAATTGACCTTTCATCATTAGATTCTGATATATCACAAACAGAACTCCACACTGCATTACATACACTTAAAAAAGACAAAGCTCCAGGACCAGATGGCTACACAGTGGAATTCTTTATACATTTCTCACAATTACTTCTCCCCAAACTACATACTCTTCTCTTTTCTTTTTTGCACTCGGCTAATCCTTCTGGTTCCTTTCTAGAAGCCTTAATTTGTCTTCTCCCAAAAGAAGGGAAGGATCCACGGTTTTGTAAAAATTACAGACCCATCTCTTTAGTTAATATTGACTACAAGATTTTTTCTAAAGCCTTGGCCCTTTGATTGGAGGACTAGCTTCCCAAATTATTGGGTACGGAACAAACGGGTTTTGTTAAGGGTCGCCTTATCTCTGACAACTCACTTGTTTTTTGATATTTTGTCAAAATCCTCTCACCTTTCTGAACCTATGGCAGCAATTGCCCTAGATGCGGGAAAAGCGTTTGACCGGGTATATTGGCTTTTCCTTTTTCAAACACTTAAATGGTTTGGTTTTGGTCCAAAAATAGTATCTTTGATTACTAGTCTATATTCCTAGCCTCGTGCAGTAGTCTATGTAAATGGCCTTACCTCTTATTTTAGTCTGGGCAGAGGTGTTCATCAGGGTTGTTCTCTCTCCCCATTTCTTTTTAACTTAGCCGTAGAACCCTTCTTATCTAGAATATGTCAAAATAAAAATATGCATGGTTTTGATTTTAATCATCAAAAAATTTAATTAGCGGCTTATGCTGACGTTTTGGGGTATAAACCAAATAATGATAAATGTGAGATCTTACCTTTAACCAAATTTGCTTTTAAAACAAATTTTACAGTTTTGAACTTTACATGGAGTCCTCGCCATATAAAATATTTAGGTCTATATTTCACCTCATCAATTAAAACATCATTCTCTATGTGTATGGACAAATGTGTACAGAAAATTTCTACTTTAACAAATAAATGGCATCCTTTATATTTATCTTGATGGGGCTGCTTAGATACCATTAAAATGATGTTAGTTTCTATTATACTTTATAATGCTTCTAACATTCCATTACCTTTTCCTCAGCGATTAAAAAAAAAAAAAAAAAAAGATTAATTCTATATTGACTTTGTTTTAGTGGAATAACAAGAAACCTTGCATTTCGTTATCAAGGTTAATACATCCAAAAGTGGAGGGTGGGTGAATTTTCCGGACTTTCCTAACTACTCTAAGACGTTTTTGCTTCGCCAATCCTCTTTGTGGCTCTCTGACTCGTCTGTGGAGGGTTGAGTTTGAACTTTCTTTTCTCTCTCCTTATTCTTTTAAAGAGTACTTATCTTTTTAGCGCAAACCACAAATATTGTTCACCCCCATTCTTAAGCATTCATATAAAATTCTAGAATCTGTGTCTTCATCTGTACCTACAGATTTTGACACTTTTCTTAATTCCACGATTTGGCATAATAAATTTGTATTGATACGCGGTAAACACTTTTACTGGAAATCCTGGAGGCATAAAGGTTTAATTTGGATACATCAATTATTTGAACTGAATGAGGTCATACCTTTTTCACAAGCTAGCTGTCTCTTTAGCCTCCCTCCCTCTTTCCAACCCAAGTATAGACTCCTACAACACGCTCCTATCACTGCACATGCCCAATTTATCTCTCCTATGTCTCATACATCTACTCCTATTAACCGTTTGTATACTCTCCTTCCCACGCACTCCAAGGCATCCACATTGTACTCTCATTTACTTGTGTCTCATTTAGACAGAGAGAAAACTAAGGTGGAAGTATCCTGAGAACATGACTTAGAAGTGGATTGATCTACCCTACTATGGAATAAGATATGGATCAAGATTAGAAAATCCTCTAAAGCGGCAAAAACCATATAAACACTATTTTTAATTTACAATAGACTTCTCATCTCTCATGTGGCCTTACACAGATAGAATGTTGATCTCCCCGATATTTCTTGGACTTGTTCATCTGAACATGCAGATATAAAACATTTACTTTTTACTTGTCCTTAAGTAAATAATTTTTGGAAAGAGTTTTGGAGTCAGATTAACTCCATTTTTTGTTCGACAGTTTCCTTTTCTTTACAGAAAGGAAGTTTATCTAAGGATTAGATTACTTGTTCCTCCAATGTTAAAATCCTAGATTTATTGTTAGCAGCTGCTTTTCAGCAAATCACCAAAAACTGGAAAGATCTGATTAAATTATCTTTTCAACCCTGGTGGTATGCGGTGTCATAATCATAGGTTAGATACAGCACACGTCTATCCTGTTTCTCATGCTATGAAATGATTAACCGTATGGTTACCTGTTCCTTGATGCTAAAGCTACGTTTTCTTTTGCTCGCTCTCCTATTCGACAAGAAGTTTATAAACCTCCATGACTTTCCTCTTATTGATATTATAATTGTTTAATTGTGATTATCACTACTATTTTGCTATTAATACATTGTATTATCATTTTGACCATTTAAATTTCCCCTTTTTTATCCTTGTGCAACCCTTATATTTACCTAGACTTTCCTTTTGAATTCCCTACTTACATGTATGCGACTGTTTATGATTTTATTGTATTATTTATCCATATCTTCATTTGCCTTAATAAACTTACTTTTGAACTTAAAGGGCTACGTAAGTGGGTGGCACAATCAGTGCTGCAGGCCCACTAGAAGCATTAAATTTACAGCCCCTGGGTACACATAGTACCACTTTACTAGGGACGTGTAAGTAAATTAAATATGCCAATTGGGTATGAGCCAATATTACCATGTTTAGAGGAGAGAGCACATGCACTTAAGCACTGGTTAGCAGTGGTAAAGTGCAGAGTCCTAAAGCCAACAAAAAATAATTCAGCTGAAAGGGGAGGAGGAAGGCAAAACGTTTGTGAGTGACCCTGCAGAAAGAGCCATTTCCAACAGTTTACATTTAAAAAGTTTTAGATAAAAAATTAACCATTGCATATACATTTGGTAGAACAGTATTGGGGCTTGCTAGCAGGCAGGGGCATTTAGGCCAGGTACAGAAATCATTTTTAGTTTGAATGCACATCACAGAAAAATGTGATTCTTATGGGCACAAAGAAAAGATTCTACTGGCTTTGAATTATTCACACCTGCAGAAAACATTTAAAGAACCACTGGTAACTAAAAATAAAAATAAAGACAAACAAAGAAAAGACAGAAAATAACACTGGCATGACAGCCCTGGTACGGAAGTGCTTTCTTATTAGGTGGATGTGTAAATGTAATCAAACAAAATGTTGTCATCCATTGCAAGAGTGACAATCGCTGAGGTGGGCTGCGCCTCTGCCCCATAGAGTATACTGTGGCCGGCTGAAGCAGTATGCTAATGACAGTTCCCTAGGTCCCTCTGTATGTGTTCATATGTATTTTTATGTATGATTTCCTTAAGTATATTAGGCTGCAAAGCAGTTAATGCTATCTCTAGGCAAGGCTTAAAAACAATGAAAGTGTCCCAAAATAAGACAAGCATTGACAAAGCCAATAGGTCTGGGGTATTTTAGGTGTATGTGTTCTTTCTTGTAAAGGCTGAATGTAGTATAGAGGAACAGTTGATGTGTCCTGCAAATCAGATTACAGGAGATGTCATGGCCTCAATGCTGAATGCAGTAAGTGAGAAAAAGTGTAGTGACAAATGCATGCTACTTACAAAGCAAAGTATGAGATGGAGAAGGACAGGGAAAGATGAAGTATTTATTATATCTTGGTGCTGAAAAAGGTGGGCAAAATAGCAACCACCAGTGTTACTGCTGATGAGAACAGTACTTCCATATAACAAACTCCCTTTGCCTTGCTTGTGGCAATGGACAACGTGGAGCATTCTTTGGGAAAAGAAAGCAAATATAAAAGAATGGAGTACACAACTATATTAAGAGGTAATAAGCTAAGCTCCACGTGTCCCTCAAGCAATGAGGAACAGATGCAAGCTGAGCATATAACAGTGCGTCTTCTGAACGCAGACAAAAAGTAGAGTAAATGACATGATATGCATGTTGCTATTTTTAAATGAGCCCCTGCTAGAGATGGAGAAATATGGAGCAGGCTTAAGATAGTGCTGCAGGTGACGGAGAAGAAAAGAAACACAATGCAGCAATACTGAAGACAGAAAGAAAGAGTTATAGGAGATAAAGACAGATACTAGGAATAGCGTTATGGAAAGACAATACTTTAAAAAGGAAACAGTGACAAGAAGAGGTAGTTGCTCAATTAAAAAAAAAGTACAAATATCGATGACATTTAGTGTAACACCAAGATGAAGAAGAGTTGTGAAAGATGTGGGAAAGGGCTCCTCTAGTTTATCGTACAAACATAACACATATCCATGTGTGTATCACTGATCCAAACAGAAAACTGTGTACAATCTGTAATTATATACACCGTTAGAATAAAGATAACGTTTTACAATACCTGAATGCATTGCCTAAATTTGCCACACTACTGGGAACATTTCTTGGCCAAATATCATCAAGAGCTGTGCCCACTGTTCACGCAGCCTCTACCCTGAAAGTGATATTTCTGTACCACACTGTCTTATGATGACCTCTCAGGTGAGTCTGACATATTTTCTTGCAGGATAAATACCTGGTTACTTTATAATTCCAGACTGAGGTTAGTGGCTCCTTCAGGTGTTCTTTTCACTTACAGCAAGAACAGAAGTGTCTGAATGCCAAGATGTAACTAAACTGCATCCGATGTGTTTCATGGGCTTGGATATTATATTTTAACTTTAGAAACTTTAGAAGCAGGTTGAAACTGAGATTCAAGGCCTTTCCGCATGTCATACAGCCAGTGTCGCCAAATATTCCAGCTCTCAAACGACAGTCTACCTGTAAAGTACCTTCTTAATGGCACCACCATATTGACCACATTCAACTTATGCAAAGGATATCATTAGTCAGAGTTAAAGGTAGTGTCTCTCTATATTATGACTTTCATCACTTACCTGGACCTGTTCAGAAATAAGCAGTTTAGGATGGATGAACCTCTCAAACTCGACTAAGGAAAAATTGCACTGAAAGTGGTTCATAGGTTGGCTTTACAATGCTCTCTGTGCATAGGCTCACAATCTTGTTTGTGAATCACCATCTTGCTACTAGGCTTGCCTCGCAGAGCTAGTAATGCGCAGGTCACAAGGTGGCACTTGATCATATGTCACTACTGTTCTTTTTTAGAAATTGGCCTTGCAGAGTTGTTTATGCAGAGGCCTCACAGGACTGTTTCTTACGGGTTTTTTTTTATGTTGCGCTTCATTGATTACTTCTTCCATCCCAAAGCCTGTAAATGATCAATGATAGATCTACAATTCCCAAATGTATTGGTACATTTGGTACTCTTATTTCCACTCACAGAAGGATGCAAATGCACATCATCAAATATTTCAGGCTGAGTATTAAATTCCGAACCATCTTGCCGGCTCGATTATGCATAACCTGGTCGTGCAGTGCCATTTCCGTGTAAGCTCACAATGCTCTTTAAACACAGTTCAGCCTTTCCTTTGAATGCTCATGTTTTCAGCTATGTTTTTCCACATTATAGAAACAGAGCTACTTGTGTGAGAAGGCACAGAAACAACTAGCCTTTGATGCGGTACTCACAGCTGAGCGGGTCACTTAAGAGCTTTATACACAGTGTAGTTTGGCCTCACTCTGCTGGTGTTGTGCCTATGTATAGCTTAGCCATCCAGTGCTTTCCTGCGCAAGTGGTGTTGGTGTCTCACTGGCAGACCTCACAGTAGGCCTCGAGTGTATTTGTGCGCGCATTCATGCTCCTGTTTCGTGTGGGCGCAGATCGCTGTTTATGTATTAGTGTTGCAGACCTGTTTATGTGTAGGCTTCACACTCACATTGCTGCTCATCTACTGGCCCATCATGTGATGTTTATCAATCAATCACGGGATTTTAAAGTGTGCTACTCACCTGTGAGGGACTCAAGGCGCTGGGGGGGGTGGGAACAGCTCCGGTCAGTCGAAGAGCCAGGTCTTGAGGGTCTTCCTGAAGATGTGCAGCGTGGGGGCGCGTCTGATGTCGATCAGGAGCTCGTTCTAGGTCTTGGCCATGATGTAGGAGAAGGTTCTTCAACCTGTTCTAGCTCTGCGGGTGCGCGGGGGTTCGGCAAGGGCGAGGTCGGCGGATCTGAGCTTTCTCTTGGGCACTTGGAAGGAGATTCTGTCGTTGAGGTATTGGGGTCTGGTGTTGTGGAGGCATTTTTAGGCGTGGGTGAGTATCTTGAAAGTTACTCTTTTCTCGACTGGGAGCCAGTGGAGGTTTCGCAGGTGTTGGGTGATGTGTTCGCATCAAGAGATTCCCAGGACGAGTCTGGCTGCGGTGTTCTGAATGGTCTGGAGTTTGTGGAGCAGAGACTTGTTGATCCCGGAGTAGAGGGCGTTTCTGTAGCCCAGTCTGCTGGTTATGAGTGGGTGACGGTCTTCCTTCATTCGGGGGGATCCATTTGAAGGTCTTCTGGAGGATGCGGAGGGTGTTGAAGCAGGTGGAGGTGGCGGCCTTGATTTGTTGGGTCATGGAGAGGGAGGAGTCGAGTACGATGCAGAGTTTCCGGGTGTGGTCCGTGGGGGTGGGGGGCTGCCGAGGGCGGTGTGCCACCAGGTGTTGTCCCATGCAGAGGGGGAGGGTCCGAGCACGAGGACCTCTGTCTTCTCCGAGTTGAGTTTCAAGCAGCTGCTGTTAATCCAGGATGCGACGCCCTTCATTCCTTCCTGGAAGTTGAGTCTGGTGGTGATGGGGTCCTTGGTGAGGGAGAGGATGAGCTGGGTGTCGTCGGCGTAGGATACTATGCTGAGTCTGTGCTGTCTGATGATGGCGGCGAGGGGGGCCATGTAGATGTTGAAGAGCATGGGGCTGAGTGATGATCCTTGGGGCACTCCGCAGTTGATCTCTGTTGGTTCGGAGAGGAAGGGCGGGAGTCTGATTCTTTGGGTTCTGCCGGTGAGGAAGGAGTGGAGCCATTCGAGGGCGGTTCCCTGTGTGCTGGCGTCGTGGAGTCTGGCGGTGAGTGTGCAGTGGGAGACATGTTGAAGGCTGCAGAGAGATCGAGTAGGATCAGGGCCGCGGTGTATCCTTGGTCGAGGAGAGTGCGGATGTCGTCTGTGGCGGTGAGGAGGGCGGTATCGGTGCTGTGGAATCCGGATAGGGAGGGGTCGAGGATGGAGTTCTCTTAGATGAATTTCGTTAGTTGGACGTTGACGGCCTTCTCTGTGACTTTGGCCGCGAAGGGGAGGAGGGAGATGGGTCGGTAGTTCTTGAGGTCTGTAGGATCTGCTGAGGGCTTCTTGAGTAGGGGTCTGACTTCTGCGCGTTTCCAGTCGTCGGGTAAAGTGCCGGTTTCGAAGGTGGAATTGATGGTGAGTCATAGTTCCGGTGCAATGGTGGCAGCGGCTCTGTGGAAGATGTGCCGGGGCAGGGGTCCATGGGGGCTCCTGAGTGAATGCCTTTCGTGGTCGATGCAGCGTCTTCGGTGGTGACTGGTGTCCAGGAGGAGACTGTGGGCTGGCTGCCGTTGCTGGAGGAGGGAGAGGTTTCGGAGTCAGGTGTCTGGTCGTTGAAGTTGTCATAGAGGTGCTCTCTATGTGTAGGACTCACAGTGTTGTGTTTTTGCTGAATCATTTCAGTGTTTATTTGTAAGATTCTTGCTGCTGTTTGTGTGCTCTGCTCTGTGTACTTTGTGTATAACAGTCTTTGCGTACTTCTTCTTTACAGTCTTCAGTGTTATTTGTATCCGCTCCAAAGTTCTATTTACGGGCAATTCTCATGGTGTGTTTGTGTACTGTTTATGTGCAGGCCTCTGGCATTGTTTACTGACAGAATTCAAGATTCTGTTTATGTGCACATCTCCCAGACCTCTATGTGCACAGATCTTACATTCCTGCTTTTGCTTTGTTTAGGCGTTGAGTGTTGTCTGTCTGTAGCCTGACCTCACACTGCCAATTATGTGCAGGCATAATGGAGTTGTGAACAAGCAGTCCTTAAAAGTTAGCAATCACAGTGTGCTTACATGCAGGCCTCACGGCATTACACATTTTAGAGGCCACGTGCCAAACATTTCACTGGGATGGGAACAGTAATTTCACATTATGGCACTGGTGTGCCATGGATACCCATTTCTATTTCAAAACGTTGATCATGGGTGTCCCCAAGTTTTTCTATGCATACGCACACAACTGAGAGGGAGAACCTGGCATAGCTGGTATGCTAGCCCCTTTCTGTCTATAAACCTAACACTATGTTTGCCTTTACACTTTACATTTTGATCCCTTCATGTTTTGAAAAACAGCAGCTGCTGGTTCCTGTTTCTTTTCTTCTGATGTTTTAAGTCTTAAGTTTAAATATTGAAGATGTATATTTTGAAAAGGTTTTTGACCTAAAATAAATTCTTTGAAAACTGCATAAGACGCTGACTTGTTGAGTGAGGCGTGACCTGCGTCCTCACCTTTAAACAGGAATATAATAGCAGGTAGTCGGTGGCTATCTACCATACTTCACATTGTGGAGCCAACTTTATTTCTACTGAAATCACTTCTCTGGAACTTCGCATATTTCAGACAAAGTTATTTCTAGGCTGTTTACATTTGGCAGCTGCTGCGTACTCCATACTAGTTATCTGTCAGTGCCAATCAGTATTCCTAGAGTGTCTTTTGAAATTTTGTGATGGAAAATAAGAACATCATGTGAGAGTGAGCAAGTTACTGTGTGGGAGATTTATTAAGAATTTATGCAACGCAGTGCAGCAAGGTAAGTTGCTGTGCGGGATTGCATGAATGGGAGAGAGCTGAAAAGTGCCATAACTAATAAGTTATGGCACTCTTCAGCTATCCCCCTGTACCAGCACACTTAAAGCTTACTAGCGGCATGGAGGCAGCCCTTTACCATGGTGCAAGGGTGCCTGAGTTATAGGCACAATTGTTTTTTGTGCCCGTAACATAGCTACCGTGCTTCCTGCACACAACAATCCATAGAGGAAATAACAAGGAGAAAAAAAGATTTTTCTTCTTGTTAAGCCCAATTGTGGGAGGGATACTAATTTCATGCAATTCTATGACAGGACCGGAGGCTCTGATTATGCTTCTCAGTCTTTACTACTCCCAAAATAACAGCCAATGAAAAAACAGTAAAAATCTTATAACACTACTTATCCCACCAGGCTTTGAACCATGCCTCCTAATAGCCCACCAAGTCTCTTGGAATCATGTACTAAATAGAGAAGGATCATCTTTCCTACCTCTTTCTTTGCTGCTCCGCAGTCAAGATAAGCGCCTCTCTATTTTGTTTCAGTTGCATGATCTATTTGAGCCTATGCTTATAGGTTAAATATTTGTTGAGTACACATTTAGCGTGGTTTTTCAAGCGCACTATCAGCGATGTTACATACTGTTGCCCACCTGTTTTTTTGTTTTTTATTTCATAGGTTGTTGTTTATTTTGGAGCTTGCGCCCAATTCACTCGAGGAACCACTCCGCGGCCTGCGCTCTTTCCCCTTGTCTTTTGGTGCATGCTGCGCCTGTCCCGTTCCCATATCCCATTCTCATGTCCCAGTAGATTCTTGAAGTTTAGTTTTCCCATTGTAGCCCAGTATGTGCTTCACGCACCCGCAGTGTGCGACAAGCCCCTCCCGGGAGCAAGTTCGTGTGTAGAGCCCAATTGGGCTAATCACGTGCGTGCCTCTAGGAAGTCTGCCAGTGTGTGTGTCTCTCTCTCTTTCGTCCGGCAGCTTGCCTATAGCAACGCTGGTGCCGCCTCTCCCCGGCTGCAAGAATTGGGGATTTTCCCTTCTTAAAGTCACTTGGGTCTCTTTATTTGTTGAGAATTCAAGGCTCTAACAGAGGTTTTTAACCTGTTTATAAGTCCTTGCCAGTGTGCATTTTTTGAGGGGATGACTTGGCTTAGTCCTATTACCAGCTATTGCTCCCATTGAAGTCCTGATCCTGAGCTGGGCAGGGCTGTAATAATTACTTTCCAGAGTCTCTCACATCCCTTTCCCTTTAGTATATTTTCTGGAAGACCCTTGCTTCCCTCTGGGGATTCTGTGTGTGAGGTGTTTTTTCCCTCCTGATTATGAGACATTTGATTAGGGCCTTGAAGCCTACGGCGCTAATGAGGTTGAGTATTATTATTATGATGAAGGTATGTAAAAAAAAAGTCATTGACAAATCAGTCCAAAATTCGTGGATAAAGCTCTCAGCTCGGCCCTTCAGCCCATTTCAAAGAGCTTAGATGAACACGCAGGACTCTCCCTACACCCTTCCTCTTCCCTCTGGGGATTCCCCTCGTCCTCCTTCTTCTTCCTCCTCCGCTCCTTCATGGCAGCATATGGATGTCATTTCTAAAGTGACTCAAGGAGCCTTAACTGATCACGCCTGTAGTGTAGGGACGCACCCAGTCCTTCCCACTCCTCTTGCACCTTCCCCAGCTACCAACACTGATACAGACTCCTCTTCCTCTCAGAAGTCCCGATCTCGCAAGCGTTCCAAAAAATAAAAACATTCCCTTTCCTCTTCTCTTGCCACCTCTTACACTTTTGACCCTTCAGAAATTGTCCAACCTTGATCCTCAGATTGGACCCCTGCTGCTGTAGTGGCTTATTATATGCATTTGAACCTTCGCAAAGGCTTTGACAAGGAAGTCCAGTCCCGTCTAAAATCTGAATGCCCGAGGTCTGATCTCCCTCACAAACCTGCTGTCACCCCCGACATCGATACCTCCATGCTGACCTTTCTCAAAAAATACAACAAAGATCTGAAGAAGGGCATTGATAGAGCCCTCTGGGCCAGTCAAGAAAAGCTTCTTGATGTTTCCGGCCCCTTGGCTAAGATCCTTGAACTGGCCCTCCATGCACAGGAAACAGGTGCCCCTGTTCATGCAGAGGTGCTTGCTGGATGGACACAAAGAGCGATTGGCCTCCTGGACAACGCTAACTGTGCATTAGCTTCCAAACGCCGCAAATCAGTGCTACTGCAGATTGATCCACAACTGGTGGGATTTGGCAACTGCTGGACCGAGCCCCCTGGCTAAGGGGCAGTTATTTGGTGATCGGTGCATGAAAGACATTGCCAAATTTGTCAACACCTTTACCTTGCTTGATAAGTCACAATCCTCTCTGAAATTAGTATTCAACCCCCTTTTTGTCCGGGCCGGTCATGGCAGAGAATGCTCAAATGGCCACTTCAACCAGCAAGGTCCTCCACGAGGTTTCAACCCCAGACGCAGGGGTTATGGTCATGATCCAGCCCAGGCAGGCTTCTACCCTACCAGATCCAGAGGATACCGGGGTCACTTTAACAGAGGAGTCAACAGGGGTTATCGCACGTTCGACAACCAGTCTACAGGTAATTAACCCCTCTCATCCTTCATATCTTCCTCTGGGGGGGTAAGGCATTTTACACACACTTGGGCCAAGATCACTTCAGATTGCTGGGTACTCAATACAGTTTGTGGCTATCGTTTAGAACTGTCCCATACCCTGTTCAACCCTCCTTTTTCCATCCTCTCCTTTTTTCCCAACAAAACATGTCTTTAATAGACTCCGAAATTCTAGAGCTTTTGTCCAAACAGGCTATTGCATCAACATTCCCTCACCCACAGGGCTTTTGCAGCAATGTGTTTTTGGTCCAGAAGAAGGGTGGAGGTCAGAGACTAGTTCTCAACCTCAGACAATTCAACCCTTTTGTGATTTACCAACATTTCAAGATGTAAGGCATCCATCTGCTGAAGGATCTACTTCAAGAAAAAGATGGGATGGTTCATCTTGATCTCAAAGATGCCTATCTGTCGGTCCCAATTTGTCCCTCTCAGAGACAGTACCTTTAGTTCAGCTGAAGAGGTCAGTGGTACGAGTACCGGTATCTCACGTTCGGTCTCTCGTCAGCCCCCTGGGTGTTCACCAAACTCCTGAAACCAGTTGTTGTCTGTCTACGGAAGATAGGGGTCCGCATGATCGTCTATCTAGACCACATGCTCATTTTAGCCCAGGACCAAACTCAGCTTCTGATGCATCTGTGTTGGACAATGTCTCTTCTAAAAGATCTGGGGTGTGTGATCAATACCAAAAAATCCATGATGATTCCCTCTCAACAGGTAGAATTCTTGGGGTTTTCGGTGGATTCTGTCAAGGCTCAATTGTTGCTTCCTCGCCTGAAAGTGAAATCCATCAAACGAGAATTGAGGTCTAATCTAGCCAAACAGATGGTGTCTTTGAGATCCCTGGCTCAGATTGTTGGGTTGCTAGCGTCTTTGATTCAAGCAGTGTTCCCAGTGCTCTTCAATGCTTAGAAATGTATTATCTGCAACAAGGTCTCAGCTATGATTACCTGGTTCCTTTGTCCCCTGAAGCCCAAGAAGAGCTCCAGTGGTGGCTCCTTCACATGGACGCATGGAATGGCGAGGCCATTTTTGGGGCCTCCCCCGACATGGTCATCAAATCATACGCCAGTCGCTGGGGATGGGAGGGCGATGCAGAGATTTTTCTACCCGCGGTCGCTGGTCATCTGAAGAATTGCAACTCCACATCAACTGCCTGGAACTCCTGGCAGGCTCCTTAGCCATAAGGTCACTTTCTCCTGTCAAAAGAAACTGCTGCATACTCCTGCAGTGTCTCAGCGGTACGTTACATCAATTGCTAGGGGGGGAACCAGATCACGCCTTCTGGTGAACACTGCTTGAGAATTCTGGCACTTCTGTCTGTCCCAGAAGATAACAGTTCTAGCCAAATTCCTTCCGGGCAAGGACAATCTTGTGGCAGATTAGAATTCCAGATTCCTGGAAGACTACAGCGATTGGCAGCGTCATCCTCGCATCTTCCAGAAGATTGTGCTTTCGCTGGGACCCTGTCAAGTGGACCTTTTTGCTTCCCGCTTGAATGCTCAACTGAAACAGTTTTACAGCTGGAGACTGGACCCGATGGCCATGGGGACGAACGTCTTTCTACAGACATGGACAGGCCTAGTGAATTATGCATTCCTGCCTTTTCCTTGATTCCAAGATTTGCGGCTCAGGGCAGGTGTCAATCGGCAACCCATGTTCTGATTACTCGACTGTGGAAAACCCATTCTTGCTTGCAGACACTTCTGGAACTGTCAATAGCCCTTCCCATTCCTCTCCCGCAGCTTCTCCGGGATCCGATGGGATCCCCACACCCTCGGATTCTTCAAAACCAGTTGACTCTCATGGCCTGGAAGATATCGAGAGACATGGCCAGATTGCAGGTCCTTTGTCAGCAGTTGCCGACTTAATACACCAAGCTTAGGCTCCTTCCACCCGCAAACAATATTCTTCTGTATGGAAGCAATGGGTGGGTTGGTGCCTTCAATGGGAGGTGGATCCTGTGGGATCCGAATGAAAAGATATTTTGAACTTCCTTTCTGAATGTACTGAATCTGGATTATGTTACAGGTCAGTAAATAACTTTAGGTCAGCTTTGTCCGCTGGGCACCATCTCATTGATGATAAGCCAGTAGACATCCATCCTCTAGTATGTAAGTTATTAAAATGTATTAGGGTGGCTCGCCCTCTGAAACCTAGATACTCTCAGTTATGGGATGTGACAAATGTTTTGTCACTATTGGAATCATGGCCTGATAATTTGTATTTATCATTGAAACAACTTTCTGCCAAGCTAACTAAACTTTTATGTTTGATTTCATGCAAAAGAGTGTAGGATGTGCGAGCTCTGGAACTTGCAGGTAGGTTGTTTTCTCCAGAAGGTGTTTTGTTTCTTATTTAATAAATGACAAAGACTATGTCCCGGTCCATTGATTATCCTGCTTTTCCCCACGATGTGAACTTATGTGTGGTAAAATGTCTGAAAGTTTATGAAGAACACACTTTGGCACATAGGGCTGACCCTCTAGGTCCTCTGTTGGCTAGTCAAAAACCTTTTCATCCAGTTGCGGCAGCAGCCTTGGCTTGTTTGGTCTGCTGTAGCATGTCGGAAGCTGGGATTGACATTTTCATGTATGGTGCTCATTCAGCTAGAGAAGCTATGCCATCTAAGGATTTTGCTCTTGGGTCTAGACTAGAGGATATTCTTTGTGCTGCTGATCGGTCATCTAATTCTATGTTTAAGATTTTTTATTATAAACCTATTGTACATGTTTATTCTGTTGTGGTTGGTGAGTTTTGAACCAGCATAATCAGAGCCTCCGGTCCTGCCATAGAATAGAAAATTTTCAAGCAGTTGCAACAAGAATTTTAGATTCTATTCAGGACATGGAGGCGAAGATTATCCCACCCATTGAGACAGGTAAGATTTATGATAAAATTGTTAAAAAGTATTTGTTATGTACAGACTGTTTCTTTTGGCCCGAACTTGTGATTCAACTTAGGTCGAGATGGGATTCATGCTACTTTTCTTTTCAGGTTCGAAACCGAAACAAAACTGAAGCCCCTGTGCAAGGCTTCTTTCGGTGGACTGTGTTCACGACTCTGGTAGCAGTATTTGGATTTTCTTCTGCTGGGATGCGACGTTCTGGACGTTGGTAACTCTCCATTAAAAGTCTTTGGAACTGTTCTTTCATTCATTTTATGAACATAGTTCTCTTATGCGTTGGACTGCGTGTTCGCAAAGAAAGAGGCAGGAAAGATGGTGCCTCTCTAATTTGTACATGATACCAAGAGACTATTAGTGGATTAATAAGAGGCGTGGTTCAAAGCCCCATAGGATATGTAGTGTTGTAATGTTTTTACTGTTTTTTCATTGGCTGCTATTTTGGGAGTAGTAAAGATTGAAAAGCATAATCCTCACCTCTGTGTCCTTAATAGAATCTAAAATTCTTGTAGAAACTGCTAGAAATAAATGTTCTATTCCAGGTTTAAAAACTTAGTAAATCTGGAATTGCGTGAAATCCATGGATGGATGCACAGTAACACACATGCCCCACCCATGGAGCGTCTATGACTAAGAAATGTTATGCAACACAGCACACGCTGCTGCATGGCATTACATTTCTTTATATAGCCACACAAGGCCATGCAAATTAGGCCTTGAGGGGCTCTATAAATCCCAAATAAGTCTTTCTATTGTTCTGCTTTGCCTTCCGGGACAGAAGGGCGTCGCAAAGGCTACTTAAATACGGCACTATATGTGTATCACTTCCCATGGGTTCATGTGTTATGCATATGATCCTGGGGACATGCCAAACTTCAACGTGTGCTAAAATAAAATGTCCACAGCCACATCATTCTTGGCTGCGGAGGGACATCGAAACGAATGCAAACAGACAACAATGCACTTGCTTGTACTTTCCCAAACCCCTTTCCAACACACTTTCTGAGAAATAAAGTAGCTCAAACACATTCTCAGATCACTTGGTTGCCCCCGTAATAAAAAGCACTCCTTCCAGCACACAGTGACATTGGCTCGTCTCTCCGGAACCCGATGTAGTGGCTGTGTTGCGTCACCCTTTTTAGCCTCGCTCTTCCTCAGCAGTTATCAGCATGAGTCCGAGCAGTGCTCAGAAGGAGACTATGTAGCTGTCGACATAAAAGAAGGTCTCCGCTGATGGAAGGGTTGCATGCCTACAGGCAAAACACATTCTATCTTAGAATGCAGTGGCAGCTGGTGACATTTGAAAGTGGGGGGGGGCGTAAAAGTTTTGGATGAGTGGTTCCTGAACAAATCTTCCTCTGTGATCTCTCCTCCGGCATCAAAACATATCCTAAGAGCCTACAAATGAACTATTTTTATTTCTTTGCTTTGGACGTATGGATAAGGACCACATGTTTTTGCACTGTAATGTGTTTTTATATCACAGTGTGTGATGTGCAAGCATTGAGCACTTTCCTTTCACTTATTTTCGATGAGAATATTGCAGCCTTATGATCTTAAAAGAAAACGTTTTATTTACATTCATTGTATATCAAGTACTCTGCGGATGATTAGTTGAAGGGACCATTGTTCTTTTTAACAAGACCAATACAGAGGTAAGCCATCTTTAGCTACATGCCAAGAATATAGCACAACATCTTAAGACTTAACAAGTTTACACCTTCACTCCAACAATTCAGCAGAGAACTATATTTATATATATATATATTGTCAAAGAGCATAGAATGTGTCGTCAACAGGTGCTCCCTCGACTATCTAGGTCACGTTCACATGACTTCATCTCTCCTCTCAAGGCATTTGTACAAGATCCTGCATCCTCTCTTGCTTTAGTGCACAGCACTCCATTGTATTTCATCAAGGTTTCCACCCTATACATTGCATTACATACATTAAATACCAGGGCTTCCGAATACCAAGACTGCCCAGTCATGATTATAACTCATGCTCATCTTCCAGTACCCCACACTTTGTCTCTTTACCATTTGCAAATGCTTTTTCATCCATGTTTTCTCCCTTTGTCACTTCTTTCCTACCTTACTTTTCTCTCCCTCCTTCCTTCTTTACAGCCTTTCTCTCTCTACCTCTGGATCAAAGTATGACAAGGAAACATAAATGCTGGTGCCCACAAACTGCAACCAAAGGCCAGGGCTGGACTGCAGAACCAAAAGCAGCCCTCTCAAAAATGTTCAAACCAGTCCACTCACCTCCTTGTACAGTTTCTCTCTTCCCATTCCTTCTCTGGCTCTTCTTCTCTCTTATCTCTCTTCTCCATCTCTGATCGCTTTCTCTCCACCTTGCCCTTCCTTCCTTCCCTCTCTCTCTTTCTCTCTCCTGAAGCCTCCCGTGCCTGCTCCAATTACCCTCGGGGAGGTGGGGAAAGTGACAGCTGCACCAGGAGCACCCCCTGCCTTAAAATTTGGGCTCCAGGGTCTTCAGCCAGCCAGGGAATTGCCCGGGGAGAAAGACTGGTTCCGCTTTCACTGTAGCAATGTCTGCTCTGAGGCAGAAAATGGGACGCTACAAAAAAAAAACTGAGAAACAGCAGTGAAAAGGACATCAAAGAAAATGTTTCCCATTTGCAAACGATCTAATCAGGGCCAAAGAAAAAAGACGTAATCTGATCACACTTTTTCTGATATCTCTTTTTCAGCAAAGGTAGAAAATCATAGGTAAACCTTTCTTACGTAAGCACTGTGCTAACAAGTCAGAGAGTCCAATCTATGGTGAGACAGCCAGATCAAATATAACACGACTTACACATTATTTCTACTTTCTTCCGTCACTTCTATGTTATATCAACCTACATCTCATCCTGCGTTTCTCTTGCTCGACTTTATTAGACATTCAGCCCTGTTCTTTGATGTTATGCGTCACAGAACTGAAGGTGTCCTTTCGTGTACCACGACTTATCGTGTTACTTGCAGAATAGTGAACATAACCTGTAGTTCACGAGGCTTTCCAAACTGCCGTTATGGATGATTGTAGTTTGCACAATTTTGCTCAGTTTTTGGGGAATTTCTCGAGAATAGGGCTACCCGTCCCGAAAACTGAATCTGTCAGCCCTTTCGCTATGCTCCATATGCCCTCACCTTCTTACCCCCACATCCTATTTTCAGGAGGATCCGAATCTACAGTGTTGCACGTATTTGTACCTTTTTTGGACTCCGACATGTGGGCATGAAACACTTCCCCAAGAAGTAAACTCAGTCTGAAACGCGGTCCATCAATGTGACGCATCATTTTTTCCATCTGTTTTAAATAAATGGGCAGCATTCCCAACAGTAGTTCGTGCGCTCATTCCGCCCACATTAACCTACTCTTTCGCTCCGTCCATCCCAGTCGCTGCCGGCATGACGGGCGGGTGGGTGGAAATGGGGTCGTCGTGGGGGGGAAGGGGGAGGGGTTAAATTAAAGGAAAATATTAAATAAAACTTACCGTCCCGCTTCTGGGTCCCGAGTCCGACTCCCGCCGTCCACCATTTTCCAATTCCGACCTGCAGCCCTCGTCATCTGCAGACCTCGTCATCTAGGAAAGGCAGCCCCCTCCCCTCCGCCAATCACAACGCTGAGGCGCTTCGGAGAGCGCCCCAGCCGGGCCATTTTCTCTGTAGGCTGCTGCATGCAGAGTGGGCGGTCCTGCTCGAGGGCAGGGGGGGAGTGGCTTGCCCACTGTTATGGGTATTGACTGTTTGGTCGGCCCCAGGGCCGACCCAAACAGTCAATACCCATAACAGTGGGCAAGCCACTCCCCCCCTGCCCGCGAGCAGGACCGCCCCCCCCCAACCAGGCACTTCTGCTTTCTCGCCGTGGGAAGGCAGAAACATAAAATGGTAGTTATTACCATTTATGTTTCTGCCTTCTCGCACGGCGAGAAAGCAGTGGGGCGACGCCCCCACGCCCCAATGGGGGAGCCGCCACTGTTAGAATGGAATTCTTTTTTAAGGCTGAAAAGGGAATCTTTAGATAAAATGATACTTTCTTAGCACACAAGTCAAACATCTAAAACACACCATGCTGATTTCAGAAAAAGAGAATCATATTTTAATTGAGAATACATAGAAATTATCATATGTGAAATTTTTGAAAATATATGCTAAATGCTATTTTCGAAATGTAAAATAAAGCAAAAAACAAACGCAAGGATGTGATATGATTAAGCCATATTATAAACAGTATACAGCCACTTTTCTTAACAAGTGTGTTCTCAAAGGCCGATTATAGAAAGCTTTAACAATGGCTCCACCTTGTACATGGAAAGGGGAGCGAAATTAGGGCAGTGGAGTCTGTGCCCCTCCTTTCAAGGCACGTTTGTCCCATCATGATGCACCATAGAAGATATCCCACAAATTCTTCTGTCTCTGTGAGCAGGGTCTGCAGCATACTGCTGACGTCAGCAACAACTGAAGTGTGCGAGGAGTCTTGGCCTGTGCAAATGCACTCCTATGCCTCTTGATGGCCGCAGACTCTGACAAGTAAAGGAGCTAAAAGCCACCACTCTTGATGATTGACACCCCAGCAACAAAATGGCTGCTCTGTTGGAAGATCAAAATGTGAATGGCATTTCTAACATACCAATTGCTAAAGGGGGAGGACTAAAAGACCCTTAGTATGTATGATGTTTGTGGGCTAATACACAATGTAAATGACATCTAGAACCCCTCTCTCTTTACACTATGTATTAATATTTTTATTTGTAACACAAGTCTGGGGACTCTAGCCCAGACCTAAAGAGTTCATCAGAAAACCCTAAGTGAGACCCCGTTGAGATGTTTGTATTCTGCTCCCACCAGCCATATTCTTACAAATGGCTATTGAGACGAAATGTGATTCACATATTGTATGCTTTAAGAACATCAATTGTTGTCTTGATTGGGAATGCAGCTTCATGTCTTTAATGGTATCAGGAAATCAATACTTTATATATTGAATAATTATACAACTCTGTTAGTTAAATATAAATTCCAATTTGCCTTTAATTTTGGATGAAGTTGTGTCCAACATGATGACTGCATATTGTCAATACATCGGATGAGATCCAAATATAATGAAGAAGTCCTACCAATACAGGTCAAAAAACAGTTAAGAGAGCAAATAGTCCGTAGAGTAAAGCACAGGGATATGCAATAAGGAGCTGCTGCCCTTCCATGGCTAATGTAGAGATAAACATTTTGGAAGCAGACAGACTGCACCATCCGATGATCACCATCGCCAGCAGAGTCCCCAGCATCCCTCTACAAAACACAAAAGAAAAGTAGATTGAAAATAAGTTACAGATTGAGTTAGGTGTGTGGACAAATTAGCTGACAATGGTTCAAGGAAGGGGTTGTGAGGTCAAGTTGTGGCAGCTTAAGGCCTGATTTGGAGTTTCGAAAGTCCCTGAACTTCAGGACTAAGGGCCTCATTTAGTTTGGCAGGATGGGACAATTCTCCTGCCTTGCCAAACTCACAGTTCCGTGCATCATTAAGTGGCAGGGAAACCAAAACGTTTCTGATGATGGAGCCTCAGCTGGCTCTGCTATCGGACACCTGGCAACCTTATAATTTGAAAGTTTGTTTCAAGTTAAAAAAAAGAACTCTGGGCAGGCAAAGCAGCATGATACCAGCACGGCACTCAGAGCTGTCGTGAATGCAACTGCCACATCGGCGGATGCAGTGAAGGTATAAGAGATCTCAGTCAGGTAGCCAGAAATATCTAAATGTGGAGGATGACCCTTTACTGGGCGGGGTCACTAATGAATATTTAACTAAGCCCCTCAGTGGTAACTCTGGAGGAAATTCCACCAGAGGAATTTCCTTCACACCTCTATGCTTATGAAGAAGAACATTCCACTGGTGGATTCCCTCCTGAATTATCAGCTTCTCCAGCAATTGAAGGATTATTTTTACCATTACCATTATTGCCCAAATGTAATTCAGGACTTTGGTTTGATATTCCAATCCAATGTTAAGGACAAAAATGCCTGATTCTATAAATAGAAAAGACACAAGTCAGTGATTTAGCAAACTAGACGTTCATTGCAATTTAAAATGGCATTCATTATTTTATCACATGTAGTTGTATTCACGATTTACCCATGCAAAAATATGACAGGCATTTAGAAAACAGACAACTATTCATTATATAGTAAAGTATCATTGCAAGATTTTGGTGATTAATATACTTTGTATTCTAAAAATATTATACATCCAGAGCAGTTTTTCAAGACCTTACATTTAGGCAATACAACAGCAAAAGTAACAATGTTGAACCCTTTTTAAAAATGGCAGGTTGCAAAGGATGACAGGAGCAGAAATTGTGACACAGTATGCATTGCATGTAAATTTTCTCAGACACCATTAACATTCATAATCACAATCTATTGAATTCATGGCTGTGAAAAACAAATAGTTGATTTGAATCTTAAGAAACATTACAAACAGTTTTTGATATGTGTATTGCATGTTATGATCTGTGACAATGACATAACTATACTCCAACGGTACAGTCTTTCTGTGTTGATGCATTTTCCTGCAATCCTGAAAGCAGTAAAATCGCGTTCAGCTGTATTTAGAGTAAGAGCAAAACAACTAAGAAACATAATATACCTCTTCTTAATTAATCTATGTTTTGTTCAGATTATATTGAATTCTTTGTTCAAGGCTTTAGTTGAGAAATGGCGAATTTACCTTGCAGTGATTCTTTTTTACTTGCTTAAAGTGATGTTGACCAAAAAGTCTTCCAACCCATACTAATGATAAATTTAGGATCTGGTTAAGTAATAATTTGTTATTTATTGTTTTGGGGTATTAAGAAATTACACGTGTGTTGGACTTGGCTCTTTTTGCAGGGTCATCCCAGAACTTTTTGGCTTCCTCCTGTATTTTGTCTGATCTGTTGTTGGCGGTTTTATGACTTTGGCACTTTATCACTGCTGATCAGTGCTAAAGTGCATGTGCTCTCTCCGGTAAACTTGGTAAGATTGGTCTACACCTGTTTGGCATATTTAATTTACCTGTAAGTCCCTTGTACAGTGGTATCCCATATACCCAGGGCCTGTAAATTAAATGCTACAAGTGGGCTTGCCGCGCTGCTTGCGCCACCCACCGAAGTAGCCTTTCAAACCTGTCTCAGGCTTTTGCCACTGCAGGGCCTGCGCACGCAGTTTACTGCCACAGTGACGTGGCATGTAAAGGGGTTGCCACGTCTGAAACCTCCCTTTTACTACATATGTCATCCCTGAGGTAGGCCTTGCCTAGCCCTATGGGCAGGGTGCTGTGTAGGTAAAAGGTAGGGCATGTGCCTTAACTGTGTGGCATGTCCTGGTACTGACAAAAAGTCTATTTGGTTTCTCACTGCCGTGAGGTTGCCCTCTCATACGGTTGCATTGGGAATTCCCTTATATGTGCTTCAGTGGTAATTTCTGATCTGAAAGGGGTAGCGTGACCATGTTTGGTACATTTGGAATAGTAGTGATAAATCCTGCTTAATGGTGAAAGCAGATTTATTATTACTATTTTAGAAATGCCACTTTTAGAAGTGTTTTTAGAACAATGGGGGTTGGGCCCCTATTCAAGCCCAAACTGGACCACCAGTTAAACTAGAAACAATAAATTGTTTGGACGTGCTGCTTAAATACACCTGTTTAAACAAACCCCTTTTGATACATAAAGTGGGTTTGGTGGTTTTATTTCACCTTTTGTTTATGCATTTGTTTAACCCCTTCCCTGCGCATGACGGAACCACGCAGTCATGAGCCATGGGCGGCGTGTGCTCATGACGGCGTGGTTCCGTCATGCTGCGGTACTGATTCCCCGCCTGTGCTGGCGAATTAGTGAGTGGGCGGGGTCGTGACGGAACCACGCCGTCATGAGCACAGCTCGCCCGTGACTCATGACGGCGTGGTTCCGTCAAGAGCATGGCGGCGCCGCGCTCACCCCCCACCCTCCCAGTGCCGCGGCGGAATTACCGCCGCGGCCAAGGGGTTAAAAAGCATATATGGACAACATTAGACTCATGTCATAAGAAAAAGACATACATATGACTTAACAACACAATATCTACAAAAATGCAATACAATTTACATTAAAAGAATACAAAACAAAACATTGACAACATGAATGACCAGTCCTTAATTTGAAACGGAAAAAATAGCGGTACAGACTTGTTTTTACTTTGCGATACTGTAACCTGCTATAACCAGCTAGTCAGCGTTAGGATTACAACAGGCTAAATGCCTTGTTTGTACACTGTTTTATTTAGTGAAATGATGATAGTGGTGGCTAGCTGTATATGGTCGACGCGTTTCTGAACCCTCTTTTCAGTTAGGGGTTCTCTTCAGGACCAGGACTCGGTCAGACTCTTTCAAACGAAGAAGGCGAGCACGGTTGGTGTCAACCATTCAAAGGTAGCGGCGTGCCGCGATAATCATTCAAGGTTCTATTTTTTAGTCAGACTCCTGATCTCGTCCCACTCCGGCTTCGTTCCTTCGGCATCTCCATAATGCGGAAGAGAAGCTTGGGCTGCATTTCCTCAGTGCAGTGGTTCAGCCACGGGAGGGGAGAGCTAAAGCCGCAGAAGCACTCTCCCTCTTGTCCCGGCATCGTGATTGGTTTCGGTGCAGCCGGGGCTCTGCTAAGTGGCCCCGGGCTACCCAACGGCACAAAAAGAGTGAGGATTCCCGGCCCGGGAAGTCCCCTGCATTGCCTAGCAACGCCAACGTCACTGGAGGCGGGGCCAGCTGCTGTGGAGGGCGTCAAGCAAAGCCGACTGAGACTTTGGTCTGTGTCCCGCTGCCGCAGCATAGAAGGAGTCGGCACCCACGTCACCCACTCCAGCGAGCTAAAAGAGGGCTCTCCGCAACGCGGTGGTGTTCTGCCGGAGGGCCTCACTCCTGGCTGGGCTGCCTGACTATTAGGTGGAATCAAGGTCCCGGACCCCCTTAAAAGCCACAGTAGGAGACCTGGGGAGGTCTCTGACGTACGCCGGATGGATTCGCAGCGGTACCACATGGTAGCGGGTGGCTGCACTTTTACCTGCTGTTGGGGTATTGAGTCTTCAACGCACTGTGGGGTAGAACCTCAATGGAGGTCCCCAATCGCCATAAAGACTCCTGAGGTCGATGTGTGTCCTGCCTCCCAGGTGGATAACATACCCGGGTGCTTTCGCAGCACCAGTGGAATTACCGCATTCCCTGTCGTAGGCTGGCACGTGGCCCAGAAGCCTACGGGAAGAACACCAGGGACCCTCATAGGAGCGCAGGTGCCGCTCTTACTGTTGTTCTTTTTCATGGTCATGTGATGCTGGTCATTCTTATATGCTATGCCCTGATGTGAATATGTATAGGGTGTTACATTGCCAGGGTTTGCACCACGGGTACAGTGAGGTACAATGTCAGTATGATATTTCTATGATGTGTGCACTCTACAAGTACTTACTGTAGTGCACTGCTGGGGTTGTTATGACAATTGCCCGACTGGCAAAGTGATTGGTGTAATCTATGTGGCACAGTGATTTATGTGATTAGGGTCTAATGTGTTTTGTCAATAATACAAAAGATATTTTTATATAACTTTGTATGGAGTCTCTTTTTGTGGTATGCCTAGGCTGTCACTGTTGTGTTAGTGTGTTGCGCAAACGCATTACACATTGCCTCTGAGATAAGCCTGTCTGCTTGTGCCAAGCTACCAAGGGGGTGAGCAGGGGTTATCTTCAGTGTGTAACTCCCTTGCCCTGACTAGAGTGTTGGGTTCTGGCTTAGGTGCATACCCTAGCCAACCAGAAACCCCATTTCTAACGTGTTAACCTGTTGAACCTCAGTTGTACTGGCGTCAAACTAAACTTGACCTCACCAAAGTTGAGGGTTCCAGCAACTAATATCTTACCTCAGACTGGAGCAATGGGTCTAACTTGAAAATGGGCAAGATAATAATGCATGAACCCCCATAGTTTTAATCATTTAAGATATCTTAGTAGTAAAACTGACCAAGACCAAATATAAAACATAGCATAATGCGTATATGGGAGTGACCCTCTCGAAACAGTGCTGCATAACACTGAATCCTAACTTCAAGGGACAGCTTGGATAAAACATAGGGCATGCTGGGAATCTGATCAAGCCACCACCTAGCCAATGATAAGTTATATTTGGATGAGTATAAAGATATAGGTGAAACTAAGGGCTAGATGTATGAATGTTCGTAATAGCGATGACCAAATAGCGATGTTTTGTGACTTGCTATTTGGTAATCACTATTACTAATTTACTAAAGTGACATCTTGCCCTTATTTCCTAAATAGCCATTCCTAGTGGGTCGCTAATAGACCTACCTCATGAATATTAATAAGGTACATCGGATTTGTGGCCCACTACGATTCGCTACCATCACAGGGATGGTGGACTGCTAGGTTCAGCAGACCACTATGTTTGTGATTGCTTTAAATAAAGACCATTTATTTTCAATGCAGCCTGTTTTCCTTAAAGGAAAATGAGATGGGTCTGCGGGACCACTGCCTGCTATTAAAAATTAATTTTTAAAACATCCTAAAAGGGGAAGAGATCGTAAGGGGACCCCTTCCCATATGCGAATGAGTTACACAGAACTTTTAGTTGGTGGTAAAGTGTGGACGTTTTGCACCCACATTTCGGTATCAAAATATTAGTACATACTATTGAGATTTCCTTTTTGGAAGGGATGCTGTGAACAGGCTCCTTTCAAATAGCGATTCTGTTTTTGTTTGCAAACCCAAACTGTGACTCTTTAACAAGTTACTGAATCGCAATTTGGTGTTTGTACATTATAAAAAGCATTTTTGCAGTAAAAAATGGCCCGATTCTGTGAATAGGGCTGTTTGTGAAAGCAAAAATGCATTGTATATCTAGCCCTAACAATGGTACAGACAGAAAGGTGGTCTGATCACTTTGCTGATTCATCAGAACATCACAACCTTTTTCCCACCCATAAGGATTCAGATTTGCTTAATAAAACCTGAAACATGGTGAATTGTAGATCATTGTACACCATCACCAAAATTACCCTTTACTAATAAAGACCACACGTCATAACTACAAGCAAAACATGATAATTTACATTTATGAGAAAAAGATTAGACCTCAGTGCCACAGTAGCAACAGTAAAACCTATTGAAAGAGCCCACAGTGTAGGGGGGGAGCTATAATTGACAAGTGGGACACAGCTAGGAAGGAGACGTGACCAATAATGATAGTAATAGGTCACTGACACCCACCTTCCATAAAGCTCATGGAAAACCATGATTTCAAAGAAGACAACTGAGTAATTGGCCAGCGAAATACAAAGAAGGCTGCAGAGTGAGCACCTGAATGTTTGGGAATAGAGAATAGAAGTACTGGGGATCCTGCCACATCAAGTAGAGTAGAAATTGACTTAGCCACATAGGGCTGACTAAATCTAACCTCAATCTAATCCAAGCATTGGTAAGGCCAATGTCTAGTTTAATATTAGCTTTTTAACATATAGATACATAGGCATGTACAAATGCACACAAACTATTTGTGCTATGTCTCTGTGCAACCTGTCCTTTGCAGTGCTTCCTATATGTACGCTCTATGTTATATTCTCAAAGCTTGCCGTGATGTATGGCATCAGAACCAATGCTTGAGGAATAAAAAAAGGCAGCACATGAAGCTTGGTTGCCAAATAGAAAAGTTTGTAGTAGATTGCTGTCCAATATGAAGGATTTGAGGAGGGCTCTGTGTGTGTGTTGGGACGAGAATCTGCTCTGCATGGTTCACAAGCATTTTCCTCTGCCTTGAGTGCCCAACAACAAGTGAAACTGGTATCACAACTTCTTTTCTTCAGCCCTACCATCATGCTAATCTAGTGTGAGTACAGCGACCTAAGTCTGTCTATGACCTTGTGAGATCCAGGACCTTTCCTGTGACCTAGAAGGGCACACAAAGCATGACCTCAAAGTAGACAGCGGACTGACTATACTGTCCCTTACCTAGGTGTGTCATGTAAATGGTGGCGGGAGCACTGCATTTCCTGTGCCAGTGATAACATGGTCTACTCACCCCTTTTCTATAAGGTTCTGCTGTCATGTGAAACCTAGAACCTAGCACTGGCATTCTGTTTGCATATTGATTGCGTATGTCTGTACAAGCTTGTGACTCACTTATAGTAGTAGAACAGTATGTGAGTGTGAGTACTGAGGGCAGCATTATCCATTTTGCATGCCCCTGAATGTAGTACAGCATAAGAAGGATGGTGAGGATTATCTCCCCAGACAGTTAAAGTGCATTGTTTGCATTCCTGTAGTTAAAAAAAAAAACAGAGGATGACCAGACACTTAAGTGAGGAGGATAGAGAAAGGGCTGCCTTTAGAAACTTCATGCAGGATTGTTATCAGGGCCTACTGATTAGTTCATCCTGAGTTCTGTCATGTGGAAGATGGCACAGGTGAGACAGCAGTTTCTGTTGTTCAAAGTTAGTAGGTTTCCAGGCAGGGCCTCCTCTTTTGTCTGCCAATGATTACTACTGCAAGAAGGTTGATGACACCCAGGAGCAGAGATCTCACACTTCACTGCACCTGTGTTTTGGGTACTCCTCCATGCAGCCAATCCCACTACTACCAGTTGTGCGAGTCATCACTCACCACAAAGGCGGCATGTGGAGAGAAGCCAGGAAATGACGTTTGAAAGAGAACCAACCCAAACCTGTTCCCCTACAGAAAGGTGTCTATAAAGGTGGGATCCAAAGCACCTCACATTGTTCCAGTCCCAGGTTCTTCTTGACCAAGGAAGGGAGTGCTCCAAAGAGTACTCAAAGATCTGCTGTGTAATCAGGGCCAGTGTCTGTCTGACAGCCACTCTTCCAGAGGTGAGAGGACATCACCTGAAGTGAATACTTTCTGCTGGAAGAGCTGGGGACTGGCATTCAGAGCCTAGTAGCCTGTATGGCTGTTGAGAGAACAAAGGAGTGTGCATCTCCCGGCAAGAGGAGAGACTGTTCAGGAGGAGTGGTCCAGTGTTTTCCCAGCATGAGAGAAACCCAGAGGAAGCTGATGATACAGAGAGAGTAGTCTATGAGTGACCTGTGTTGTAAAGGTATCTCTCTGCGCTATTCTTGAGTAGCTGTATGCAGGACAGTGCTAGAGCTTGCCATTCTCTGTCACCTGGTAGCCTGCCATGGGCTGAGTGAGTGGTGCTGTTGCTGATGAGGAGAAGAAGATTAAATTGCCACTGAAACAAGAAGCCCCAAACAGGCCCACAGGTAGCAACTTCCTCCAGACACAATAAAGAAGACTAAGCCCTGTGGCCTCAACTTTCACAAGCCGAGATGCCAGTCTACAGCAAACCTCGGAGGGCCGCCGGTGCTGCTGTGTATGTCTGTCTCTAGACCTAACCCTGTGAAGACAGTGATCTATAAAGGAGGAGCCCACACTTTAGGATGGGAATGCCACCCTCACCCCCTGCACAGTTGGAAGGCTGCCAGTCTTCAACAAGTAAGCACAAGCTTAGCAGTTGCCTATCGGTAGGAAGACTGAGACGTATGGGCAAATGTGCCATACACACTTGAGACTTTTTGTTAGAAAAGTCACTAAAGACATTGACTTGCACATTTATCTTGTGAGTGATATACACCTGAGCCTAATTCTTGCCTATGACCTAGTAAAGTGGGGACGGTAATAGACTAATTTTCTCCAGAGCAGTACAGAAGTTGGTTACCGGTGAACAAAGTGTAGCACCTTATGGTAAAAGCACAATTTATGACAACCCTGTATGCTGTATTAATTGGATTAGCTAGTATTCAGTTTTGCTGTGAGACTGAAAATAAATTTTTTTCAATAAAGATGAGCTCTGGGGTTGATGTTACATTATTGTGTCAGGTGTTTGACTGTTGACTTCTGAACTTTTGCTCCCCACACTAACTTCTTGAGAAATCTGTAACTGCTCGCCCTTGCTACCTAGAGAATCAAGTGTGAAAAGGGTTGGGGGCGTGGCTTGGAGCCGCCTGAAATGGCCGCACTTTAGTGGAGCTCCAGACCCACCAGTATTATTGCCCTAAATCCGTACCTTGATCCAGCCCTGCACGGAGCAAATAAAAGCAACATTTCACCCAGTGACCCCCCCCGATCCAAATCAGAATCAAACAGGAACCGGCGGACTGCCGGCAGAAGCGACGGGAAGAAGAGCTCACCAGGACGGGCAAGGCCTGCGGGGAAGCCGCACCCACAGTGCTGTGGGCCGCGGCCAAGAGCGAGGAGTGAGGCGGCCAAAATCGATCCTGTTCCAGCGGTGCCTGGGAGACAGATCAGCGCCGGACTCACGCGGACCAGAGGAAGGTCTGGGCGGTTCCGGGACGGCGGTCCCGCCCGGGTTTGGAATCCGGACAGAAGAGAGGAAACCGCGGTCAGCCGGCAGCAGCGCCCATCGGAATGGGTGAGGCCTGCAGGGAGCGGAGTTGGGATCAAGGGAAGCCGCGCCCACGGCGCCAGAGGCCGAGAGTGAGGTGTGAAGCGGCCGGAACAAATCCTGCAACAGCGGGCCCCGGGGCACAGAGCAACATCGGACCAGTGAAGATCAGAGGAAAGATAGGGAGGTCTTGGGACGGGGGTTTCGCCCGGGAAAGGTAACAGGAAAAGAAAAGTGTGGAAGTAGTGATCGGGGGTCCCTGTGGCGGCGAGCTACCGCAAGAGGAACACGAAATTCTAGGCCTGAGAACGGAGAGAAGACCTAAGCCACGGCGTGGGGCTGATCTCCAGGGCCACGAGGGGCAATACTTTAGGTACCCAATGGAGACAAGGGGAAAACTACGGAGAGAGAGACGGGGCATTGAATTCAAGGCTGAGTGTGAAAGCATAGAATCCCGAGGCTGAGAGTAGCTGAGAGAACACAGAGCCAGCCCGCGCCACCTTGCTGTTGTGCTATTGTGTGAGGGGACAGTGAGATAACGGGGCTGTAAGCAGCCAATCAGGGGTGGTGGACTTGCTCACACGAATTGCCAAAGGCCTGTAAAAGAAAACAGAGGGGCCCGGGGTTCCGAGTAGAAGACTGAGGCAAAGGTCAAGAGGGGCCTGGAAGAGTGAGATGAGACAGTTGAACCAGGGCGCCTCTCGGACCATCTGTTGACAGGAAATGGTGAAACCAAAGGCCCCGTCCATAATTCAAGCAAATAAAATGGACAAATATGCAGTCACAAAGCCCCAAGCAGTGGCTCAGGGAGCACTGACGGAAGAGACAGAGGGGGAGGAACCCTCCTTGACGGCCATTATGGCAGATATAACGGATCTCAGAGGCACGATCGAACCAAAAATTTACATTGTAACGGTCGAAGTAAATTTATTAAGAGCAGATTTTCGTAAAATAACGGAAAAAGTAACGACTGCAGAATGAAATGTAACACAGCTACAAACCACTACAAAATTGTTGGAAGACCAAGTTAAGCACCTTCAGCAGCAGCAAGGGGTTATGGCAGCACGGCTCGAAGACCAGGACGGAACAACATACGGGTGGTCGGCGTCCCGGAGGGAATGGAGGGGCCAAGTGTTGATCTCTTCCTGGAGGACCTTATTCTAAACCATGTACGCCCTGTGAGCTTGTCAAACTACTTCACTGTGGAACGCGCGCATGGATCTCCAATACCGAAACCGAGACCAGGAGCACCGCCTCGAATGGTTATCGTAAGGTTCCTTAATTATAGAGACAGGGATGCGATTCTACAAGCAGCAAGGATCCATGGAGACCTCCTACATGAGAATGCAATGATACGCTTCTTCCCTGACTTTACATTACAAGTACAAAAGTTGCGGCAAAGCTTTGACTGAGAATAATGGCTGAAGGAAAGTCCTGGCTTCTCTCCACACCTGAAGAGGCCTGTGAGTGGTTAGAGGGGTGGAGAGTGGTACAACAGAAACCATCCTGGGCCAGGGGTCAGCGCACACCCCCTGGCTCCGAAGGGAGCCACACAGGAGAGAGAACAGGGTCGGAGACGCCGAAAGGAAAATGAGGCCAACCTGGTAAAGGACTCCGTTTGGACAGATCGACTTTATTAAACTTGCTACCATTGATCTGGTGAGAGGGTCTGGTGGGGAGTAGAGGAAGATAATGGGGAAAGGGGGGGGCAGAAAGATTAACGGTCAGGAACCCCGTGCAGGGGACTAGTATAAAGGTGTAAGAAAGGGCATTTGGTAATATTGGAGTCAAAGACCAACAGGGGACTCTAGCTCACCCCGGCAAGGAGCAAAGTTATATGGGGCGACAGGCTCTCTGCAAGTTGGGGTTGCAGTGGTTTTAGACTTGTCAAGCAGGGTAGCAGGGTGGGGGGTAGAGGGATTTGGGAGACTAATTAGCCATGTTGGGTGGGTTTATATTGTTGTTTTTTCCACATTGTCAGACACTATAAGTATAGAACGACACAAACACACAGTGATACTAACCGACAAGAATTTAAATGATCCTCACTCAGTAGCTATCAAGGCAATTGCCAAATGGAAACTGGGGGGGGTAAATTAAAAGTAGGGACTAATCCGAGCTATAACACCAGGAAAATTATTTCACTATGACACTGAAAATTTGGACGTGGAACGTCAATGGTCTGGGTAGTAAAATAAAAAGTACCTTGGTACTTCAGTATCTACGACAACATGCCCCAGATGTGGTACTCCTACAGGAGACCCATTTAAGGGGAAACCATTGCAAAGTTTTAGACCGGTGGGGATACAAACTCATAGCTCACGCGGGATTTACATCGGGCTCCCGGGGAGTGAGGATCTTAGTAAAGTCATTGGTTCCATTTATTCCTGGCAGGTGTTGGTGCAACAGTTTGGGCTGATATACTGCACTGATGGGTACAGGGGAGGGTACGACAATAAATCTGTGCTCCATCTACGTTCCTCCAAAAATGCATACAGACACCCTTCCAGTACTAGGGGAAATGCTGCTAGAACTGCCCACGGGTACGCTCATCCTGGGGGGAGACATGAACTCAGTAATCGACCCGCAGATCAATAGACTATCAGGGGCAATAGGGATAGGTGGAAGGGATCCCCTGGAGGGATTCATAACAGCGATGGGAATGATTGATCTGTGGCGCACACATAACCCAACAAGTCAGCAATATACACACACCTCAGCCAAATATAACAGTCACTCTCCGATAGATTATCTGTTTACATTTAAGATGCAGGTGGGTCAATTTAGGAATACATCGCAAAAGGCACGAGGTATCTTGGACCATTCCCCGGTAGAGGTACAGGTACAAGGACCAGTTAAAAGTAACCTTCTGCCCCCGAGACTGGATCCATGGCACTTCAAGGACAAAAAAATTGTACAAAAAGTACAGACACGCACTGTGCAATATTTCCAAGAGAATGAAGGATCAGTAGAAGTGGTGTCTTGCCTCTGGGAGGCATACAAAACAGTGATTAGGGGATACATCCAAGCACAAATAGGCATAAAAAAGAAAGAACAAATTAGAGAGACCAAAGAGCTTGAAGGAGAAATAAGGCAACTGGAAAGAGAGGTATGGGGAGAGAGGGACTCGGATGCGTCCTTAAAGCGTCGGCTTCGACACAAGCAACAGGTGTTTAGAAACTTAGAGGAGCGACGGGTGAGGGCACAAGCATTTGCAACTCAGAGGAAACTATGATATTGGCGATAAAGCAAATGATAAAGCAAATAAAATTATTGTATGGCTTGAAAAAAGAGACAGGAAACGAAGCTGGGTCCTGGAAATAAATGTTTTAAAGGGAATAACACATCGTACAGGAGAGGAGATAGCTCAATACTACGATACACTCTATACCCCCTCCTCAAAGCATACTGCAGAGGACTGTGCAGAACTGCTACAACAAATTAACCTCCCCACACTAACTGCAGAAGACAGAGAGACACTACACCAAGAATTCACAGTGGAAGAGATAACAAACACTCTTACTGATCTCCAATCCGGGAAGGCAGCAGGCCCTAATGGCCTGCCAGTGGAAATGTATAAGAGTGTAGCGAGTAAACTTGCACTGCACTTGCTGAATATGTACCAGGAATCTAGGGAGAGAGGGGAATTGCCTGTGGACATCCGAGCAGCAACGATAGTGGTGATACCCAAGAAAGGAAAACCCCCTTCCGATTGTGGGTCCTACAGACCAATATCGTTATTAAACACTTAGGCAAAAGTGCTCGCCAAGGCACCAGCGACTAGATTACAGACGGTCATTACTACTCTGGTCCATCTGGACCAGTCAGGTTTTATGCTGCATAGGGGCACAAGACTCAATTCAAGGATATTGTATGGGGTGTTGCACTGGACTAAAACAAATTACACTGAAAATGCAGTGCTCCTTTCCCTGGATGCACAGATGGCATTCAACAGTATTGAATGGCAGTACATGTTTGCAGCGATTAACAGACTGGGCTTTGGTCCTAAATTCTGTTCATGGGTAAGGCTCTTATACCAGGACCCACAGGCAAGGGTAAAGGTTAACGGAGCAGTGTCCTGCTCTTTCTCACTAACAAAGGGTACAAGGCAAGGCTGCCTGCTCTCACCTATGATCTTTGCATTGACACTGAAGCCCCTGGCAGCTTGGGCCCACAATGATCCTATAATATCAGGCATAAAGGGAGGAGGCGACTGGGAGGACAGAATATCCTATATGCGGATGATGTGCTCCTCTACCTGGCAAATCCATTTAGATCAGTGCACAGGGTGCTACACATATTCCAATTATTCGGTAGCTACTCCGGATTCATGATAAACTGGGACAAGTCCCTGATATTTCCTTTAACGGGTGATATCCCCAGGAGACTGATAGGCACGACACCGCTAGTAGTCAAACATACGTTTACATACCTTGGCGTAAGAATATCCATGAAAGAAGAAGATTTACTGACAGAGAATCTATATCCTCAGATACAACGTTTGAAAAGTGATGTGGAATGCTGGAGAAATCTACCAATATCACTGATGGGCAGGGCTGTGCTTTTTAAATGATGTCTCTGCCCAGACTGCTCTATATCCTGCAAAATACCTCATATAAAATACCGAAGACCGTGTTTCAGGTTATCGAGAGCGAACTGCGAAAACTCCTATGGGACGGAGGCTGCTCTAGAATGGCAGTATGTAAGCTACAAAGAGGAGTATATGAAGGGGGGCTTGCAGTTACAGATATCCGGAAATACTACTGGGCCTCACAACTGATAGTAGTGAATGACTGGGCATTCTCAGATCGTAATGACCCGGCCTTTCGAGGAGATCATTGGGCTATGGGAGAAAGGGGCTATCCAGCCGTACTATATCGCAGAAATAAAGAAAAACTGCTCCCACCACATACGCAGACGGTAGTGCGCATCTGGCAAGAGACCTCCAAGCACCTAGGATGGGAGGGAAAGTTGACAGGGAAGACTCCACTATGGGACAGTGATCAGCTAAGAGAGGTGGGGAACTTGTCAGGGTTTAGAAAATGGGAGCTGCTGGGGATTGAAAACCTGGGTGATATCTGGAGGGGACAGGCACAGCTGATGTTTGAGAATCTACAAACCAAGTACGATTTGGCTGATACAGAAGGGTCAGATACTTACAATTGGGCCACACACTGCGCCAACATATTAGGGAAGGGGAAACCCTGATGGAATATTCCCAGTTAGAAGATAGACTGTTAATTGACCCCATGGTAACCAAGGCCACCTCATTACCATATAAGAAAATTGTAAACAATTCACCCAACCTGATAGATCCCCTGCGGGGGCATGGGAAATGGAGCTGGGACCCCTAGAGAACGATGACTGGGAGGAGGAAGTGCAGAGTCCTCGAGAAGTGGCTGTGAGGGCTAGGTACCGTCTCATTCAATTGCATATCCTGCAAAGGTCATATGCCTCCAGAACACTGCTACAGCGATTGGGCCATGGAGCATCGCAGTACTGTGCGAAAGGGTGTAGAGATGTGGGCTCCTTCTTTCACATTATTTGGGAGTGTAGCTACATTCATAATTATTGGAAGGAAGTAACACGAATTATGTCGGATGTCGCTGAGGAGGAGATCCCACTGGAACAGCGATGGCTACTATTGTGTGTGACAGGTGAGATAAAATGGCCCAAGTACACATTGATATGGCTCAAAATAGCAGCAATAGCGGCCAAAAAGAATATAGCCAAAAAGTGGTGGGCATCTAGACTGCCAGCACTCAGGGAATGGGAGGAAGATTTAGATTGGTGCTCAGGGGCGGAGAAAGTAACATACATAGCCAGAGGATGCCCACGAAAATGGGAGAAAATTTGGGGGCGGTGGAATACATATAGAGGAATTTAAAAGTGCATGTAGCTACGAAAGTGAAAACAATGCTTGTGTAGAAGACATATAGATAATGAAGAACACTGAGTCCCCTATGTGTAACAACATGAGATGGCGAAAGGGCGAGAGACTATAATAGAAGTATTGGAAATGTCGGTTTGAATTTAATTTAATATTTATGTAAGGAAAGATGTAATGAGCAAAGATTAATAAAAAGATGTATAAAAAAAGTATGAAAAGGGTTGTACTTGGCCCAGTTTGCAGAGCCGTGGTAGGACGGACCCCGGGACACCAGCTGCAAACAACCTCAATGACCATAGTTCAAGGATGGTCCAGTAGCCCCTGTCTGCCCTGTGTCCTTCCCTCCCAAATGGGGACTCATAGTGGGTATGTTAATCTTTTTGTCAGTGGAAGTTGAAATCTAGGTAATTCTGATTACAAGAGTTGATTAGTGAAAAAATCAAGGAAACTACTATTAAAACACTTTATTTCTGCCAGGTGATTGGTTTAAGATGTTCTGCCTCAGAGACTTAGGTGTTGTGCATGCGTTTTGTACTGTGAGGCACTGGAAAAAGGAGGAGTTCATTGAGTTGATCCTGCTTCAGTATGATCTCAAGCAGTACATTTTAGGAAGTGGACAAGAGATATCTGTTCTGGTAAGCTGTAAGTGGCTGTAATGAAGTATGAGATTGTTACAAATAAATTATGTCTGTGGATGTTTAAGTCTTTCTAGGGACAATCAGTTTGTTGACTTGTGTATTGGAGTAGATGGACTAGAAAGGGAGGGCGATTGAGAGAGGGAAGCTGTAGTGAGGTGTGGTAGTAGCTATCCGGAGCGCTCTTGGTTACGGTCCTTGACAGTGTTTTATGTTGCACTAATGTTGGAGTGCCTTTGTTTAAGGTTAGCGTCCAGACTACTTTGATCTCTAATTTATATCTTGGAGAGGTGTGAGTAATAATGGAGCGATGTGAAGAGGGTAAGCCAGTGGTGTCATAGAGATGGTAGGCATGATTTCAGTGAAAGCATACCCAGCCATGGTAGAAGCTTTCAAAGCCTTTAAGGGATCAACAATGTGGCTACATTATGGATGTTGATATTTAAGGGTTGGTTTATGATCTTCCCATTTTCATACTAGGTGATCTGTTGTGTAGCTCATATTTGTCGTTTAGTAACCTGAGACAGTAACATTTCCTATCACACATTTTTGTGAGACTAAGAAGAAAAAGCATAGCATATTGTACAAGTAGTGCATGTCTTTAGGGGAAAAAAAGAGGGACGGCCAGCAAAATGGAACCCCTTATCATGTTTGTCACTCATTAAAGTTCCTGCATTAGCTCTGAGGGCTGATTTTCTGTGGTATCTAAGGCTAGTTTTAGATAAGCAATAGAATCTCTGAGGCGTTGTTACATGCATCCTTGAGTCTGATCTCATGAGAAACTGTATTTGTTTATTTGTTTGCTAGCCATCATATGATCAAACAAAAACTCATAGACAATGCAAGTTGAGAAGCAGATTCAGTGTTAGAGAGGGGTAAAAAATAGATGTGAGGCATCACTCAGTACAAAGGGAAATTGTGGTAGTAAGAAGTGGCATAAAGCATAAATGTATGCATCAGTGTGTGTTCTCATTGTTTAACCGCACACTGAGGTGGTGCAACATCAACATGAGTGTGAAAAGCCTTTATGACCTCAAGTCATATTTATGTGCAAAATCACATTTAGGTGCAAATTAAGCATGGATGTGATGTCAGATTTATGTGCAAAATCACATTTGATACAAAATCACCGTTGGTGCTACATCACCAAGAGTGAAGAGATACTTTGAGGTTCATTAATCACATTTAAGTGAAAAATCGTGTTTAGTTAAAAATCACCCGCTGTGCACAATAAACAGTAGTGTGTAAGTACTTGTAGGAGCAAAAAACTCACATTTAATCCAAAACACATTTAGCTACAATATTACTTTCAGGTGCAAACCCCCTTTTTTTACCCTAATCAAATGCATATTTGTTTCAACATCAGCTTGATGGTGGAACACCCTTAAGTGCAAAAGCACATTTAGTGTACAAACACATTTACGTAGGAATGTGGAGACACTTGAAGATGCAAAAGCATATTTAGGAGCATTAGCCGTTTTCGGCACACAAGTACACCTTGGTGCAAATCACCCTTACTGCAAAGTCAGCAAGAGTGTGGTATCACATTTAGTTGCGAAATAAAAACTAGTCAAAAACCGACTAGAAAAAAAGCCAATGCAATGCTGAAAGAATCCTGAAGAAAGTTTCATCTTCTAAAATACACATACAAACCAAGTCCTTGAACTAACAAATGAGGTTCCCTAAAAAGAATCCCCAAAACAAGGATGGGTACAAAACCATAAAAAGTATGGCACCCTAATAAAAAAAAGCTGGCCTTTTCTTACATTTTGCTTCAACATGCTTGTAAGAGGATAATTGCTGATGCTGTTCTTGACAGTTTCAGATGGCTACACAAGGGACTAGCATACCCACTTCAGTCTATTTTCCACTATGCATGCACAATGCTGGTGGGTACACAGGTGCCAGGACATAATAAGAAAAGAAAGACTAAGGACCTCCTTCATGGACATGTTAGTGAACAAAAAATAGTTAATTGGCTCTGAAAGAGAAACAAAAGAGAAAAGCTTCTTAAGAAAGAAATGTATACAAATTGCATACATAATATGTAAAGCACTATATAATATTCTCTTCAGGTTGCTTCCCAATAATGTTAGTGTTTGTCTGTTTCATTTGGCATTCTTATGCACACGCTTTTTTGCTGAAAATGCTGGAGAAAACTTCTACCTATGAGTATATTACAATGCAGTTATATGTTTATTTAGATGAAATTTCAATAACTTGTTATTCACTCAGAATGTTTTGCTTTACTTGATGCTTTACTGAAGGGGGCCTTTATTTCATGATCGCTTCTGTATTCCATGGCTGTTCAAGTTCAAGTTTATTTATATGCATAATTAATGAAAACCACTACGTTACAGACCAGATTGAAAGAAAAAGGATAAAATAAAATGTAAGACCCAACTACAAAAATAAATATAAACACTTACATAATAATTTAAAATGTGCATAGAAAATAATTCTATGATAGCACTAGGGTTAAAAGGTGTAGAGACAATAAATAGACCTGTAATCAAGCAGAGGCTAGCAGAGCACTCATAATGCCAAGGATAATGTTACCTGTAGTGTAGCCCTTCTTTATGGAATGAGCCTAATAAAGTGCTGGGTGCAATAAAACCATCAGCAAGAGGGGAATTTCCTGTCATGTGTCATTATAGAAATTGTGTGTTATGAGCTGAGTCATAAGGAATAAGGTGCAATGCGTGTAAGCAAGAGATAGAAAGTTATGAGTTACAGGCTGCTTGCTATAATGGCGACCGAGGATGCTGCAGGAACAATGTCCATACTGAGTCTTGGTAGTTTTTTTATTGCCAGTGAAAGAAACGTAACTAGCTTGCAGTTAAGCTGTGGGTCCTCTGACTTGAAGCAAGCCAGCAATGCCTGTCTCAGCGAGCGGATCCCACGTGAGTTAAACTGAGTTTTAAGCAGTCGAGTCCTCTCTTCCTTCAGGTTGTTGCAGCTGCAAAGCAGGTGTGGCATATCCTCTGTTTCATTGCCCCACAAGTGGCAGCATGTTGAGATTTGCCCCCTCAGCCACGGTGGAAGATGCAGGCAGACCAAATTATGCCCAACCGATATTTCAGAAACTTTTCCTTTAATTTTCCTGGAATAGCTTAGACTGAAGTCTCTCTGTGGGACAAGTGATTTCTTTATTTAGATGAAATTTCAATTATTTGTTTAGCACTCAGAATGTTTTGCTTTACTTGATTCTTTACTGAAGGAAGCCTTTATTTCATGATCGCTTCTGTATTCCCTGACTGGTCAAACCAGTTGATGCTGTTCCTACAAATATGGGATGGCGTGTATGCGGGCCCTTTAGTACGTCACACGCCGCTTCCCTGGCCTAACCCAGACACTGCCACACTAGTCGTGAGGTACGGTGGCCTTGAAGCAGTTCTGCAGCATGTTCAGACCGTTGGTCTAATGTTTACCGGTCCGGCTGAGGGAGCAGGGCTGTGGCTGCTTTGGAGGTGGAGGGCTCGAGACAAACGGCGCACTCAGGAATCCGGCGCTCAATGAGACGAGCTACGGTGAGGAGGTGCAGATCTAGCATGATAGGGATTCATGGTCTTGACTGACGGAAAACCGACAGCTCGAATCAGCTCATCTGACTGTTCTCCCACCTGCAATGAAGCTGATCACCCCACTGAACTAATTCATTGCAGAGCATGCTGTTAAAAGTAATTAGAGGCAGTAAAATAATTAAAGAGACGCCTATAGGGAGGAAGCGCTCACGAGGGAGTGGCTCGAGGGACTGGGATGTGAATTGATTCAGCAGCATGAAGGTGGCAGTGGTGAATTCCCATGAAGTACTGTTGGCAAGCTGGTCAGGGTCCGAGATGGCTGACTCTGAGCTAGCATTAGGCGACTCACTGCTCGGCAACGAGAGAGCAAGGAACTCTGCAAGGCACAAAGGGCAGCACTTGTGGGAGGAGGGCAGTTTGCCGAGGGTTTAGAGGAGGAGGCATTGCATATCAGAGAGGCTGAATCAAAACCTCAGGAGAGGCAAGGAGGATGAGGAGGTCCACTCCTTGATCCCAATAAGAGTTCATTGGAGCTGGATGGGCTGCAAAATCAAACTGAGTCTCACACGGGTATCAGGGCTTTGGATTTTCTCCCCCTATTTCTCAATAGCAATAGGTATAGTCCCATGACTAATACATTTGTGCTGGGTTTAGATTTCAGGCCTGTAGCCAATGTCTCTCGCACTTCTAAGCTCTGACGCTCCAAAAGGGCAAGCAGCCTTTGAGGTTCGGACCCCCCTCCATGGATGAGACGTTAGCTTCAATAGTGGATTTAGTTCACCCGAGTCATAGGGGGGATACCATACTAGTGGAAGATTAAAAAGTAAGGAATTTTCCTCCAGCCCCTCAAAGCATTCTAAGCAAGATTCATGATGAGATAAAATGATTAGAAAATATGCAACAAGTAATTGCTAAGCAGGTTACTAAGCACTTGTCCAACCTTGAAGGGAAAGTATCACAAGCTCTCGACAAGATGGAAATGATGGAGCAGCGCATCTCGGATTGTGAGGACAAATTGAAACAGGCCTCCGGGTTAGTGCAGCACATTGAGAAACAGCTGGGGGCATTAAAAATAAAGGAAGAGGAGGTGGAAAAACATTCTTAAAGTACTAACCTTAGAATCACAGGCATTCCTGAACATAAGGAGGACGCTGAGGGCCCAATCACCTTTGTGGACAACTTGATTAAGAAATACATCCTCCTTGACTATCTGCAGGATTTAGCAATTGTACATGAACATTGTGTGCCTGCTCAACCTCCGGCTAACTCTAAATATCCTCACACGTTTCTGATTCATTTTGCTGACTTTTGGGTTAACGAGAAGGTCCTAAGAATGGCAATTCAGTGATTTACGTGAACAATGAGTACTTGATTATAATTTTCTCTGATATGACTGTGGAGTCAGCATGTAGGAGAAAGGATTTCAAGGCTCTACTCCCATCATTTCGCCAGGTGGGGGCTCAGGCCACTATCATCCCTCCGTCTAAGATGAAAGTTCTGCATAAAGGCCTGTTCAATTTGCTTGTCATGGTCGATGAAGCACAGAAGCTCCTGAAGGAGCTATCAGAGAGTGCATAGGCTTGCAATCCGTATATTATAATTTATAAACTAACTTTATCTGTTTGCAAGTTGCATAAATAATATGTAAAGCACCATATAATATTCTCTTAAGGTTGCTTCCCAATAATGTGAGTTTTTGTATGTTTCATTTGGCATTCTTATGCCAATAATTTATTTTTTTCAAATGTTACACCTATTAGTAAATCACAATGCACTTATATGTTTATGTAGATGAGATTTCAAGTATGTGTTTGTTTATCACTCAGAATGTTTTGCTTTACTTGATGCTTTACTGAGGGAAGCCTTTATTTCATGATGGCTAATGTATTCCCTGACTGGTCCAAGCCAGTTGATGCTGCTCTTACAAATATTCCTCTGAGCTGATCCAAAATGTGAACAACACTCCTGCTGAAGTGGGCTGTTTCAAATCAACCAAGGACAGAAGGGGAATTGCCTTAGCCCTCTCTCTGTAAATCCCTTCAATACAAATTGTATTGGCTATATCACGTAAAAACATATTACAAGTAAAAACAATTATTGACAGGAGTTTGCTAACAATTATAAACATGAAAATATTTTTTTTTAAATAGCAAAGATAAACAGCACTGACACAGCACAGAACAACATCAAATACCACTGAAATAAATGTGTTTAAGATTGTGACATTTCATTGCACTTTCATTTCATGGCTATAATACCCGTCATCATTAAGGAAGAAACCCAGTGGCTGGAGATACATCTTGGCCCAGATGATTCCTTCCTAAAATAAGCATAACAGTTGAGATTAGTGATAATGGTTAGTCAAGGACTGGAGCTGAGAAGGTCTACCAAGTTCCCTTCTTGATTACCCAAGGAAAAGGGGATTCCTTCTTCTAACAGCCACAGTGCCATCCAGGAATGAGAAAAATGTCAAGTATCGGTTTAGGTAGGTCCCAGATAGGAATAAAAAGCCACAAAGCACTGAAAAGAAATTTTTTGGCAGTCTTGGTGATCTTTGTAATGTCGATTGAAGATGATGTAATAATGCATATGCCAGAAGGCAAGGCATCAAGTAACCCTGAACCAGATATGAGACAGAGCATAGCACAGATAATCCATAAGAACTCCAGGCAGGAATCCAGCTACAAGTAGATCAAACAATCAGGGACAAAAATGGTAACAAGTGTCCGATGAACATGATGAAAAATAAAGGAGGAAATGCATTGCTGTATTATGCATATGTTAGTATTGTATTTACTTGTAAATTATCTAGCTATTACTCTTTTATTATTCCTGTTGTTCCCTGAACACTTGTTATGGTCTTAGAATTGTGGGTGTGTTGTGGAGTCTGACTGCTCTAGGGCAGTGGCCTGTGGACTCTGGGATTCATCAGATGGCTGTGGTCATGTGTCTGTTAACCTGAAGGATAAAAGCTGTTTGCTGCACTGGATGCCATCTGGAAGAGCTTTTTCAGGTTTAATTATCAGTCCACCCTACATATTTTGGGTCCAGGAGTGGGGTACTGGCAATACCATTTTCGAGTGATGAGATGCACCAACCTTCACAAAAGGAAAAAACTGAATTCCGATCGATTGATTTCTGGCAGAGCGGCATTTTGAAGAGTGACTAGACTGTGTCAAGAAGAATTGTGGTGTTCACACGTTTCTAACAGTCGCCGCCAGTGGTTGTCTTTCCTTTTGTTGTTCCATCCTGCAAAGCTTCGATCGTGACTACACTTGGCAGTCAAAATCAGCACAGGGTATGTCATGCACAGGGCCTCAGGAAGCCATCTTGTGACTCATTGGTAAGCAGGGCAGTGGTGTGCTTGCATCATTGGTGCTCCCAGTGAGCACTGCGATACACAAAGAGAGTGCGTCTGATGTTAAACGTTGGCAGCTATTTGCATTGGACCGCATATTTTGATCACTGGAGAGGCAACACGGAAAATGCTCAAAAAGCTGAGGCGCAATGATGTGAGAGGAAAAAGTAATATAAAAATAATTTCAAGGGCCAGCGTGCTGAAATGAGCATGTCCAGGTGGGATACAATTATTTATTTCCGTATTTTTCCTATTCTGCTTGTGTGATTTTCTCCTCAAGCAAAAAATAAATGCCATCCAACAAATGGGTCATACAACCACCACTGTTACTTAAAAGAGCAGGCAAACTAGAAATAAAATGAAAGAAAGGGCTACTGATTTTTTAATACCATCTTAGAGTTATTGATGCTAGTGATTATTAGCCTCCAAAGAAATTGGCTCTCTAGTTTAACCATCTTGGCATTGCAGGCCAAAGGGTTTTCGATAATGTGCCTTGAGTGACAGTATCCACAGATGAAAATATATATATATATATGTATATGTATATATATAATATATATATTCCAATTGAAGATGCTCGAAAGCTTGGTCAGCCACGAAACGCGTAAGGCGAAATGGCAAAGGATTTGCTGTGAGGGCCTCGATGTACTGCTGCTGTCTATCAATAAAAGAAGGAGAATACTTACGTCGTGTGTGGCTGACCAAGCTTTCGAGCATCTTCAATTGGAATATTTAGCGGCTTGCTCTGGCCGCGAGTGAGCCCCACTGCAGACTGTAGCAGGTCCGTGCGTTCATGATGTACACACGCACTCAAGGAACGACGTATCCGAGTTGGTGAGACATGAGTTTAGCAGCAATACAGCTTCGTCCAAAACAGTGACCAACACAGATGTATATTGTTTGGGAAAGGAATATGCGGCAGCATCTACTATGAAATTATACTACAAACTACAGAGACCAGGATGCATGGTGACACGCCCACATGGGCGGGACTAACTTTTAAATCGCGAGTGCGATTTCAATTGCAGAGCTGCTTTCCTCCATGCCAGGCCAGTGACAAAGGGAACTCTTAAACCTGAAACGCGTAAGGCGAAATGGCAAAGGATTTGCTGTGAGGGCCTCGATGTACTGCTGCTGTCTATCAATAAAAGAAGGAGAATACTTACGTCGTGTGAGGCAGACCAAGCTTTCGAGCATCTTCAATTGGAATATTTAGCGGCTTGCTCTGGCCGCGAGTGAGCCCCACTGCAGACTGTAGCAGGTCCGTGCGTTCATGATGTACACACGCACTCAAGGAACGACGTATCAGAGTTGGTGGGACATGAGTTTAGCAGCAATACAGCTTCATCCAAAACAGTGACCAACACAGATGTATATTGTTTGGGAAAGGAATATGCGGCAGCATCTACTATGAAATTATACTACAAACTACAGAGACCAGGATGCATGGTGACACGCCCACATGGGCGGGACTAACATTTAAATCGCGAGTGCGATTTCAATTGCAGAGCTGCTTTCCTCCATGCCAGGCCAGTGACAAAGGGAACTCTTGAACCCGAAACGCGTAAGGCGAAATGGCAAAGGATTTGCTGTGAGGGCCTCGATGTACTGCTGCTGTCTATCAATAAAAGAAGGAGAATACTTACGTCGTGTGTGGTTGACCAAGCTTTCGAGCATCTTCAATTGGAATATTTAGCGGCTTGCTCTGGCCGCGAGTGAGCCCCACTGCAGACTGTAGCAGGTCCGTGCGTTCATGATGTACACACGCACTCAAGGAACGACGTGTATCCGAGTTGGTGGGACATGAGTTTAGCAGCAATACAGCTTCGTCCAAAACAGTGACCAACACAGATGTATATTGTTTGGGAAAGGAATATGCGGCAGCATCTACTATGAAATTATACTACAAACTACAGAGACCAGGATGCATGGTGACACGCCCACATGGGCGGGACTAACTTTTAAATCGCGAGTGCGATTTCAATTGCAGAGCTGCTTTCCTCCATGCCAGGCCAGTGACAAAGGGAACTCTTAAACCCGAAACGCGTACGGCGAAATGGCAAAGGATTTGCTGTGAGGGCCTCGATGTACTGCTGCTGTCTATCAATAAAAGAAGGAGAATACTTACGTCGTGTGTGGCTGACCAAGCTTTCGAGCATCTTCAATTGGAATATATATATATATATATATATATATATATATATATATATTTCTCACCAACTCCAAGGTGAGCCATAAGATTACTCCGTGATCAAGACCTGCTGGTTGAAACGCGTTGGTGGAGGAAGGAGTGATCTTATGGCTTAAATAAACCGTTTTGAAAAACAACCCCCTGGGAGAGTGCTGCGCATTATTGGAGTTGGTGAGGAATTATTGTTCGAGGCTAGTCCGGCCTCGCTGCGCGCACCAGCTGTGAAAAGTGCGCCTTTTGTCTGGGACAGTTTTGATGGATAAAAAAAAAATATATATATATATATCTATATATATAGCACCCCCCAACTTTTTGCTGACTGATACTGGTGGTAACTGACTCTGACTGACCCTGGGCTCTGCCTAACCAGGCCCAGGGCCAGTGCAAGGCTGAAAGAAACACATTAGAATACAGTTAAAACACCTACATACACTAGGGTACACAATGGTATGGTGGGGTACCCCTGTGATTGGCATGACCTACCCCATAAGCCCCTAGTATATAATAGGGCAGGGGGATTGAAACTACCTAGAAGTCCCTAGTACCCTAGGGCATGGCAGTTTAGAGGCCAGCAGCTCTTTTTGCATGTGAGGATCTGCAATATTTTTGCAGATTCAGAACCCCTAAAGTCTCCCCTAGTTGTCCTATGGGGTGGGGGTCCTGTAGATATAAGCCAAGTACTTATAAAATATGTTTTTGTAAGTCCTGGTGCTGGAAAAATGGCGCAAGTCATTTTTCCCATTGCAAATCCCCTGTTACATAGGTTAACATGGTAGGAAGTTATTAATTAATAACTCTTGATAGGAGAGGGCTAGAGAGGCCATTCAAAGATTTCCCCGAATGGTATTAATAAATCCAACAATATGATATTGTTGAATTTCTCCTAAAGTGTACATACAAGAAGTTATAAGACTTTCTTGTTTGTAAGTCCAGATTCAGCCTTCCAGTGGTCTGCCCTGATTGGTCAGAGTTAAGTGGATTAGCCAGCCTGCCTGGAGAGGTGATAAAGAGCCCCATGGGTTATGCAGCTGGGCTGGGAGGGCAGTGTGCTGGTCCACAGGAATGCCAGGCCAGGGGAGGGGTTGTAAACCATGGGCTTCAAAGAGAAAAGCAGAACCCAGGGACATTTACAACTCTGAACTTTCTACCTCAGGCAGATGGGGGGATTAAGGAAGGTATGAACAGATGCAGGGGGAGAGTAAATTAGCCATCCTAGGGGTGTGTTTAGACAGCTCTTGCCTCCTTGCTGGAGAATCTGCCATTATGGATTTGGAAGATTTGATGCACTCTGGGACAAAATAATGCCACACTCTACAGGAAGTGGTCATATGTTTGAGGAGTTACCCTGCTCCCATTGGTTAGGAGTGACCTCCTGTCTGACTCAGAGAACATGGAATAAGTATCTGAGAGGGGCAGAGCCCTCCAGATCTGCTGCTTGAAACTTACTGAAGAAAGACATTGCCAAGCTGAGAGGTTTTGCTGTGCAAAGATTTCTAAGGCCTGACCTCTGAAAACTGCACCATCTGAAACTACAGCCCTGTGGATTATTTGCTGAAAAAGAACTAAAGAGTGGACTCCCTGTAAGCTACAGGGGAAAAGAGCTCATCTGGAACATCACCAACTAAATCTGCACCTTGGAGAACTACCAGTGGATTTGTAAGGGTGACGTCCCAGTGGATTGTGGGAACTGAAGTCCTCAACTTTCAAGGACCATCTTGGAGCATCCAGACCCTTGGAGTGAGTTTGAGACACTTTGGGACCCTTTGAGGAACTTCAGGAAGAAGTTCAAGAAGTTTGGAGAACTTTGGAGGAACTTTGAAAAAAAAGCTCCATAGAGGGACCGACTCAACCTTGTCAGCCAAGCCGCCTGCCTTCAACCGCGAGCCGGCCAAGCCATCCAGGTTCGTCCCGCTAAAAGCTCCGTCAGTCCGACTTCCAGAGTTTGACCGGGAGTAGAAGAAATCTGAAGCCAGCGAACCCTCACCGGATCCGGCTACATGAAGAGCATCGAGAGACCCCGCGAGAAAAAGCTCCAGAAAAGCTTCTAAGTCCGCTCGTAGAAAAGGTGACCAGGCGCAACCGCGAGAGCCAAGCCGCCTGTCTTCCATCGCGTGTTGGCCTGGGTTCCTGGGTTGCCCCGCTGAAGCGCTAAAGAAAAAGTTTCTAAGTCCGCTCCAGGGAAGTTGACCAGGAGCTCGTCGAAAGGCAAGCCGGCGGACCATCACCGAACCCGGACTGGCTAGGAGCGTCGAGGGGCCTCGGGGAGAAAAGCTCCAGAAAAGTTTCTAAGTGTGAAGGTAGAAACTGAGACCGAGACCTGCCGCAAGCTGTAGCCGCCCAGGGCTCCATCGCGGTCGGCCTGAAACTTTGACTTTGCCCGGTCTATCGCGAGCAGGTATCCCAATATGGTGCTATAATCTTCTAAGTGCTATATTTTATTAAGTCTTTGAAAATTCATATCTCCGGTTCCCTACATTGGATGTTTGTCGTTTTGGTGTCATTTTAAAGATAAAAATATTTCCTATGTTTATAAATTGGTGTTGGATTTTTATTATGTGTTGTGTCTTAATTATTTACTGAATTGGTGTTTTTAAATGCTTTACATACCTGTCTTTGAAGTTAAGCCTGTCTGCTCGCAGCCACGTTACCAAGGGTTGAGCATAGGAATAATTTTCTAAGACCAATGCTGAGTCCTATCATGTGTTAGTGGCCTTATTGCCAGTGGCAGACCGACATTTGCCCCTACCAATAATCCACTTTCCAACATTTGGTGCTCAGCGGTGTGGATGAGGACTTGTGTTTAAAAGTACACCTTTCAGTAAAGTGAATTAAGATTATAAAAATCCTCTAAATTGCCTTAGAACAAAACTTTTGAGTTTGATTTTTGGAATTTGGACTAAACTGTTTTTAATCCATTGTTTTGATTTTTCCAAATTGTTCAAAGTCTGTTGTGCCTAGTTTTTGTGACCCAAAACTAGGGAACCATGGAGCTGGACCTGGCTAAACTGTACCAGTTTAAGATGGCTGATCTTAAAGAACAGTGTAGGCTTAGGGGGCTGCCTGCTTGCAGGAAGCTTAGGAAGGTAGGGTTGCTTGAGTCGCTAAAAGCCTGCGCTAGGGCAGCTGAGGAGAGTCAAGGGGGGATAGAGGGTGTCCCCCCCCAACCTCCTCCAAGAGGAGGTTGAGGATGATGCCTCTTCCATTTTAACTAGTGTTAGCCAATTGAATCCAGATGGTGGGAGTGGGGAAGGGTCCCTTACTCAGGGACCACCACCATCCCTTGCAGAGAGACAGCTTAAGGCTCAATTAGCTTTGATAGCTTTGGAGCAGAGGAAACTGGACTTGGCTGAGAAGAGACGGGAGAGGGAGGAGGCGTTGAAAAGAAATGGTGGCAGTGAAAATGATGAAGATTTTGAAATGTCCAGGGTGGTGCATTTGATCACAAACTTCCCAAGGGTATAGTACCCAAGTACACTGAGGGGGATGACATTGACAAGTGGCTAGCAGCTTTTGAGAGGTCCCTTAGAATGAGTAGGGTCCACTCTAAGTATTGGGGTGCACTCCTGTGGGAGTTGATTCCAGTAGCTGGGAGGGATAGGCTCCTGACCCTGAAGGGAGAGGATGCAGAATCATACCAGCAGATGAAGGCATGCTTAGTCAAGAGGTTTGGTCTGACTCCAGAGCAGTACAGGGTGAAGTTTAGAGGCACCCAGAAATAGAGTTCAAAGTCTTGGGTAGGCCTTTTGGGCGTTTCAGTGAAGGCACTGGAAGGCTGGATTGTTGGTAACAAAGTTGACACATATGAGGGATTGTATAATTTGTTTTTGAAAGAACATATTTTGACTCATTGTGCGGAAGAGAAGTTACACCAGTATCTAGTGGACTCTAAGCTGACAGACCCCAGAGAGCTGGGTGAAGCAGCTGATGAGTGGGTGAGAACCCGGGTTTCCATACAGCACCAGGGGGGTGACCTGAAGAAAGGAGGACAGGTCCCTTCCCAGGGGAAAGCCCAAGGGAAAGAAGGTCAAAACCAGAAGGAGTCCTCCAAAGACCCACAAAAACCTGCACAAGGAGGGGGGGCCCCGAGCCAACCCAAATCCAAAGGAAGGTGGAATCAGGGAAAGAATGGTAGGTTCTTTGATCCCTCAAAAGTGGGTAAGTGCTTTGAATGTAACCAGCCAGGGCACAAGCAGGGAGATGCTGTCTGCGCCAAGAAGCTCCCCCCTAAGGGGCCATCCACAGGGATTGCCAGTGTCAGTGTAGGGGTGGAGAGTGGTGCCCCAGTGAGGAGTAGTCAGGTGGTGGAAGCAACCTTAGTGTCCCTGGGTGGGGTGAATATTGCAACCCTTACTGCCTTACCTCCAAACATGGACAAGTACAGGCAGAGGCCTAAAGTAAATGGGACTGAGGTTGAGGCTATCAGAGACACTGGGGCTAGTGTAACTATGGTCCTGGATGAGCTGGTGCCTCCAGAGAGGTTGTTACCTGGTGAGTTTCACCAGGTGACTTATGCAGACAGCACTACCAAACTCCATCCTATGGCTGTGGTGGATTTGGGATGGGGAGGTGTGACAGGCCCTATGAAGGTAGCTTTGTCAAAGGTGCTCTCAGTCCAGTGTTTACTGGGCAATGATCTTGAAGCCTCTGTGTGGTCAGAGGTGGAGAGAGGACTCCATATGAAAATATTGGAGCTCCCTGAGTGGGTATGTGCTGTGACTAGGTCACAGACTAGCCAGAAGGGAGGGGCTGGACACTTGGACCCTGGAACAAAGGGCCAAGCATCCAAGGACAAGGGTACTGGGCCTGGTGAGCCAGCCCAGGGAACTCCAGAGGTGCAGGCAGAATCTAACCCTGATGGGGAGGATCTGGCCTCTGAGGGAGGGACTCCATCCCTGCCAGAGCTGTCAGATTTGGCAGAACTGACAGGAGCAGGTGGACCCTCCAGAGAGGAGTTCAGTAAGGGACAGCGTGACTGTCCCACCCTTGAGAGCTTGAGGCGGATTGCTTCCAAGCAAGAGGAAGGGGATGACAGTGGGTTTCATAGAACCTACTGGGAAGATGGATTGCTTTATACTGAGGCCAGAAACCTCAAGGAGGGGGCCACCAGGAGGTTGGTGGTGCCCCAGAGGTACAGAGAGTTCATACTGACTTTGGGTCATGATATCCCCTTGGCAGGACATTTGGGACAGACAAAGACAGGGAACCGGTTGGTGAACCATTTCTACTGGTCCCATATGTCTGAGAAGGTAAAGGAGTTTTGCAGCTCCTGTGTCACCTGTCAGGCCAGTGGTAAGGCAGGGGGCAAGACAAAGGCTCCCCTAATACCACTGCCAGTGGTGGGGGTTCCTTTTGAAAGTGTGGGGATGGACATTGTTGGTCCCCTGGACCCACCCACTGCATCAGGGAATAGGTATATCTTAGTGGTAGTTGACCATGCCACTAGGTACCCTGAAGCCATACCTCTTAGAACCATTGATGCTCCTGCAGTGGCTAGAGCACTGCTTGGTGTGTTCACCAGAGTGGGTTTTCCAAAAGAGGTGGTGTCAGATAGGGGCACGAATTTCCTGTCCAGCTATCTGACTGTTATGTGGGATGAGTGTGGTGTCAACTACAAGTTCACCACCCCCTATCACCCACAAGCAAATGGTCTTGTTGAGAGATTCAACAAAACCCTGAAGGGCATGATAAATGGGTTGTCAGAGAAACTCAGGAGGAGATGGGATGTTCTCCTCCCATGCTTACTGTTTGCCTACAGGGAGGTGCCACAGAAAGGGGTTGGTTTCAGTCCCTTTGAGTAGTTGTTTGGACACCCTGTGAGGGGGCCATTGAGCCTGCTGAGAGAGTCTTTGGAGAAGCCTCTTAAAGAAGCAAAGGACAATGTGCTTGACTATGTGCTAGGCCGGAGATCTAGTATGGCAGAGTACATGTACAAGGCAAACAGGAAACTGGAGGCCAGCCAGGAGCTCATGAAGCACTGGTATGATCAAAAGGCTACTATGCCTGAGTATACTCCAGGACAATTGGTGTGGTGTTGGAGCCTGTGGCTCCCAGGGCCCTCCATGACAAGTGGAGTGGGCCCTATCCAATCTTAGAAAAGAAGGGTGAGGTTACCTATTTGGTTGACCTTGGCACCCCCAGGAACCCTCATAGGGTCCTGCATGTGAATAGATTGAAACCCCACCATGACAGGGCAGACATGACCATGTTACTGGTCACTGATGAGGGTGTGGAGGAGGAAACTGAGCCTGCGCCCGACCTCCTCTCCACTAATGTGCAAGATGGGTCAGTGGAGGGGGTGATACCCTCTCCCAAGTTGACAGACCAGCAGCACAGAGACTGTAAGCAAGTGCTGGAGCAGTTTGCTGGCCTGTTCTCTTTGACCCCAGGCATCACTGAGTGGTGTGTGCACCACATTGACACTGGTGACAGCCTACCTGTCAAAAATAAACTGTACAGGTTGTCTGACCATGTCAGAGCCAGCATTAAAGCTGAGGTTGCTAAGATGCTGGAATTGGGGGTAATTGAACCGTCTGAGAGTCCATGGGCCAGTCCAGTGGTGCTGGTGCCTAAACCTAATCCTCAGGGGGGACCCAAGGAGTTAAGGTTCTGTGTGGACTACAGAGGATTGAATGCAGTCACAAAGACTGACGCTCACCCTATACCTAGAGCTGATGAGCTCATTGATAGGTTAGGGGCTGCTAAGTACCTGAGTACTTTTGATTTGACTTCAGGTTACTGGCAGATTGCCCTCACTGATGGAGCAAAGGAGAGGTCAGCATTCTCCACACCAGAGGGACATTATCAGTTCAAGGTAATGCCCTTTGGATTAAAGAATGCACCTGCCACCTTCCAAAGGTTGGTGAACAGGGTCTTGTCTGGGTTGGAACAGTTCAGTGCAGCTTACCTGGATGATATAGCTGTATACAGTTCTACCTGGGGGGATCACTTAAGCCACCTAAAGGAAGTGCTTCAGGCCATGCAGCAGGCAGGCCTGACTATTAAGGCAAGCAAGTGCCAAATAGGGCAGAGTTCTGTGGTTTACCTGGGCCACCTGGTAGGTGGGGGCCATGTACAGCCTCTCCAAGCTAAAATCCAAACTATTTTGGATTGGACAGCTCCTGTTACCCAGACTCAGGTCAGGGCATTCCTTGGACTGACAGGGTACTATAGAAGGTTTGTTCAAAATTATGGGACCATTGTGGGGCCCCTAACAGAACTCACTTCTAAAAAGAGGCCCAAGAAGGTGGCTTGGACCCCAGAGTGTCAGAAGGCCTTTGACACTCTGAAAGCTGCTATGTGTTCAGCACCAGTGCTACTGGCCCCTGACTACACAAAATAATTTGTGGTTCAGACAGATGCTTCAGAGCAAGGGATTGGGGCAGTGATGTCACAGCTAAATGAAGAGGGCCTTGATCAGCCAGTTGCCTTTATTAGCAGGAGGCTTCTTCCCAGAGAGCAGAGGTGGAGTGCCATTGAGAGAGAGGCTTTTGCTGTGGTTTGCTCCCTGAAAAAGTAAAGACCATATTTGTTTGGGACTCACTTTCGTGTTCAAACTGACCACAGGCCTCTCAGATGGCTCATGCAGATGAGAGGGGAGAATCGCAAGCTGTTAAGGTGGTCCACTTCCCTACAGGGAATGGACTTTACAGTGGAACACAGACATGGGGTTGCCCATGCAAATGCGGATGGACTTTCCAGGTTTTTCCACTTAGCTGATGAGGACTACCGGGGTGTAGGTTAGTAACCCATCACCTTTCGTTTGGGGGGGGCTATGTTGCAAAGTCATCCTGTGCCCTGGGCACCCCCCAACTTTTTGCTGACTGATACTGGTGGTAACTGACTCTGACTGACCCTGGGCTCTGCCTAACCAGGCCCAGGGCCAGTGCAAGGCTGAAAGAGACACATTAGAATACAGTTAAAACACCTACATACACTAGGGTACACAATGGTATGGTGGGGTACCCTGTGATTGGCATGACCTACCCCATAAGCCCCTAGTATATAATAGGGCAGGGGGATTGAAACTACCTAGAAGTCCCTAGTACCCTAGGGCATGGCGGTTTAGAGGCCAGCAGCTCTTTTTGCACTTGCATGTGTGCACTGCTGAAGCCTGAGGTCAGTTTAAAAGCAGCCCTGGGTGCCAGGACTGCTTTTAAAAAGTAAATTGTGCCCAAACTCGACTTTGGGGTTTGGGGCACTTAAAACTGGATAACCTACAATGTTTTGGCATATTAGGGACCCCCAGGGTCTCCCCTAGGTATCCCAGGGGTGGGGGGTCAGATATTTATAAGGTACACCCTTATAAAAATGAGTTTTTATATGCCTGGGTTAAGTGAAATTTCACATTTCACTCCCACATTGTGGTAAAGTGCTGCCCAAATTCGACTTTGATGCTAGGAGCACTGTGAAGTGAGGATCTGCAATATTTTTGCAGATTCAGAACCCCTAAAGTCTCCCCTAGTTGTCCTATGGGGTGGGGGTCCTGTAGATATAAGCCAAGTACTTATAAAATATGTTTTTGTAAGTCTTCGTGCTGGACAAATGGCCCAAGTCATTTTTCCCATTGCAAATCCTCTGTTAACTAGGTTAACATGGTAGGAAGTTATTAATTAATAACTCTTGCTAGGAGAGGGCTAGAGAGGCCATTCAAAGATTTCCCCGAATGGTATTAATAAATCCAACAATATGATATTGTTGAATTTCTCCTAAAGTGTACATACAAGAAGTTATAAGACTTTCTTGTTTGTAAGTCCAGATTCAGCCTTCCAGTGGTCTGCCCTGATTGGTCAGAGTTAAGTGGATTAGCCAGCCTGCCTGGAGAGGTGATAAAGAGCCCCATGGGTTATGCAGCTGGGCTGGGAGGGCAGTGTGCTGGTCCACAGGAATGCCAGGCCAGGGGGAGGGGTTGTAAACCATGGGCTTCAAAGAGAAAAGCAGAACCCAGGGACATTTACAACTCTGAACTTTCTACCTCAGGCAGATGGGGGGATTAAGGAAGGTATGAACAGATGCAGGGGGGAGAGTAAATTAGCCATCCTAGGGGTGTGTTTAGACAGCTCTTGCCTCCTTGCTGGAGAATCTGCCATTATGGATTTGGAAGATTTGATGCACTCTGGGACAAAATAATGCCACACTCTACAGGAAGTGGTCATATGTTTGAGGAGTTACCCTGCTCCCATTGGTCAGGAGTGACCTCCTGTCTGACCCAGAGAACATGGAATAAGTATCTGAGAGGGGCAGAGCACTCCAGATCTGCAGCTTGAAACTTACTGAAGAAAGACATTGCCAAGCTGAGAAGTTTTGCTGTGCAAAGATTTCTAAGGCCTGACCTCTGAAAACTGCACCATCTGAAACTACAGCCCTGTGGATTATTTTGCTGAAAAAGAACTAAAGAGTGGACTCCCTAAAAGCTACAGGTTAAAAGAGCTCATCCGGAACATCACCAACTAAATCTGCACCTTGGAGAACTACCAGTGGATTTGTAAGGGTGACGTCCCAGTGGATTGTGGGAACTGAAGTCTTCAACTTTCAAGGACCATCTTGGAGCTTCCAGACCCTTGGAGTGAGTGTGAGACACTTTGGGACCCTTTGAGGAACTTCAGGAAGAAGTTCAAGAAGTTTGGAGAACTTTGGAGGAACTTTGAAAAAAAGTTCCATAGAGGGACCGACTCAACCTGGTCAGCAAAGCCGCATGCCTTCAACCGCGAGCCGGCCAAGCCATCCAGGTTCGTCCCGCTAAAAGCTCCGTCGGTCCGACTTCCAGAGTTTGACCGGGAGTAGAAGAAATCTGAAGCCGGCGAACCCTCACCGGATCTGGCTACATGAAGAGCATCGGGAGACCCCGCGAGAAAAAGCTCCAGAAAAACTTCTAAGTCCGCTCGTAGAAAAGGTGACCAGGAGCAACCGCTAGAGCCAAGCCGCCTGTCTTCCATCGCGTATCGGCCTGGGCTCCTGGGTTACCCTGCTGAAGTGCTAAAGAAAAAGTTTCTAAGTCCGCTCCAGGGAAGTTGACCGGGAGCTCGTCGAAAGGCAAGCCGGCGGACCCTCACCGAACCCGGACAGGCTGGGAGCATCGAGGGGCCTCGGGGAGAAAAGCTCCAGAAAAGTTTCTAAGTGTGAAGGTAGAAACTGAGACCGGGACCTGCCGCAAGCTGTAGCTGCCCAGGGCTCCATTGCGGTCGGCCTGAAACTTTGACTTTGCCCCGGTCTATCGCGAGCAGGTATCCCAATATGGTGCTATAATCTTCTAAGTGCTATATTTGATTACATCTTTGAAAATTCATATCTCCGGTTCCCTACATTGGATTTTTGTCGTTTTGGTGTCATTTTAAAGATAAAAATATTTCCTATTGTTATAAATTGGTGTTGGAGTTATATTATGTGTTGTGTCTTAATTATTTACTGAATTGGTGTTTTTAATTGCTTTACATACCTGTCTTTGAAGTTAAGCCTGTCTGCTCGCAGCCACGTTACCAAGGGTTGTGCATAGGAATAATTTTCTAAGACCTATTCTGAGTCCTATCTTGCATTAGTGGCCTTATTGCCAGTGGCAGACCTACATTTGCCCCTACCAATAATCCACTTTCCAACATATATATATATATATAGGCAAGGGAGAGAATGAGGAGACAGTATTTTGGAGGAGGTTAGTGTGTTCCTTGAGTGGCAGAACTTTTTCAAGATCAAGCAGGATAGCGATGAGTCTGTAGAGGGATTTATTGCTACTCTGTGAGTATTGGCTTCCAATTGTGAGTTTGAGAACAAAGTAGAAATCTACATAAGAGACGAGTTTGTGTTTAACTGTTTTGTTAAAAAAAATACAAGAACATTTGTTAACTTGCAGAAATCCCACTTTGTCAGAAGTAATAGATATAAGGCAGAGTATTGAGAGGAAAACTCTTTTTCACAAGCACGGTCTTGCCAAGGGAGTTTATCTCTTCTCAATTGTATTACTGGTGATACTTCTGTTTGTGCAGTAAATTTTAAACATGCCAAGAATAGGAAGGTGCAAGACAACGTCTATAGATGTGGGTCCATTAGTCATATGGCGAATAGTACTTCTTGTCCAGCTCTGGGGAAGAGATGAAATAACTAAAATGTTTGGGCATTTGCGGTGTCTTTGTAGATCGTCTATGAACTTTCCCAAAAGTATCAAATTTAGCAGTGAAAAAGTGCAGAATGGGACTAGTGAAGTAAATGTACAAGAGTGTTAGGAAGGGTTCAGCAATTTTCTATGTACAACTGATGCATCTGGTGACTCCTGTGTTGATAGAAAGATCAAGGGATTGCTGTGTCAGGCGAAGATTGTTGGCACAACTTTTCATACATTTTGGTCTAAGTCAAATCCCCTCACTGAAACAGACATTTATCCTAAGGCTTTTGGGGACTATAATATTGATATGATGGGATACCTTACGACAACTTTAAAATGCTCGAGAAGGTAAATTCGCACAAACATTTATGTTGCTGTGAAGGGATGTGATATAATAGGTTGGAAAGATTGGGATAAATTGGTCATTATTTTGAGACCAGATCATCATAAAACATATTGTTTTGGGGAATATGCCGCTTTAGGCCATGAGCAGAGAAGAGGATAGTACACAAATGATAGTGGCAAAGTATTCAAAGATGTTTAGAAATGGAATTGGTACTGTCAAGGGTTTGAGGACTATATCAAAATGAAGAAGGATGCTGTGTCAATTATTCATAAGATCAGACCTATACCTTTGAGTGTCAAAAACTATTTGAAAGTCCGCTTAGATAACTTGAGCTTGGAAGAGGTTATAACCCCTACTTTTCTTTTTGTTTCTTCTACTGTATTTAGAAAAAAGCACTCTGGTGATTTGCATCTGTTCGTAGATCTACGTTCACTGAACCAGAACATTTAAATAGATTGTCATCCTTTGTCTCACATTCAAGAAATGATTGCCAGCATTGGTGGGGCCAGGTATCTTTCAAATATAGATCTACATTCAGCCTACCATCAGATTACGTTGTATAAAATGTTCTCAGGAACTGACTACCTTTGTCACTCCTCATGGTGCATATAAATACCTATGGCTGCCATTTCGGTTGGCTGTGGCAGCCAGGGTTTTCCAGAAAATGATGGCCATTCTATTTGGTGGTTTAGCAAATGTTCAGGCATTTCAGGATGACATTTTGATTTTTACAAAAGACAGGGTGGAGCATCTGAAGATACTTGAGAGTGTTATGCGCATTCTGGATGTGAGGAGGTGACCATAAAAACAGAGGAATGCAATTTACTTATAGAACAAGTAGATTATCTGTGACATACCATTTTGAAGGAGGGTATAAAACCAAAGTTTTTAATCTTGAAGCTATACAAAGACCACCACCTCGAAATGATAAGAAATCGTTATACTCTCTACTGGGATTGAGTGAGAATTATGCCAGATTTGTCCTGGGGTATACATAGGTTGTTCAACCGTTAAGGTCTCTTCCTAAAAAGGGGCAAAGTTTGATTGGTCTGGACAAGTGAATGATTGGGAACATCAAGCAAGTAGATGTGAGTGTTTCTGCTTTAAGTCTCTATGTGCCCAATGGGAGATCCTTTATTACTGTTGATGCCAGCTTGAAGGGGATTGGAGTAGTTTTTGGGCAAGTGGTTGATGGTAAGGAGATTACAGTTAATTTTGCATCAAGATCACTCAAAGATGCAGAGGTCAACTATAGCACGATTGAACAAGAAGCATTCAAGATGTACATATGAGGAACATCACTTGATGTATACACAGATCAAAAGCCAAGCTTTTGAGTGGCAACCATTTAACAGTCCCTAACCGGTAAGGCATAGCTCGAATTTCCTTTCATAATTTTAAAATACTTTTTTAAGAACACCCAAACTCCAACAATAATATCCAAATCTCTCACATTTTTCTTGCCATCATAATGAACTTTCTGTACTCTCTGTTTTCATGTAACTCTCTCTCTCCTAAATGATCCTGACTAGTCCCAGTCTTAGAACCCTGTTTCTTTGTAGAACCTTTGTCATTGAACAAAACATGTACAAGCTTGCCTAACTCTTAGCAATTTAATGGAGAAACACCTGTTGTCCCTTGGGGAGTAGGTAAATAAAACCTAGTCTTTTGTTTGAGAAAACTATTAACATCCAGACTTACCAACAGGGCTGTTTGTACCTCTTCCTTCAAAAAATTGTTGGCCCTTTCTTCAAGGCCATTGGCTGCAGAATTATAGAGTGCAGCCTGAAGGTGCTTGACATCATGCCCTCTTAAGAATTCATTAATTATCTGAGACACAAAATGTGTACCATTGTTAGTCACGATCTACTTAGAGTTTCACCCGAGAAGGAAAACTCCTTCAGGAAATCTTAATAAAGTTTTAGTGTTGGACAAATCCACAAAAGAAAATTAAAACCACTTTGAAAAGTAATCAATTAAAACAGTAAGATACCTATAGTCCATAGGAAGAAGATGGAATGGACCTGAAAAGTCCAAAGCAACTTTGTGCCATGAGCCATGAGGTAGAACAACTGGGAACAGTGGTTTATTCATGGTTGTCCAGTGCTTGCCAGAAACAATGCACTGTGGACACTTACTAATAAGGCGTAAAACCTCTTTGTCCATGTTGGGCCACCGATAAGCTAGACGAAGAGTCTTACAAGTGGTTGAAATTGTTAGCGTACCACTCACCTGAAAGCCAGGTTGTTCCTTTGGGGAGATGAGAAGCTGGTTTCCAACCCCCCCAGGACCCTACCTCCGAAGAGCGATTAAAACACTCTGCAATGGCAGAATCCCAGGGAAAGGGGAAAATGGGATGAGAAACAAGAGAGAGAGAAATCGCTGTGACCTCTGAGTTGTAGTAGCCCTGATGGCGTGCTACACTCTACGTCTCGTACCAAGGGTTACTGGTCACCAAGGATGAGTGTTCTATGAAATAAACAATAACATATAAATCAAAAGAATGGCCTAATAATTAACAGCAGTTAACACTTTACATATGACATCTGTTTTCTTTGGTGGTAGGATAACAATACCTCTCAATATTTTCTGTGAGTCCTATAAAGGTTTCTCAATGCTTCATGTATTAGCTGGAGCAATTCAACATAAACGTTATGTGTCTTTAAAACTCCTTGTCTCCTTGAGGAAAACTGTGGTAGGAGCCATGGTTTTATCGAGACTAGATTATTGCAATTCTCTTTACTTGGGAGCAGGTGCTGCCCAACTTTCTAAACTCCAATCAATTCAAAACGCGGCAGCGCGAGTATTGCTTAAACTTGATAAACATCATCCTACATCCAATAGCATAAAGCAACTTCATTGGCTCCCAGTGAAACGACGGATTGATTTTAAGGCACTCTGCCTAGTACACAAAGCCTTGTTTGGAGGAGGGGCTAAGGATGTGCAATCTTTGTTTGGTCGATATGTACCGTCGCGTCTTTTAAGATCTTCTTCTGGATTGGTAGTCCTTCCAAAGATTAAAAAAGTAAGGTGTGGAGGTAAACGTTTCTCCTTCTTAGCGGCTAAACTGTGGAACTCCCTTCCGCCACATCTCAGACTTCAGCCCAGCAGGCTGGCATTTAGGAAGGAACTAAAAACCTGGTTTTTCTCCTATCCATGATCCCTGTTGGTTGCTGTCCCTGCACACAACTTAGCGCCAAGACGCCTCGGCATTAGTGTGCTCTACAAATATGTCAGTCAGTCAAGAGAGACAAAATAAAACATTAACATGTATACATGCAGTCCGTTTTTGCTATGGTGAATCAAATAAGTAACTCTTTGCTTACTGCCGCAAATAAACTCTATTCCAAACATAAATCCTTGGTTTATAATGAAATTGGTTTGTGCCAAAGAAATAAATCCTTTCTTTATTTGGTCCCCAATGCAAATGTTCCTTGATCAATCTTTGAAGCTTCACTGAAGTGGTTTAAGCATTGTTCATAATTCAAATGTTCATCGATTTTGCCTTGTTCATTATTTAAATGTTCATCGTTTTACTGGAGAGGTGTGGTGCAGCGGCCAGGGCAGCTGACTTCGGAGCACAGGGCTCATTGTTCGAGCCCCGGCTCCGGCGGCAGCTCAGCTCAGCACCATGTGACTCTGGGCAATAGCTCACTTAATTTCCACGACGGCCCCCAGCGCCGTGAGACCCATAAGGGTGAGTAGTTCGCGCTTTCCAAATACGGATTTACTTGGTAAAGTTAAAGAAATAAAAAGTAAATACCTGAGGAGTGCTTGTGTCAACCTCCGCAAGTTACAAATGCCGAGAAAATACCTGAAACGACCTTGTCCTGTTTTTCTTTCCTTTTTTCTTTCAGAGCCTGCGTTGCCCCGGAAACTGAAGTCATCAGCAGGAAGAATGTAGAGGCAGCTTGGACAGGGAAGGAGAGACCAAGAATCTGAGCCGAAGGAAACTGGAGACGGATGACCGGAGACACTGGATTCCAGGTAAGGAGTGGGAAATAAAGAGGCCAAGCGCTTCTGTTCCTTAGACGCGCTTATTTATAGTCTAAGAGTGGGTGGGGTAACATGTGAAGGGTGAGCCCGGTTAACTGTCAACCGGCAACAGGAAACACATGGACAACGGAGATAGCAGTACATGTGGGAGTAACGCTGAATGCTGAGTCATGTTTTTAAATAAGTCAGCTCCACGTGCGCTTGCATTTTGCCTAGTTTTTTACACAATTCTTTCCAAAATTTTGAGGTAAATTGACTTCCACGGTCAGAAATAATTTTAGATGGTAGGCCGTGTAAACGCACTACATTATTCATGAAAATATTACTAAATTCAAGTGACGTAGGTAGTTTACGTAATGGGATAAAATGTGCCATTTTAGATAGGTAATCTACTACTACAAGTATAGTAGTGTGACCATTGGCTGATGGTAAATTTGTCAGGAAATCTAAACTTATGGTATGCCATGGACTAGGAGGTGTAGAAAGAGGTTGTAGGAGTCCTGCCGGGGCTTTATGTAAGGCTTTATTTCTGGCACATATTGGGCATGTTTCTACATAGGTTTTAACATCCTTAAACATTGATGGCCACCAAAATTGTTTTTTACAATTTGTTAACATCTTTTGATTTCCAGGATGTCCTGCTAATGTGGAATCATGATTCCAAAGTAGCACTTGCTTTTGTAATTCAGGAGTAGGTACAAACACACGTTTCATGATATAGTAGACCATTTTTGATAGTATTTTTTGAACACGATAACCATTCTTGTATATTTTGTTTTAGACTTTCTTGTTTTAATAAGGTTAGAAAGTCTGGTTGTACAGTAGGTGCGACAATTTTGTTGGACGGTATGATTGGGGTACTGGCATTTTCTTGTTTGGAGTCCGCTGCTTGACCAAAACGTGAGAGTATATTTGATTGTATTTGTTTAGAGCCTGGTCGATAAGTTATCACAAAATCGAAACCACTAAAGAAATGTAGCCATCTCATCTGTCTGGGTGTTAATGCCTTTATGGAACTAAAAAACTGAAGGTTTTTATGATCAGTAAATATGGTAACTGGGTGTTTTGTTCCCATTAAGTGATGACACCATTCCATGAAAACAAGTTTGATTGCTAGCAACTCTCTCTCTGCCACTGTATGATTTTGCTCAGCAGGTAATACTTTTTTCGAGTAAAAGGCAACTGGATGTATGTGCCCAGTTTCTGGATCTCTTTGGGAAAGTACACCTCCCACAGCGATCTGAGAAGCATCTGCTTCAACCAGAAATGGAAGATTTGGATCAGGATGTCTTAATATTGGCGCGGATGTAAATTTTTGTTTTAATTTCTGAAAGGCTTGTGTGGCTTCTTCAGACCATAGAAAAGGCTGTCCCTTTCTTAGTAATTTGGTAATGGGAGAGACAATTTCAGAAAACTGATTAATAAAGCGACTATAAAAGTTTGCGAAACCCAGCACTTTTTGGACTTTCTTAACAGAGCTAGGTTTTGGCCAATCTAGTATAGCAGTTACCTTTTTTGGATCCATCATTATTCCTGTTGGGGACAGGAGATATCCTAGGAACTCTACCGTGTCAGTGTTAAAAGTGCATTTTTCTAGTTTGACAAATAAATGATTTTCTTGCAATCGTTGTAACACTGTTCTGACCTGCTGAACATGTTCTTCTTGGTTTTTGGAATAAATGAGTATGTCATCAATGTAGGTAATTACACATATATCAAGGAACTCATTCAAAACTTCATTTATGAAGAATTGGAATGCTGCGGGGCGTTACACAGGCCAAAGGGCATGACGGTGTATTCAAATAATCCGAATTTAGTCCTAAAAGCTGTTTTCCACTCTCACCCTCTTTGACCCGTATAAGATGATATGCCCCACGCAGATCCAGTTTTGTATAGATAGTGGAGTTCCGTAGCTGATCCAGAAGCACTGGAATCAGTGGTAATGGGTATTTATTTTTAATGGTGGCCTTATTAAGGTCGCAATAGTCTATACAAGCCCTCAAGCCTCCATCCCGTTTTGGGACGAAGAAAAGAGGCGAGGAGACAGGTGATGTGGAATGCCGGATGAAACCAAGTTCTAGTAATTCATCCAAGTAGTGTTTTAAGTATTGTGTCTCAGCTTCAGTGAGTGCATACACTCTACTATTTGGTAATGTGGCTCCTGGGTATAAATCTATACGACAATCGTATGTCCTATGTGGAGGAAGTGTAGTTGCTTTGACCGGGTCAAAAACATCACTAAAGTCTTGATATTCTATAGGTATCATATCTAAGGCAGTGGCAGTGTTAGCGCAATGAAGTAAGGGCAAAGGTTCTGTATGTGCTTCCATATAACAATGAGAGCGACAATACGAAGAGTCCAAGGTGACAGTTCTTGATTCCCAATCTATCTTTGGATTGTGTAAAATTAACCATGGGACTCCAAGAATGACTCCAAACGTTGGGGTATCGATTAAATCAAAACTAATTAGTTCTGTATGACCATTCGGACAAACTGCTGTGAGAGGACAGGTATGATTTGTAATCAAGCCAGAAGATAACTCTGACCCATCCACAGCACAAACTGGTTCCGGTTGAGTTTTTTGGATCGTGAAAATACCTAATTTCTTGGCTAATTGAATGTCAAAAAAGTTACCAGTGGCCCCAGAGTCTAGTAGTACTGGAATTGTATGTCTTAATTGATTAGAAAGAATGAAAGTAACTTGGATAGTAAAATGTCGTGGTATACGGGCTACAGTATTAGCTAGATGCTGAGAGATCTGTGATTCTATTCCTCTCGACGGGGCAATCTCTGAGACATACTAGATGTCGCCACAACCATACTCTTCTTGGAACCCTTTGGCTTGATTGAACAGTCTCGGGCAAAATGCCCAGACTTGCCGCAATATAGACACAAGTTTAATTTTCTTCTACGTTCTTTCTCTTCAGGAGATAAAGGACCTTTTATACCCCCGATCTGCATAGGTTCAGGTTCTGACACTTTCACATCTGGTTCTTTTCTTTCAGTTTTTATAGAGATGATTTTACTCTCAAAATGTGATCGTTCTCCCTTGCGTTCACCTAGCCTATGATCTAGTTTCACCACAAGATCCACAAACTCTGAATAATCATCTGGTAATTCTACAATATGGGCAAGGGTGTCTTTTAAATCATCACGGAAACCTCTGTAAAATAAAGAAGTTCTTTTCTCCTCGGGCCATTGTGTTTCAGTTAAAAAACGATTGAAAGTTGTAATATAACTTAATAAGTCCTTATTTCCTTGTCTGAGATTCAAAAGCTCATTATGACTAGCCTGTACGAATGTGTGTTTAGCAAATAATTTGGTCATGGTTAATTTGAAAGCTGGCCAATTATATAAAATGGAGTCATTTTTGTCAATCAAAGGAATTGACCAGTTGGCCGCAACTCCCCCTAAATAGGAAAGAACAAACGCCACTTTACTTGCATCCGTGGGAAATGCTTGAGGTTTGCACAGAAAGTGCAACTGACACTGACTAACAAAAATATTGAACTTAGAACTGTCACCAAAAAATCTTTCAGGAGCTGCCAAAGGTACGGAAGTGGGAACAGCTACAGTGACCTGCACAGGTGTTGAAGGAGATTCGGAAGTCATGTGCACGGATGGATTTTTAAACCTAGTACCAGTTTCAAAAGAAGTTTTAAAAAACTTGGGCAGGGTGTCATCCCAAGGATTTTCTCTGGGCTTATAACAAATTAACTCACTTCGTAATTCTGCGTTTTCTTCTTTTAATTTTTGCATGTCTAAATGTAAAGCCCGTAAAGTACTTTCTAAATCTTGTTGCTGCCTAGTGTCACTCAACAGAGCCTACGCCATGTCTCGACTGTCAATATGGTCTTGGTCTGGCTCTAGATCCATATCTCCCAAAAGGAACTTCAGTTTTTGTCTCTTGGCCTTCTGTTAGCGTACCACTCACCTGAAAGCCAGATTGTTCCTTGGGGGGGTATAAGAAGCTGGTTTCCAACCCCCCCCAAGACCCTACCTCTGCAAGAGCAATTAAAACACTCTGCGATGGAAGAATCCCAGGGGAAGGGGAAAAGGGGATGAGAAACAAGAGAGAGAAATCGCTGTGACCTCTGAGTTGTAGTAGCCCTGATGGCGTGCTGCACTCTACGTCTCGTACCACGGGTTACTGGTCACCAAGGATGAGTGTTCTATGAAATAAACAATAACATATAAATCAAAAGAATGGCCTAATAATTAACAGCAGTTAACACTTTACATATGACATCTGTTTTCTTTGGTGGTAGAATAACAAAACCTCTCAATATTTTCTGTGAGTCCTATAAAGGTTTCTCAATGCTTCATGTATTAGTATTAACTGGAGCAATTCAACATAAACGTTATGTGTCTTTAAAACTGTGTGCAAGGAAGAGAGACAAAATAAAACATTAACATGTATACTTGCAGTCCGTTTTTGCTATGGTGAATCAAATAAGTAACTCTTTGCTTACTGCCGCAAATAAACTCTATTCCAAACATAAATCCTTGGTTTATAATGAAATTGGTTTGTGCCAAAGAAATAAATCCTTTCTTTATTTGGTCCGCAATGCAAATGTTCCTTGATCAATCTTTGAAGCTTCACTGAAGTGGTTTAAGCATTGTTCATAATTCAAATGTTCATCGATTTTGCCTTGTTCATTATTTAAATGTTCATCGTTTTACTTGGTAAAGTTAAAGAAATAAAAAGTAAATACCTGAGGAGTGCTTGTGTCAACCTCTGCAAGTTACAAATGCCGAGAAAATACCTGAAACAACCTTGTCCTGTTTTTCTTTCCTTTTTTTTCTTTCAGAGCCTGCGTTGCCCCGGAAACTGAAGTCATCAGCAGGAAGAATGTAGAGGCAGCTTGGACAGGGAAGGAGAGACCAAGAATCTGAGCCGAAGGAAACTGGAGACGGATGACCGGAGACACTGGATTCCAGGTAAGGAGTGGGAAATAAAGAGGCCAAGCGCTTCTGTTCCTTAGACGCGCTTATTTATAGTCTAAGAGTGGGTGGGGTAACATGTGAAGGGTGCGCCCGGTTAACTGTCAACCGGCAACAGGAAACACATGGACAACGGAGATAGCAGTACATGTGGGAGCAAGGCTGAATGCTGAGTCATGTTTTTAAATAAGTCAGCTCCAGGTGCGCTTGCATTTTGATTATGCTTTCTTTCAGAATATCTGCAGTTTTGTTATACAAAAATGATTGAGCACCATATTATATGTTGGAAAAACCAAACAAGCAGACATCACAGTACACTATACCTTACAATTATTATAATACAGTTTAAGAGTTGGTCATAAGTGCACAATTCCTAACAGTCGCCACTCTCAAAGAACGTCCTACAGGACGTGGTTTATGCGGGCATCTAAGGTGAAATCGGCGGATCAATCGAGGTGCATTAATAAAAGATGCTGGTTCCCAGGAATTTTCACTAGCATCATAACCTTTCCAGGCAATTAAATAGTGCAAACGACCCTGTATTCTTTTAGAATCAAGAATACGTTGAACTTCGTACTCTAAATGGCCCTGAACTGGAATTGGTGGTGGAGGAGGTCCTTTTCTTGTCTCTGGATTAAATGCTTTTAATAAAGATACATGAAAAGTGGGGTGCACAGGATACTCGGGAGGTAATTCCAATTGGACAGTGACTGGATTAATAATTTTTGTTATTAAAAAGAGACCAATATATCGAGGTTGTAATTTTCTTGGACCTTCTATCTTTAGGTGTTTAGTGGAAAGCCAGACCTTATCTCCTAATTGGTATTTTGGGGTGGGTTCTCTCTTTTTATCTGCTTGATTTTTCATACTCTGCTTATATTTGTTTAAAAGAACTGTTGCCTGTTTTTGGATGTCTAATAGTTGTTGCAATCGATCTGTGACAGCAGGAATGAAAGAGGTATCAAATGAGACTGGCAGAGCCTTGGGATGATATCCGGTTAAAAAATAAAATGGGGTGCAATGTGTTGCTACATGGTTACTGTTATTGTAGATGAATTCAGCTAGAGGTAAGGCTTTATCCCAATCACTAGTGATAGTTGCCAGAAGACAACGAAGGATTTGTATTAGTGTTTGATTCATCCGTTCTGTTTGTCCATCTGTTTCAGGATGGAAAGCAGTAGATAACGCCACTTCCATGCCTAGTTTTTTACACAATTCTTTCCAAAATTTTGAGGTAAATTGACTTCCACGGTCAGAAACAATTTTAGATGGTAGGCCGTGTAAACGCACTACATTATTCATGAAAATATTACTAAATTCAAGTGACGTAGGTAGTTTACGTAATGGGATAAAATGTGCCATTTTAGATAGGTAATCTACTACTACAAGTAAAGTAGTGTGACCATTGGCTGATGGTAAATTTGTCATGAAATCTAAACTTATGGTATGCCATGGACTAGGAAGTGGTTTAAGCATTGTTCATAATTCAAATGTTCGTCGATTTTGCCTTGTTCATTATTTAAATGTTCATCGTTTTACTTGGTAAAGTTAAAGAAATAAAAAGTAATTACCTGAGGAGTGCTTGTGTCAACCTCTGCAAGTTACAAATGCCGAGAAAATACCTGAAACAACCTTGTCCTGTTTTTCTTTCCTTTTTTCTTTCAGAGCCTGCGTTGCCCCGGAAACTGAAGTCATCAGCAGGAAGAATGTAGAGGCAGCTTGGACAGGGAAGGAGATACCAAGAATCTGAGCCGAAGGAAACTGGAGATGGATGACCGGAGACACTGGATTCCAGGTAAGCAGTGGGAAATAAAGAGGCCAAGCGCTTCTGTTCCTTAGACGCGCTTATTTATAGTCTAAGAGTGGGTAGGGTAACATGTGAAGGGTGCGCCCGGTTAACTGTCAACCGGCAACAGGAAACACATGGACAACGGAGATAGCAGTACATGTGGGAGCAAGGCTGAATGCTGAGTCATGTTTTTAAATAAGTCAGCTCCACGTGCGCTTGCATTTTGATTATGCTTTCTTTTTGAAAATGGCCACCGGGTGGGAGCCTCCCGAGGAGCTCCCGGTTTGGGGATTAACAATTTGGTAGTTATCCCCGTAAAAACTACCTCACTGGCCGTCCACCCGCCTGCCCCCTGAACCGGACAGCGCACCCTTCTGAATTATACCACGGAAGCAGATCTCAACAGCCAACTTACCCGGATCGACTGCCGCTGCTGCACCGGCCTGTGCCTACGCTGCCCGGTCCCCGGCACTGCTCAGCTGATCTCCTGCTCCGTGGCTAATCTGCTGCCGGAAGGCAGATGCCCACGGCGGCGAGCCATTGGTTGACTTTGTCGGCTCTCCTGATTCCCGTGTCTGCCTCCTGAAGATTGAGATCTCCGGGCGCTGGGGGGTTACCCGCTATGCAGGCGCCATCGTCCAGGACTTACCCGCGGACCGGAGAAGTTCAGCCTCGAGCCCCTGCCTGCTATCGTCATATCTGGCCCGGAGGACCTGACCGGAGCCCTGAGGGCAGCACCTGGTCAGTGGATCTTTTTCATCAACTCCCCGGAGTATCGTCGTGCTCGCCCTCTTCCGACAGAGGGGCTGCGACCACTGGCACCATTTGGTCTCCGGCACCTCTCTGCAGCCTGCTCTGCTGCCCTCTATCTGGGCCGGAACTCGGTGCCCGACAGGCATTGCCGGCACGGATTGATCCTGGGAGCCCTGAATCTACAGCCTCCACTTCACTGCCACGAAGCCGAATACCCTTGTTGATCGTCCTAGCCTGAGCCTGCTCCTAGTTTTAATCTTGTTGCACCATTTTACAGCCTTGCTTGCTGCCCTTCTATCCGGTCCGGTGCTAGGCTGCCCAACTGTGGCTGCCGGCGCTTACTGATCAAGCGATTCCCGTTTCTGCAGCTTCCTCTCGCTGCTATGATTCTGGATGCCCTTGTGAGTCGCCCTGGCCAGGGCATGCTCCTTGATTTAAATTGTGTTCACCGGCACCATTTGGCCTCCGGCGCCATTTTGCTCCTTGATTTTAAATTGTGTTCACCGGCACCATTTGGCCTCCGGCGCCATTTTGCAGCTTTGCCTTGCTGCCCTCTATCTGGCCCGGAGCTCGGCTGCCTGGCAGTGGTTGCCGGCTGTGACTGATCCTGTGATCCCTGAATCCGCAGCCTCCACTCGCTGCTACGAACCTGATGCCTGTGGGTCGTCCTGGCCAGAGCATTCTTTGTATCTAAGTTCCAGCATCTTTTGTAACTTTTTCCAGCCTTTTCTATTGACGCTGCGGTTGCGCTTGTGCCATTAATCCTGCGGTTGCGCTTGTGCCATTCACACGAGGGAACTCTGGAAACGACTAGTGAGCATTTCTCGAGGTGCCATGCTGACGCGGTGTTGCCTGGTAACGGTACGAAAAAATTCCTCAAGTCGGAAATTGTTTCCCCGCACTTGAAGCCCGCACGCCACCTAGCAACCGTGTCACCGAAGCCATGAGAGGAGCCTGAAAGCAATTGGGTAAACGCCTCCCCCATGTTTGTTTACACCTGGATCTGTTTAAATCCTTGATGTGCTCCCATGTGTTCTTCGATGATCTCCAGCCCGCCTCCCCCCATGATTCTCTGACTGCATCCCCCTCCCTGCTCCGTCTTGGATCCAACTCTCCTGGTGTTAGGACTTGGTTTTTAGTATGTATCCCGCTTTTTGGGTTTATTTTCTTTCGGTGCCCAGGACCCGCCATTTTGGAGTCCTCTGTACTTCCTCTTCTCCGCCGGATCCCATCGGGGCGACCCGAACGTTGTCTCTACCGATGGACTGCTCCATGTCTGTTCGACGGACTGACTTTCACCCCCAACACCCCCCTCCTACCCACCAGGTCTCTTTCCCTCCTCCCACCTTTCTCTGTCGCAGTGTAACGGGTTGTTGAGACTACCGGTCCCAATTCCCTACCCTACACTACACCCCTCTCACTTTCATCCCTATCACCTATTTCTTGGGATGTTGTGACTATTGATCCTTGCCGGTCACTTGCCGGTCACTTATCTGTCCTGATCTACTCCCCTTTTCCCCTTTTCTTATTTTTCCCTCTTCCCTCCTTACCCTCATGCTGCCTCTACTACACCTCGCCCTAGTACTACATACTATGGTATTATCCTATCATTAGGATGCGTCCCATTGTGCTTTTCGCTAGTACGAGCAACATTGCCCGATGCCCGGTGGAGCTGTCTCATGCAGCTAGAGAGGAGTCTGACCCTGGTCTCACCCCCTCGGCCGTCACCTACCCAGCCGGTCATCTGACATTGTTTTCCTCGTTTCCCCTTTGTGTTTCTTTCCCAAGAGCCTGAGCAACCTTGGCAGATGCCCGGTGGAGCTGCCCTATGCAGCTATAGAGGAGTCTGGCCCCTTGGCCGTCACCAACCCAAACGGGTCTCCCCTCCTCCTCCCTCTGTGACTCCCTGATTCATACTGATTTTACTATGTAACCTGTAACTCGCTGACTCTACTGTTGTAGATGTCAAAATTACTTGTACCTTCCGCGGAGCCCGAGCAACCTTGGCCGATGCCCGGTGGAGCTGTCCTTTGCAGCTATAGAGGAGTCTGGCCCCCTGGCCGTCACCTACCCAGCTGGTCATCTGACAATGTTCTCCTTGTGTCTCCTTCCCTCCCCCTCTTCCCTCCCCGGGGTTTCTTGATTCATACTTTGTAACCATGTATCCTGCAACTCGCTGATTCAACTGATGTAGACACCAAAACTGTTTTCACCAACTGCGGAGCCCGAGCAACCTTGGCCGATGCCCAGTGGAGCTGTCCCATGCACCTATAGAGGAGTCTGGCCCCTGGCCGTCACCTACCCAGTTGGACATCTGACATTGTTTTCCTCGTCTCCCCGTTTCGTGTCTCCATGATCACTGTTACTCTTGCTATTCCTGACGAATTCCCGTAACATTGTTTCTTTGCCTGTGTTTCACTATGCTCTGGTAACGGTTGTATTTTGTAACTTGTTGACTCATTTGATCCTCATGTAAAGCGCTCTGATATCCTTCGGGATCTGGTTCGCGCTATATAAAACTTTAAAAATAAAAAATAAAAATATAAAACTTTCAGAATATCTGCAGTTTTGTTATACAAAAATGATTGAGCACCATATTATATGTTGGAAAAACCAAACAAGCAGACATCACAGTACACTATACCTTACAATTATTATAATACAGTTCAAGAGTTGGTCATAAGCGCACAATTCCTAACAGAAATGCCCATATGTCTCTCATGAGCAACATTCATGATCTACTCCCACAAATTTTCAGGAGGTATGATTAAACCATTCCTTAAGCAAATCTGTTTCTCACACGTCAACTCTGAGGATACTTGACTCAAATCCCTTAAATAATTTGACAGATTCTTTGAAGGTGGTCAACCGCCTCTGATAAATCTGGACACTTTCTGCAGTAAGATGTTGCAGCCATCTATTCATCTTCAGAGATATATCCCATGCATCCTAAAACAGCATCATTCACTCATTCTTGTAATTGTCATTGCATTCCTGCATAGATGGACACAGATGCGAAAGGTGGTCTGCCCTAAAATACATTGTTACCTCCTTGTATATATTTGACATGCAATGTATTAAGTTTGAGACTCTGTAATGTATTTTTCACACATGAAATTGGAGGTGTATCCAATTGCTATGATGAGATAAAAAGGCTATATGTAAGCAACAAAAACCCTTACATCTCTGATGATCTAATATCTTGCAATGGGGAAACATCATAGACAAATAGTGCCCACCGTTATGCTGTCATGACAAACGCATTTTCATAAGAGCCGTCATCTACAGACTTGATGTCCAGATGTGAATTGATCCAAAAACATGCAGTTAGGAATAAGCAATGAGCAAAAGTACCATACCAAACAATGTGGGAAGTAGAAGGGCTGTGCTGATGTTTAAATAAACAATAGAATGAGTAATTCCCTGAGGAAATCAGTGTTGAAATCCGCTAGGTACCATGGAGGTGAAAAAAGGAAGGAATATTCCTTTTTTAGAAAAAGACCCCTCACTCACCAACCTAGTTGGTGACATGCTTCATCATAGGGGTCTCACCCGAGTAACCGAATGTTACTCGGGTGTGCTTCAACACCTGTTTACAGTGGAGCTGTTTTTTTTTTTACAAAAGTGCAAGTGAGTGAAAGGTGGTTTAAAATTGTCTTTATTGTACTCCCTAAATTTTTAATGCGGAGCAATAAGGCAAGATTAAATATCAGTGAGTGATACCCTAGGAGGCTTCAATGTGGGGTTTGGTTTAAAGAATTGTTGGTGAACTGATGACTCTGCTCTAGACTGAAAAAAGACAGGAAAAAGTGACACCTCTTCAAACCATTTAGTGTATTCTGTGATTATTCCATTTTCACCATGTATCACGATTTCACTGAGTCGTGTTTTTTGATTTATTGTATGTGTGAATATATTAAAGGCAGCTTATTTTATAAAAACAAAAAGTAAAAAAAAATATTTTGTTAGGTGTAGGATTTGATATATGACGCTGAATATACCAAATTAGAAAGAGTCCTTTGTGTAGTGTCTGGGTTTTCATTCATGTGTTTTTTCATTTGTTTTCACAAGTTGGTACCTGTGTTTTCTCATTTGTTGATAGGGGAACAATTTGTTTATTAAATAAACACCCCTCTCTTTCTTTTTTCTAAAGGCATTGTTTCTTGACCGTGTCACTGATGTTAATTATGAGAGGATGAGCATAAAATCTAAAGGTGAAACACAGAACAGCATTCTTAAAACTCCCCACCAGATTTGTCCCAAATGTATTGCCCTATATGGAAAAAAGCACGCGCTGGGTGTAGATTACATCACTAAAGAGTGACCCTTTGCCATGGGAAAGACTGCAAAGTGGCAAAGAAAGAATGCTCTGATGTGTCACGTCATCCTGTTTACTGAGTGCTTCATAAATCCTGCAATATAAAAGCAGATTTGCAATCCAGTGATGTGCCAGGCAACAGTAGCCAGCTACGCTAGCTGTGCATTGGGTCTGTGGGAGCTCCTGAAAGGATGGATTTCATGGTGGAGGTGGTATCCTGGGTGGAGAGGATGTTCCAGGTGGTCAGTGTGTGGTTCGACTCGGTTACAGTGGTGGTGTATCTGTCGAGGAAGTCCATAGGTGTGGGTTGGAGTTCGAAGTTTCTGTATATGGTTGCAATATGGTCATGGAAGAAGTGGGCGAAGTTGTCACACAGCTCCTGTGAGTGTGTAATGTTGTGTTCGCTGGCATCCGGGTTGGAGAATTTCTTAACGATGTGTAAACGTTTCTTGGTGTTGTTGGCGCTGGTTTCAATGTGTGCGGCAATGGCTGGCTTTTTTTATGCCCTCAGCAGGCGGTGGTAGGGTTGGCATGGCCTCTAGCACTGTTGTATGGCAGTATGCTGTTGATGCATGTATTATGTATATTTTGCTTGTACCTGGTCAGGCATTTTGCCTGAGTTTGTGAGCTGCTAAAGAGTGATACTTTACGATGTGCATCATTTTAGTTTTTTTATTGGTTGCTTGAAGGTGTATTTTGAAGCATCTAGGGCAGGGTTCTCCAAAGTTGGTCCTGGTGAGCCGGATCCCTCTCAGCTTTTTAAGATAACTACATTTATCTAAATGGGGATATGCTAAAAATCTGGCATGGATCTGGCATTCCAGGACCAACTTTGGAGAACCCTGATCTAGAGTGCTCTTCTATTCTTTCTGCGTTGGATGCTGCAGTAAAGGTTTAGTGCCATATACCATGTGTCTTCGAGTAGTGTTATATATGTTAAAGCATTCTTGTTTTGCTTAGTGCTGTTAGGCGCAAAATGTTACCATGTATACTGGTTGTTTGTGTAATGCTATGGGGCCGGTGCGTTTACTGATGTCAGTTTTGTGGTTGATATTGAGCACTGAGGTATAGGTAAATTGCTGTGTTTAAGTGCTGAGAGTAACTTGAGTGTTACAGAATGTGCAGTAAAAACGTAAATAATTAGAAATTGTGGACATGTATATCAGGAAAACAAATTCCATTTACCAAGCGATGCACTTAACTTTTTCAATCTACATTTTTGTACCCTAATTTACTTAAATCGCAGTGTTTTATTTGAACTCTTTGACATGCAGATTGCACAGATCAATATCTATCAAAATGAAGTTATCTGAAAGCTGAAGAAGCATATTGGCTTATTACAGTGCACTGGTTTTTATTGATGTGTTGTAAACATAGCATCTCCTTAAAGACCAGTTAAGAGAGACAATATTAATGGGTGAATTAGGAAGACAAGAAATACAAAGTATTACATCTCTTTAAAAGCTTCATGTGGATCAATATTTATTGTGGGCAAGATAATGGAATCTTACTGAGTGCAAAACCTTTGAACAGAATAAAGTATGCATAGTATGCGATGCAGCTGAGCCCCATTTGAGCAAAAATGGATTTAGCCAATGTAAATCTGTTTATGCCAAATTTCCAAGAGGGCTACATATAGAAGGAAGCTCTAGTGCAGTGTGCAGAGGCTGCCTGTTTATACTGGATACTCTTGTGAAAAGATACGAAAGTTAAAAACCTATTAGAGATAAGGACATCAGCAGATGTGTAAATAGCGAGATAAGAAATCGGCCTGAAGGAAAAAAGAAAATAAATGTCATAAAAATTGATTGCTTCAAGTGAGGAACGGTGTTCTGAGAAATCGATGATGCATAAAATAAACTCGCTTGTGTATTTGTTTTTATTTATGTGAATGAAAAACAAATGTCTATTTTTTCTGAAAATACGTAAATTGCTTATAAGGTAGATAGGTGATTAGCTTACATCAATAAAAAAAAGTATTTCTGGTTATACATCTAACAAAATTCCTGAATTAGACTGTAAATAAGAGTCTGTGCAAGAAGTTCAAGCACAGTAGCTCGTACATGAATAGGCACTGCTAGGAGACGAATAACACCATTCACACGCAGGACGATGTGAAATAGCTGGGTCTGGTGGCTTAGTGGACTAACGCGTTCCCTGTAGGGGCTTCTGTTTCACCTCATGGTCACAGGTTCAAATCCTAGCGGGTCCACTCAGCCATTCATCCTTCTGAGGTCGATAAATTGAGTACCGTTGGGTAACAATAAACATCTGTTTTTCAGCACCAAGATACCCTTGGGCGAACGTGCGCTTTACAAATACACATTATGTTATGTTATGTTATAAAAGGACAAGTAATCAGAATTTTGCATGATCCTCATTAGTGACCCAGTCTTTGATATGACAGTAGAGCTGTATATCTCTTGCAATGCCCAGTGATTAGGCATTTAAATGGGTACATTCTTAGAAATCTTCGAAATAGTCTTCAGCATGGCCATGAACCAGTTACATTCATAACACAGTGCATGCTCATACTGTTCATGCAGCTGATAGGCAGCACACATTGTAAAATGGCACCTGGACTCTAAGCCTGAAAGAAATTCCCCTACTCGGGTTGCACAGAGCAAAATAAGAATTGTGTACTCGTGCTTGAATGCTGCAGCACGTTGCCCTCTTGGTCTTGAATGGAAGGCGGTACTAAAGATCTGGGCTCGGTCATCTGACAATAAATGGAAATGTCTTATTTCCAGGTCAATGAACCTCCAGACACAAGGGCAGGGGAAAAACAATCTTTGCAAAGGAAAAAGGAGAGCACTTGATATACCCAGCCATTGATGTGAATAAAGCCCAGTGCCAGAATGGTTCCCTCTGGGGGAACAAAATTATGATATTATTTCAATGTCGTACAATTGTCAACTTACCAAAGAGCGTTTTTTAAGTGTTTAATGACAGCACCTCAAGGTGCCCCCACGATTCCAATGTAACTGGACCTTAGGATTCAGTGCATCACGTCCCTTGCCACGCTAAGGTGCCACTGTTGTATGGGATCAAAGTATGGGGCTCAACTGAGATAATAAAGGGAAGCATGTCACAATGATTTGGGCTGGATGGTCAGAGGATCCCTTGGTAAGTTTAGCTATGTTCGGGACCTATTGAGGCAAATTAGTTTATTGTATTTTTGGTCCTCCCCCAACTTAATTACTCCTGAAACATCAATTAAAGTCAAGCTAGAATACAAACTTTGGTTTGAGGAGGAGCAGTTTTAGCAGTTTTGAAGAACTGATTGAACTACAATTGATTTATGTTATCTTTAGATGGACTACATCACTTAGCCCTAAACAATACAGTTACAATTGCTGTAATTGGGTGGAGGATGAGTCGCAGTTTTTGTTCTTTTGTTCCTCTGCCCAATGTATGCTGCTCCTAGGGGGAATGGCACTGCCACTACTGAGAGACTTGGGTATTCGAAACTTGAAACTAACTGAGTTGGCGAAGACGGTCACTTCATGAACTGTGCTTCTGGCAGTATCTCATTATTTGTGTGCAGCCTGAACTATTAGGCATCACTTCTGTGAATCATAACTATGGTTACAATGTTATCCTTGTATGTTTATGTAATCTACTGTCCTCGATAGTTGGTTTTAGTGTACTTTAATCTTTAATGGGTTGTACCGGAAATAAACTTATCGACTCGATTGAGACTCTCAATCGGTCACAAAGGAGACTCTCCAAGGGGTCAACTACCCCTAGATTTTGACCCCCCAAACATTTTGTTAGATTGTTGGAAATACACGTTTGTCAATAAATATATGACAAACCATTGTAATGCTACAGCATCCAGCACATAGACTGCACACAGAAGACAGGACTCACCATCATTCACAACTCTACCTGGTCCTGCACACTCACCAACCAAGCAACACTTATTCAAGCTTCTTTTCTACCATTTTCCACTTTCTGCATCATGCGCAGCTTCCTCCCTTTCATCTGATTTACAGATCACACAGCCCCAACAAGAAATTTAGAATTCCCACCACTCGGTATTCTGAGACTTCAACCTCCACTGAGATTCAACACAATGATAATAGAAGAATTCCCTCAAGACTCTAGACATCAAACAGCACATCATCGAACCCACTCACTCCAAATGTAATACTCTAACACTCATCATGACAGCCTTACCCTCAATACAAGGTAAGGACCCCATATCAAAAGCTTGAATTGACCACTTTGTCATCTGCTACACCATCTTTCACACCACACCTACTGATCATTTCCTTTATAAAAGAGAAAAGTAGACCTCCCCATGGGTGACCATCAAAAGAAACTCATCAACCTCCTTAATCTCCAGCAATATTTCTCAGATGGCAAATGTTAGAAATGGGGTCTCTAGTTGGCAGAGGTAGGTACCTTTGCCCAAATAGGGACCCTTGTTTCTAGTCAGGGTAAGCGGGATACACTCCTAAAATAACCCCTGCTCACCCCCTTGGTAGCTTGGCATGAGCAGACAGGCTTATCTCAGAGGCTGTGTGTAAAGCATTTGTGAACACATACAGTAATACAGTGAAAGCACTACAAATGGACACCACACCAGTTTAGAAAAATAAGTAATCTTTATCTAAACCAAAACAAGACCAAACGACAAAAATCCACAATACAGTAATAAAAATATGACTTTCAGATAGTAGAAATAGTTCAGTTCAATGCAAGTTGTAAATGCGACACTTTTCTCAAAAGTACCTTAGATGCGTCACGCAAAACAAACAAGATGGCCGCAGGGAAGGTGATGCGTTGGTTCCTTACACTCAGGGAAGGTGATGCGTCAATTCCTTGCTCCGGGGGAGGTGATGCGTCGGTTCCTTACTGCAGTGCAGGGGAGTTGATGCGTCGGTTCCTTACCGGAGAGGAGGTGATGCGTCGTTTTCTTACTGCGTGGGGAGTTGATGCGTCTGTTTCTTACTGCGGCCCCCAACGATACGACAGTCTTGGCGCCTCGATGCGATGCGTCGATCCGGTATGATGCATGGCTTCGTGCAGCCACACAGCAGGCTTGCGTCGGGATCGGTGCGGTGATCTCGGACTTCGGAGATCGTTGCACACGATGCGTTGTGCAGCGATTTCTCGAGCCGCGTCAGGCGCAGCGACGGTTTCTTCGGCGATGCGTCGGAAACAGGAGCGGATGCATCACGCTTCTTTGATGTTGCGTCGATTTTCCAGCTCCCAGTGACAAACAGTCTCTAGAGGTCCTAAACTGCAGCAGGCACCTCTTTGCAGGTTGGAATTCCCAGCAAGGGAATTCAGGGGAGCTGGTGGTGAAGTCTTTGTGTCCCTGAGACTTCAGAACAGGAGGCAAGTTCAGTTTCAAGCCCTTGGAGATCTTTTCTTCAAGCAGGTGACAAAGCAAACAGAAAAGTCCTTTTTCTCCTTTCCTTAGCAGCAAGCAGCCACTGCAGGCCAACCCCAGACAGCAAACAGCACAGGGGCAGTATTCCTCCTCAGCTTATCTGGCTCTTCTCCTTAGCAAAGGTTCCTCTTGATTTCCCAGAAGTGATCTTAAAGTCTGGGGTCTGGGCCCCTCTTTTTATACACCAACATATTTTGTTCTCTGAGGGCAGAGATTGTCTGTACCCAGCCAAAACCAGTTCTGTCGGGCACTTTGCAAGTGCACAACAACCTCCATTGTTAGTGTGAGCCCTGGCTCCACACACACCACAGGGGGGGCGGAGCGTCATTGTGGAAGGCAGGCACAGCCCTATTCAGCTGAAGGTGCGACTCCTCCCACCACTCCAAATGCAGCCCAGGCCTATTCAGCCCAGCCCTGACTCATCAGACTTCTGGAGCTGCTGCCCCTCTCCTACCCCTGTCATCCAAAAGCCAGACATGCAATACACAAACCTAGCAGAGGCACACTGGATGGTTGGGCAAGAAAATACCTACTTTCTAAAAGTGGTATTTTAAAACACAGAATGTAAAAATCACCTTCACTAAAAGATGCACTTTAACATTCTGAGTTCAGGCATACTAAACTTTACTTTTCCATCTTGTTCCTAGGGTCAGTTATGTTTATAAGATGTTATAAACAAACTCCCCATTCTGTGCTATGGGAAGAGATAGCCTTGCAATAGTGAAAAACGAAATTGGCAGTATTTCACTAGCAGGACATGCCACACACATCAGGGCATGTCCTACCTTTCACATACAATGCACCCTGCCCACAGGGGTACCTTGGGCCTACTCTTAGGGAGAAAAGTGAAGGTTTAGGGACTGGCAAGTGTGTGCACTTGCCAAGTCGACATGGCAGTCCCAGACTGCACACAGGCTCTGCAATGGCAGGCCTGCATCACATTTTACAAGCTGCTTCTGTGGGTGGCACAATCAGTGCTGCAAGCCCACCAGCAGCATTTGATTTACAGGCCCTGGGCACACATAGTGCATTGTACTAGGGTCTGACAAGTAAATCAAATAAGCCAATCATGGAATCACTAATCCATAACAATAATTTACAAAGGGAGAACTTGCACTTTGGCACTGAACAGCAGTGGCAAAGTGCCCAAAGCATCTAGACCAGCAAAAATGGAGTCCAACACACAGCAAAACACAGGAGGCAAAGGCAAAAAATGGAAGGGAGACCGACGCCAATGGTGCCAGGTCTAACAGCAAAACACTACTCTAGAAATGTATTCAGGCACTGAAAAAAACACAGAACTGAATGCACCACCCAGTAACTCTAAGAACAAATTCTCCATATAAATATAAGAAAATAAATCTAGGTGGAAAGATGCCCTCAATGACCTGGCCCAGCTAAAACTCTATGTTCAGTCTGCACACCGCTCATTAGCTTGTGCATGGCTGCCTTCTAACTAACTAACAACAAAGAAGAGAACAATAGAAGCAAACCTCTTTTCAAGGATATGAAGTACTGTATTAACTAGTGCTAATACTCTATAGTCACACTATCAGTCAACAAATGCATCATCTACACTTTTTCTCTAAAAAAGATAAGAAAAATCATATCAGATATCAACACAATTCAGACATTCCGAACTCCATTACCCCACATTGCTCTATCTAAAGAGAACAACTTTCAACCTCCTCTGACTCCCAGATATAACTAACATCCTAAGCGCACTCAAGGACACCTTCTACAAAGATGACGCCCTGCTGTTAACTAGCATGAAATCTTTTCAGGAGGATTCCACGTTAGACCCAGTTACTTTGGCAACTTTCATGCCATCATCCATCTCCTTTTCCTCAGATAAATCCTAGCTGTCTCATCCAACCAAAGGAGCAGATCACCAACAGAAACGTCCTGTAGTGTAGTTCCTATTTCCCTAATAGGCTCTGCGCATTGGAATAATATAACCTATAGGTTTGACATAGGACTAAGGTCGGTATGTCCCTATCGATTATATTAAACTTAATTACCTGTGCCAGCTAGCTCAGAGGCCACTAGAAACTCCTTGAGAACAAGAAGGGAGTAGTTTCTAGCAACCGAAAAACATGACAACTTTGTTTCCCTTTAGAAGCGGAACATGTCTCAGAATCGTGGAAACAATAGATAACAGTTTCACTCATTCAATCGTGCATGCTTAGTTTCTGCAGAGTTACACAGAAAGGAAAGACGGGCGTTTCAATAAAAAGGGTTGTATTGAACAGTCTTGTTTCTCTTGTAAGAGATATGTGCTGTTATGATCACAAGACAGTATGCAAGATAAATAATGTACAGCATAAGCAGTAGAAATAAATAATACTGCGCTAGCATTATCTTTTAGCCTATATTTACGTACATAAATAACATGAGCTAAGAATGCGGGTACTCATACGATGCGTCTCTAAGCTAGTTCTACCCCAGTGTACCTAACCTGGTGTAGGGAAGAGTAGAAGTAGGTGGAGTATTCTCTAGTATGGTAGACTAAGAGTATGTTAAGTCTAGCATGCCAAGAGTCCCTCTAGGATCTAGTCAGCTCCATACCTTGAGAATGAGAGAGGTGGGAATCTCCTGCCGGATCTTGGAACTCTAACACCCCGCGAAGGGAGTCAGAACACTGGAAGCTGGATTCGTCTGCGTGCAGGAATGACAGCGTCTTCTCAGTGCGTCAGGCCGGGATACGGGCTCCTCTGAAGTCGAGGTCTCCTCTAACTTGCTTGGGCAAGGGAAGGTATATTTATACCTGGTAGGTGTCGAGGAATGTTAGCATTGACGTGAAGTCGGACAGAGGAAGACGTCAGGAATGAACCCTTAAGGTATAACGGTTCATACATAATAGATGAGTTCGTGGAGAAATCAATAGACCTGTGCTAGGGGAACTCCCAAAGCTTAAGGGTCTGGTTTCTAAGAACTCGTTGTGACATTAGGGTGAACGGATGTCGGTGACCATGCCTGTATTTGGAGTGCACGGTTAATGCCTAAATAAGGACAGGGATTCTATGCCTATATAAGGGCAAGGCGAATTGTGCCTATATAAGGACATGATTCAGGAAAACCTATATACGGACCCCTAAAGCGGAATACAACACCCACTCCATCTTCGATTGAACGATAATACTAAATGCTAAACATTTTAAATGCTAAACATAAAATTGAGTACCACATATCGCTAAAAACATTTCTAAAAGCATTTTAAAAGAAGCTCAAAACTGTTGAAATGTAATAGGTACTGTACATTTAAGCATTGTTTTCATTCTAAGCATATAACGGAAGTGGAATGCAACGTGAATGAAACAGTAATATATACATATGATGAAATGGTCGATAAGTTCTTACAATCAAAGCCATTGCATATCATGGAAGTAAATGAAAAGTTAGACAAGTAAGGTGACAATGTGTCCCTGGAAGTATTCAAAGAAGTCCGTTTTATAAGACTAGTTCTACTGTAAGCAGATTGTTCATTTGCCATGTCATTTTAAAAATAAAGAAGAAAAAAGTTCAATTCTGGGAAAAGTTCCAAGTTTGTAAAATATGAAGGCCAAATTTCATTGTTGCCCTGGTACACTGTGAGCCGAATCAAAGTCAGTGTATGGGTCTGACGTAAACATTAGATCATCTATGTCCGTAGCCAAAATATCATCCACCGAAGTTGGTGACATTTGGAACACCTCGTTCAGAAGGTGAATTGCACAGAGATGAGAAACATCGCCTTCAGCAGAAGATGCAATGTTTGCGTCCGTTGTTACCTGTGTGCCCCTTGATCCATCTCGTACCACAGCAGCAGCCGGAAGCGTCTGTGAGATCTCAATGAATGCCGCCATCAGGATTGGAAGCCTCTGGGGACAACACACAGCATGGGCCGTTATCGGGTCCAGCAGAGTATCGATATCCGTTAGCATGACTGATGGGAGTGTTAGACAGGTGTCTAGCACGCATTCTTCACCACAAAACAGGCAGCGTAGAACAGGTAAGATGCAATCTTGCCAGATTGGTCTGAATGACAGGAACCACGTTGTATTAAGTTCCCGTAGACGAGGCATGCCCAAAAGCTGTACTATTCGCTCACTGCATTTCCGTTCAAGGAGGGCTCTCTCCACATCGCTCGGAGTGATGTTGGCGAAGAGGCTTGCCATAGCGTAGGAGGAATAGAAACAGAATTCCTGCAACAAGTGCTAGAATTAACGGCACACCACCAAACACCGAATGTGCGAAGTTTGGGATGATTCAGAGGACAGCCTGGAAAGGTGCTAATAGTCCGGAACAGATGGTCTTAAATACATGTACAATTCCGCTTGTATCAGACATGTTAAAGATACGTCCTATCATTTCTACGAAATGTATAGGGCAGTTTGTACGAATTAAAGCTTGTATCTCAGCCGAAGTCCTTGCAACTTGTAGATCATAGGTTTCTTTGGCCGAGGTCAAAGGCACTGATTGTTGTATAAGCATGGCTTTCATTCTGCTTAAAGTATCAAATCATATAAAAGAGACATTCAACGAAGACCATAGAGGCGACTCCCTGACTGTGTCTATTGGGGCAAACAATACTTGCATACAGCAAGTGACCCTGGAGTTGACCGTTACTAGATATGGGATGCCTGGCAACATAGTGAAAATGTATGTGTTTGCAACGCACTCCTAAGTTAACTAAGTATGCTAGGCAATTTTTAGACAATACATATGTTCATCAAAAGCGTGCAACTGTAAACAAGGGTTCTGCCCCACCCTTAAACAAATGTATAATCAAAAGGAAGAATCGGAAACATCCAATCCTAGTTTCAGTGCACAGCAAAAGACCCCGAGGGGTTCAAGCGCCAAACATAAACGGGTTTAACAAACTTACTATATTAAAGAAAGACTAGACTCTAACGTGGTGTCGAAATATGTTGTATTTAGTACATTAGAAGAACACCTCATTTTTACAAGGCTGAATTTCAACGAAACATAAATAATACAACCTCAGTGCAAAGTCTATAAGACGAAACCAAAGATTAACTTCATGGGATCATTACTGCATGATCTACAGAACACTTTGTTACAAAACAAGTTCACAAACACCCAATGCATTTCGGGTCGACATGCAACCCTTCTTCAGGGGTAATATGATGTGACATGTATGTGTTATACATAAAATCTATACATGAGATGAAAATGAATCAAGTCAGCCGCCTGCCGGAAAAACACAGAAAAAACATTTTTACAATAAATACAGAAATAGGACACTCAGCATTAATGAAATGAATATCGTGCCTGAATTTAAAAAAGTGCTGAAGAACCTCATTTGCTATGAATACAGCAATACAAAGTGAATCTCAAAAAACAATAAGATGTGATGCTGTGCCAGAGTTCTTAACATCAAACCATGCAAATCACAAAGCGTAAATCAAGAACTTCACATGCGCAATAAAGCTCAAAAAGATCTGTGTGCACATATACTATAATTGAATATATACTAAAATTGAAATTGAAAACCCACGACACCGTGTTTTTAATCTGCTAAAAGCGGTGAAACAGAAACAGAAGTTGAGACCAAGCCTCATGATGTGTGACACTAGAAACCAAAACACCCGAACTGCCAACATCTCAAAGAATAAACCGCAATTAACCCCATGTGCATGCTTTACGAAAAGTCAAACTAATAGACCTGAGGATTCATTCCAAAATAGTCCGTGTATCTTTTCTGTGAAAACAGAAAACAAACTTAAATTTCAAGTGAATGCAACCCCGAGGTTACCAAGGTTAAACTGCCACAGTATCTAACACAGTAACAAGGAGCGCTGCCCCCTTACCTGTTCAGAGCCTGAAACCCCGTTACATCTGAAAAAACAAATGCTGTTATAACGCCCATATGACTAACAAGCCAAGAACCATCCTACGTATTCACTGCCATAACCAACTGCACTCACCTATATCCCACAGAATGATGAATTCAACTCCACTGCGCCTCCTTGCAAACGCGGAAACGTATTTCCGCTTCCCTTATATGAAATCCCGTGAGAACTAGTTGCTAGGCAACTAACTTTATTGCACCACACGCCTTTATACAAGAGTGCTCCTCCCGTAGCCGCGCATACCGATCGCCTGATGGATCTTAAAACTTAGTTCCCAGTGCAATAACGATTTAGTGGTTTAAAGCAAACTGCCTACCAGAGTAGGTGCCCACTCATTTATCCCTGGGTTGCAAATTCACAACGGAGTTCGAGTCATAAAAAGAAATAAAATAATAAGATAAAAGATAAGAGAGAAAGAATGACTGGATAGTAAATAATAAAAAGATGAACAGTGAAAAGCCAGAGGTGAAATTGTACATCAATGAATGCGTCACCCTCACAACCGTGAATAACGTGTTACAAAAATCCTCATATAGTATATGTATACACAGATGTACAGTAAGATGACATGAAAACCTACATGATTCAATTAAGCTAATAGAAACAAATTACAAAAAGCATAACATTTCATAATGATCATTAAGTCCCTTTGGACTGCTTGTACCTAAGCGTTTGATCCAAAAAGTTTCCCTACGTGCCATATGTGTATGCGCTTCTACTCCTGCAGGTGTTACCACTTTCTCAAGAATCATGAATCTCAGTTGTGGTATGGTATGGTTAGCAACTAACCAATGTGCCGCAAGACATGAATTCGGGTTCTTAGTCCGAATCATGCTCTTGTGTTCAATGATACGTGTCTTTGTCTTGCGTGCAGTGCGTCCTACATATGTTAAACCACACGGGCATTGTATGGCGTATATCACTCCTTCAGTGTTACAATCAGATGTATGTTTTAATGCAATTTTTTGACCTGTGTGAGGGTGCGAGAAAGTGTTACCCATCATAACGTTGCTACATTGTCCACAGTTCCAACATTTACCCATACCTTTGTAAATTGGTTAACCCCTTTAGGTTTATTTTTCAGCAATTCGCGCAAGTTTTTAGGCCTTGTGAAGGCAAATAAAGGTTGATCAACAAACACTGTTTTGAAATCAGGTTCTTCTTCAATAATTTCCCAACGTTTCAGAATAGTTTTTTAATGTAATGGGATTGCTGCGAATGTTTCATAACAAACACCTCACGTTTCATGGGGGTTTTTGGAGTTTGTTTCAACAGATCATTTCTGTGTTTCAGTGCCGTCTTTTCCATGGCCGATTGTAGAATCTTCAAAGGATATCCTCGTTGTTGATATCTAGAAGCTTGTTCTCTGATTAGTGCATCCACCTGTCCAGGATGAGAGGTAATCCGTTTTATGCGAATGAATTGCGACACTGGTAAATGTCTTTTTAGTGATAACGGGTGAGCGCTGGTAAAATGTAATGCATTGTTCCTGTCTGTGGGTTTCTTGAATACTGATGTCCTCAAGCCTTCCTCAGTTTTTTCAACCAAAATATCCAGAAAATTGATGCGATGAGCATCAATGTGATGTGTGAATTGTATTCGGGGGTTGACGTTATTGAGAGAAGATATGTTAGATTCCAGTGCTTCACGTGAGCCTCTCCATATAATGAGTATATCATCAATATACCTCATGAAGCTTATCAAATGCCGCGTCCAAGAATCATTATGCAAGATGTGCGTGTTCTCAAAATACGCCATGTATGTATTGGCATACGATGGTGCCCGGAAAACCCATCGCAGTCCCCGAGCGTTGCAAATAGTACCTGTCCTGCCAAATGAAATAGCTGTGATACAATGAAAATTGTAACAGTTCCAATAAAAAGACACCATTCTGTTCTTCCTGAGACTGATGCAACAAGCGCCATTCAACCGCTTCCAACCCCTCGTTATGAGGAATAGAGGTATAGAGAGCAACTACATCAATGGTACATAACCATATATCTTCCTTAAAAACATCCTTGATTGCTTCTAACTTAACCAAACAGTCTGTGGTGTCTTTAATATAGGTGCTCCATGCTTGAACGAGCGGCTGCAAATGAAAATCCAAAAAGCGTCCAATAGGTTCATGTATAGAATTGCAACCAGACACTATGGGTCTAAATGGAGGGTCAATCACACTTTTGTGCATCTTAGGTAGCATGTATAATTTGGGTGTTTGTGGAGTTATCACCTGCAAGTACTTTCTTGTGGATGCATTTATCCAACCCATTTCTAGTGCATGATCCAAAATGGAATGCAAGGTTTCACTAAATTCCTTGATCGGATCTGCATCCAATGCCAAATATATGTCTGTGTTGAGTACATGAGCATCCACCTTGGCATTGTAGAATGATTGGTCCATGAGCACAATTGCTCCACCCTTATCTGCCGGTTGAAACACCACACTATTATCTTGTCGTAGTGCTTGTAATGTTCTCCGTTCTCTCACTGAAAGGTTAGTGAATTTAGATTGCAGATATTTCAAGGACACCAAATCTTTCTTGACAAGAAGTTCAAAATTATCAAGCGTTTTATGAGAGAAAGGTGCCACGAAGGTACTTTTTGGACGAAACTTCTCAGGAGGTGTACTAGCTAGTGAATCTTGGTCCTTCGAAACAGTGTGAAAAAACCACCTTAACCTCAACTTACGTATGAATTTATAAAGGGCGATTTCTGTTTCTAAAGCGTTAGAGGAATAAGTGGGAACAAAGGACATGCCTCTTCTCAGTACTGTTTCTTCTGAGGCGCTCAACTGTTTGCTCGAAATATTCATGATTAATTCGTGTTTTTTCAAATTCCTCTGTGGGCGACCCTGTTCTGGGAATTTTTTGTGCTTTTGTCCACGCCGGGACCTTCTTCTTTGCTGGTATCTGCTTTGTCTGGACGATGGTTGGAAGTTGTGCCCTGGTCTAAAAAAGCTTGCTTGCCGCTGACTGATGGCATCTCATTAGTATTTGAGCGAGTAGATTCTGCCATATGGGTAGACGCTGGAGGTCTTGACAACTGAAGATCTTGGTCAGTGGCAAGACTTTCATCGGATGATTGATTATTTGTCTTTCTAATAAATCTCTTCTGCGCATATGCCTCCGCCCATGTGTAAACTTCGTCAAGTTTATAGTCAATGGTATCCCGTCGAAACTTTCGTATTTTACGGTCGTGTACCTCCTTAGCGTGCTGGTCAAGCTTACTGTTGATCTCATCTAAGGATTTATCTAGGTCCTCGCGGGACATCCGTGCGGCAAGGTCCTCTTTTAGTACTTGAATCTCCTTGGTTAAGTCACCCAGGACTAAAGAAAGTTCTTCAATGATCAAAAGAATTAAGTCTAATGAACATTTGTTGAGTATTGCATACCAACGATTCATGAAAGTTTTGTCAAATTTAAACAACATGGGTTTGAGGGCTATCCTAAGGCCCCTAGGAATACGCTTAACCTTGTGATACTCTATTAAGGTAGTGGCATGCAGGCGCTGGTTCACTTCTTTCCGCATCAGGTAGTCTAATTGTCGAATTTGTTGCGTTGTGTTACCGGGAGAGGCGGCAAATATTCTGACTTCTTGGATAAGTGAATAAATGGATGCAGCTTCGGCTGCAGTGTATACTTTAGTGTCTGCTTGATTTGATGTCAAGTCAGCTATCTCTTTAAAAGACATTTTGCGAAGTGGGTGCTGTTGCAATAGTGGGCAATCAGGATAATAGTGAAAATGTATGTGTTTGCAACGCACTCCTAAGTTAACTAAGTATGCTAGGCAATTTTTAGACAATACATATGTTCATCAAAAGCGTGCAACTGTAAACAAGGGTTCTGCCCCACCCTTAAACAAATGTATAATCAAAAGGAAGAATCGGAAACATCCAATCCTAGTTTCAGTGCACAGCAAAAGACCCCGAGGGGTTCAAGCGCCAAACATAAACGGGTTTAACAAACTTACTATATTAAAGAAAGACTAGACTCTAACGTGGTGTCGAAATATGTTGTATTTAGTACATTAGAAGAACACCTCATTTTTACAAGGCTGAATTTCAACGAAACATAAATAATACAACCTCAGTGCAAAGTCTATAAGACGAAACCAAAGATTAACTTCATGGGATCATTACTGCATGATCTACAGAACACTTTGTTACAAAACAAGTTCACAAACACCCAATGCATTTCGGGTCGACATGCAACCCTTCTTCAGGGGTAATATGATGTGACATGTATGTGTTATACATAAAATCTATACATGAGATGAAAATGAATCAAGTCAGCCGCCTGCCGGGAAAAACACAGAAAAAACATTTTTTACAATAAATACAGAAATAGGACACTCAGCATTAATGAAATGAATATCGTGCCTGAATTTAAAAAAGTGCTGAAGAACCTCATTTGCTATGAATACAGCAATACAAAGTGAATCTCAAAAAACAATAAGATGTGATGCTGTGCCAGAGTTCTTAACATCAAACCATGCAAATCACAAAGCGTAAATCAAGAACTTCACATGCGCAATAAAGCTCAAAAAGATCTGTGTGCACATATACTATAATTGAATATATACTAAAATTGAAATTGAAAACCCACGACACCGTGTTTTTAATCTGCTAAAAGCGGTGAAACAGAAACAGAAGTTGAGACCAAGCCTCATGATGTGTGACACTAGAAACCAAAACACCCGAACTGCCAACATCTCAAAGAATAAACCGTAATTAACCCCATGTGCATGCTTTACGAAAAGTCAAACTAATAGACCTGAGGATTCATTCCAAAATAGTCCGTGTATCTTTTCTGTGAAAACAGAAAACAAACTTAAATTTCAAGTGAATGCAACCCGAGGTTACCAAGGTTAAACTGCCACAGTATCTAACACAGTAACAAGGAGCGCTGCCCCTTACCTGTTCAGAGCCTGAAACCCCGTTACATCTGAAAAAACAAATGCTGTTATAACGCCCATATGACTAACAAGCCAAGAACCATCCTACGTATTCACTGCCATAACCAACTGCACTCACCTATATCCCACAGAATGATGAATTCAACTCCACTGCGCCTCCTTGCAAACGCGGAAACGTATTTCCGCTTCCCTTATATGAAATCCCGTGAGAACTAGTTGCTAGGCAACTAACTTTATTGCACCACACGCCTTTATACAAGAGTGCTCCTCCCGTAGCCGCGCATACCGATCGCCTGATGGATCTTAAAACTTAGTTCCCAGTGCAATAACGATTTAGTGGTTTAAAGCAAACTGCCTACCAGAGTAGGTGCCCACTCATTTATCCCTGGGTTGCAAATTCACAACGGAGTTCGAGTCATAAAAAGAAATAAAATAATAAGATAAAAGATAAGAGAGAAAGAATGACTGGATAGTAAATAATAAAAAGATGAACAGTGAAAAGCCAGAGGTGAAATTGTACATCAATGAATGCGTCACCCTCACAACCGTGAATAACGTGTTACAAAAATCCTCATATAGTATATGTATACACAGATGTACAGTAAGATGACATGAAAACCTACATGATTCAATTAAGCTAATAGAAACAAATTACAAAAAGCATAACATTTCATAATGATCATTAAGTCCCTTTGGACTGCTTGTACCTAAGCGTTTGATCCAAAAAGTTTCCCTACGTGCCATATGTGTATGCGCTTCTACTCCTGCAGGTGTTACCACTTTCTCAAGAATCATGAATCTCAGTTGTGGTATGGTATGGTTAGCAACTAACCAATGTGCCGCAAGACATGAATTCGGGTTCTTAGTCCGAATCATGCTCTTGTGTTCAATGATACGTGTCTTTGTCTTGCGTGCAGTGCGTCCTACATATGTTAAACCACACGGGCATTGTATGGCGTATATCACTCCTTCAGTGTTACAATCAGATGTATGTTTTAATGCAATTTTTGACCTGTGTGAGGGTGCGAGAAAGTGTTACCCATCATAACGTTGCTACATTGTCCACAGTTCCAACATTTACCCATACCTTTGTAAATTGGTTCAACCCCTTTAGGTTTATTTTTCAGCAATTCGCGCAAGTTTTTAGGCCTTGTGAAGGCAAATAAAGGTTGATCAACAAACACTGTTTTGAAATCAGGTTCTTCTTCAATAATTTCCCAACGTTTCAGAATAGTTTTTTTAATGTAATGGGATTGCTGCGAATGTTTCATAACAAACACCTCACGTTTCATGGGGGTTTTTGGAGTTTGTTTCAACAGATCATTTCTGTGTTTCAGTGCCGTCTTTTCCATGGCCGATTGTAGAATCTTCAAAGGATATCCTCGTTGTTGATATCTAGAAGCTTGTTCTCTGATTAGTGCATCCACCTGTCCAGGATGAGAGGTAATCCGTTTTATGCGAATGAATTGCGACACTGGTAAATGTCTTTTTAGTGATAACGGGTGAGCGCTGGTAAAATGTAATGCATTGTTCCTGTCTGTGGGTTTCTTGAATACTGATGTCCTCAAGCCTTCCTCAGTTTTTTCAACCAAAATATCCAGAAAATTGATGCGATATTAATATAGTAAGTTTGTTAAACCCGTTTATGTTTGGCGCTTGAACCCCTCGGGGTCTTTTGCTGTGCACTGAAACTAGGATTGGATGTTTCCGATTCTTCCTTTTGATTATGCCTGGCAACATGCCACAGCAACTCTGATCATTCAACATGAGGTAACTCCCATTAGAAAGTTGTCCAAAACGTTGGATTAATCACAGCAGCTGGTGTACCCTGCTGGTGGCAGGACAAGTTTGCCACAGAACCATTACAAGCCCTGTGTAAAGAAATGTCCTGACAAATCAGTGAACCGCTTAGTGCACTTTCACAGTGTGTACCGCTTAGAAACACTTCACGATCCCCACTCCAACATCTATAGGTGTAAGGTAAATTCCAGGATGTCTTAATGTATTCTTTACCCAACCTTTCATATTTGCCTGCTTGCATCTGTCTAAGACAATACTGAAACTGGAAAGTAGTCACAGGTAGACTAATTTTGCCATGAATAAGCCATTCTGTAGCTGGTTTTTCTGCCACTGTAAATGGTAATTTGTCAAGTTTTTCAATGCTCAGTACTGTATACTTTGCTCCCCTTTGTGCCAGTTCGATCTGTTTATCAGTTAGATTGTATTCTGCAAACAGAGCCGTCGTGTTGATAAACGCCAAGGCACATAGCCCGCACGCAAAGATTGCAGCGTCCAGCTTAATAACATAATAGAACGTAACTGAGACTGACCTTGCTGTAACATGGCTAAATCTTGTTCCAGTATGTCGATAGCAGAGGATACAATACTGTCCAATGAATAAATTCTGGAGGACAAAGTTGTTAACCCATTGTCGACCACAGAGAGAGTTTTCTCTAAATTAATACGATCAAGTTCACGTATTCGTTCTGCGGCCTCCATCTGTGACACCTTCCATGCTTCATTGTAAACAGCATAAATGCTGGCATATATGAAACGTTTTTGACGCGGTTTTCTTGGTCCAAGCAAGAATTCCCTAAGGTCTGCGTCTTCTTTAAGTAAAGATAAGTGTTGTTTCACATCCTTAAGTGTAGATTTTTGCAGCCAATCGAGGCATAATTTTCCTACACTGTATGTTGTTACTACCCCCGGATGCTGTCTTTGGACGTATCGTGGGTCTGGCCTATGAATAGTAAACCCCTGTGTTTTATTCAGGAATCTCTCTTGACAGTTGTTTGTGTCTGTGGGCCAGATCAACCATTTTCTCCAATCAGGATTTGTTCTGTTGAGTTGTAGTATGGTGTCAACTGTAACCGCTACCTGTGTATTGTTATCACTTGCAGGTGTTGGTACAGAAGGATTTTTCATGTCTTTGATCTTGGCTAACCCAAGGCAAGACGTTTGTTGGACCGTGTCATTCAAAAACATTATTTGCTGAGGGACGATACAGGCTCTAAACAAAGCTTCCATCCCCTGTACTTGCCAATCTTTAGTACCCCAGACAGATTTTGTGTCTTTCCATGAGTCGAAACCCTGTCTAGACAGTTGGGCAATAAATGCTGCAGGGTAAATCTGTTTTGTATTTGTTAACATAATTTTCAGTCCTGTTTTGTTTACATTTCTATAGTAAAATGTTTCTGGATCTGATATATTGTATCCTGAAAAATATGGAAACTTTTTAGCAAATGTTTTTGAACTACCTTTTAGTGGTGTAGGACAATGCTCCCATTGGTTAAACATAAACACATTTCTAGATGTTGCAGATTTATGCAAAAAATGATGACCATAGTGGTTATAGCAATACAGCTGTTCATAGTCAGATGAACCCTCTAAATATTCATTATTAGAAAATGCAGCAGAATTTTCTGGGTCAAACATCATATTATTTACAGTTTCAAAGTCCCAATCATCAGAAAAGGTACTGGATGAAACAAAATCACTTAGGGGCCGATTCCGATCTCGGCCGGTAGGGCTCCGAATCGGATTCGGATTTACCGGATCCAATTCGGAGCTCTGTTTCCCGACCGAATCGTACACGGGTCCGGCCGAGCGAGTACGATGCAGGCACCTGCGAAATCTCCGACCGACTCGAACGCGGCTTCAACACGCTCCGACCGACTCGCATGGACACGACTCGCACCGCGCTATGGAGACGTATCCCGGCCGGGTAAGTACGATGCGCGCCGCGAGCAGTCCAACCGACTCGCGCCGTCCGGCTCGAAAAAGCTGTCGGAGCCGGACTTTGGGGGTCCGCGTCGGACCCCCTGTACGCGTAGGCGCGCGAGTCGCACACAGGGGGGACCCATGGGTCCCCCCTACCTGTGCATGTACGCCGCGATGCGCATCGACGCGTACCTGCTGTAGGGGGCACCCTTGACCGCCTCGCACCCATTGAGTGAATGGGAGCCCGCGTACGCGTTGTACGACAGGCTCCCATTGACTTCAATGGGAGTCCGACTGACTCAAGTCTGATGGCATGCGTGCGCATCGTACTCGTTCGGTCGGACTGCCAGAGTCCGATTCAGTCGGAAATCTCTCCGGGTCCGGCTCGGTCGGAGAGATTTCCGGCCGGAATCGGCCCCTTAGTGAGATCTTAAATAAATGTGGAATGTTCAAATGTTCCGTCGGGCCAAAAATATCAAAATCTGTTTTGTCCCACACTATACCATCCTGTATAGGAACGGCTGTGATGTTCACTGCAGACAAGTCTCTTGTTTCATGATGGGATGATTTGTGAGGTTTCAAAAGTAAGTTCACTTCTTTTCTTTCAATGTCCAAATGGATGTATCTCCCATTTATAAGCACGCTCATAGTTGTGAGAAGTTGGCCTGGCATATGCTGTCCACTAATTATAGTGGGCACCTTGCACCAGTCCAAACAACCCCTTATTGGAGATAGGTTAAAGACAACCTTTATTGAAAGCTATCCTAGTGGTATCTATGGAGAGCAGCCTTCAGGCTAAGTCTTGAAGGAATGTAAAGCAGCTTGTTTTACCAGTCTATGATCTCTTGAGTGACCAAATGAAAGAGGACCACACCAGGTATATATTTAAAATATATGTATTTAGTCTTAAACACACCCCTCTAGTCTCTTTATGAGGCTAGAGTTCGAAGTACATAAGTTACAAGTCGAATATCAACACTAATAGCACAAATACACATTTGAGCCCTAGGGGCGTACCAAACCATATACCAATAAAGTGGTATAAGAACCACGACTGAACTAGACACTAGGCCTAGAGCCTCTAGAAGTGCTTGGACCACAAGGAACCACCCAAGGTAGTGACACAGGGGACCCACGGGAGACGCGTGCAGTGTAAATACACAACCGCGATACGCCGTTGACTTCTATGGAGAAAGTCGTGATCGGGAAATTAGAGAAAAGGGACACTTAAAAGAGGACTTGGACCAAACCCTTTGAGATCTAGGACTTTGAAGAGTCTCTACCCACGGGAGCACCGGAGTACTCGTGTTACCTCACCCAGGGAAGCCGGCTGCATAGGTGCCTTTCGGGGTCGGGTTTCGTCGTCGATTTGAATGGCGATCTGCTGCAAAGTGCTGCTGGCGACCAAGAGAAAAGTGTCCGGGTGGATCCAAGGGTGGATCGGAGTTCTGAAGAACCTGAAAGCAGAGGGGACAGAGTCTGGGTCACTAGCCAGTGACCAGGAAGGCGATGGACAGATGCCCACCGATGTCGAGTGCTTCAGGTGCGTTGACGGTCGTCTTGTCTCTTCAGCCACGAGGTGCAGGAGGCGTTGTCGGCGACCAGGAGCAGGATTCGGGCTGGTACACGATGTCTGTCGAGTACTGAGGTGTCGGCGACCGGATTGGACCCAACAAGCCTTGGCAACGGCAAGTCTCGATGCAGAGGAAGATCGTCGATGGTGCAGACCAGCAAGGTCTGGGGAACTCACCCAGCGAGGTAAGTGAGGGCAGGCCTGGAGCAACCAGGATGCCAAGTGAGGAAAAGATTGGCCTTCGTTAAGGGCTACTAGCCAACGGGCTAGCGACCGCGAAGGAGCCTCGTGACGCCGCACGTGGATCTGGCTTACAGGACACTCGTGGAGTGGGGGCCAGTGATCTTCGGTGCAGTTGGTGCTGGAGGCTAGGGCTACTCGGAGCCCAAAGCACGACTTCTTGGGAGACCCAGAAGAGGATGCACTTGCAAATGTGCTCGGTGTCCAGGGGTCACGGTCTCAAGTCACCCACGATAGCCACGGGACTCAGCTTTGCTGGGGACTCAGGGTAGCCTCGGGAAGTCTGAGAATCCACCTCTGGTGATGCGATGACTTCGGCGTCCGACGGGAGCTTCAGAAATGCGAACTGGACAGATGCTTCTTTGGTGCCTGCCAAGCAGGGAGTCACTCCTTGACCCCAAGGGAGATTCTTCTGTCCTCTAATCGTGAGTAGAGCGTCGAAGGTCCAGGATTCAGTTTCAGAGTTTCGTCCAGGGATAATCTAAAGTCCTAAGGACTGGGTTCCTATACTTATACTAAGGATAGGGGTTGGACTACTCTGTGGCCCCACCTATGGGTGGGTCAGGGCAGAGGGTGGCTACACCCCTTTCCCTTTGTCCAGTTCGCGCCAAAGCAGGGGCTGCAAGCCCCTGATCCGGTTTGAACTGGGGTATGCACAGGGACACCAAATGTGCCCCCAGTGCAGGACTTCAAAGCACCCGAAAGTGCTCCCGCCCAGCCCCAATACACATTATCCTGTCTGGGGAGGTGGTCACACCTCCCTGGGACAGGAAACCTATTGTCCAGGCCTCCCCTGCCGGAGTTTCGTCCAGCAGCAGGAGGCCAGACTCGTGTCTGTGGCAGCAGCATCCATTTTGTGATGCCAGGGCTTTGGAAAGAAGTTACCGGGCTAGCCAGAGTTAACATGTCTTTCCCTCTAGAAGGGTGGAATGCTACCCCCGCCGCCAGAATTGGCGGGGGGGTAGTATTCCAAGATGTTTGACACCAAACACGACATGTTTAGGTGCAGCCATTCCAAAGTTAGCATTTAACGCGAGGTTATAATGCGCTTAAGAGTATATGGTCAGGCTGCACTACAAACAGCATCAGAGAAGGGTCTCCGAACGCTGCAGAGGGGCCCTGCTCATGCAGGAGCACCCTCTCACATAGGAACCATGCACTCTGCCTTTAGGATTGATAAGGCCTGCCTTAGGAGTGACTTATAGGTTTATATGTGTGTATGTATTTAGTGATATAGGTAACCTATATCACAGTAAGGAGTGCATGCACCACCTTACCCAGGCTGCAGTAGCAGACCTGTGGTGTCAGTTTGGATGGCCTTCCAGGGGTGGCATAATACATGCTGCAGCCCCTGGCAGGCCTCTGAGGTACCTATGCCCTTGGTACATAGTATACCATATACTAGGGACTTATAAGGGCACTCCAGATTCCAATCGGTGATGTGCCTAAGGCACATGGAAACCTTTACAGAGAAAGCAGATAGACTGGGGCCCTGAATAGCAGGATCCCAGTCCAACTAAGTCATAAACCAGCAAAACACCATAAAAAAAGTGGGGGCAACCATATAGTCAGATTCCACCTTCCTACAATAGTCATAACCAAAGCTAGCCAAAGCAGGAAGAAAAATATTCCAGAAATAACCCAAAGTTCAATCCATGGGGAAACTAGATGTCTTTTTCAAAAAATTTAAAAAGTCTTGTACTTTCTGTTTAAAAGTTTTTGATGCTGGCGACGTCTCGGGCTCACTCGGATCCTCAGAAAACGTATCAAAGTTAATGAAGTAGCCAGAAGCAGTTCTGTCAATTGTTGGAATTGCATCAGGATTTGTAGAAATCGCTGGAACCAGTTGATCACTTGCTACGTTGGTATAAACAGGTGTATTTGGACGAACTGTTACTTGAGTTTCAAGAGGGATGAGTTCCATAGCATTGTTGCTTAGTCCTTCATCTGTTACTGCTGAATTCTCGATGGTTATCAGTCTTTCAGTCTGAACCTCTTGGATAGTAGCTAGAGGAGTGTGTCTGCTACTAGGTCGGAGTCCACGAGGCCTACTATTTAGTATTGGCCACATACTGTGGTTTGATGAGGTCGATGGACACAAATCTTTTCTCCTTTTTTCCAGCAAGGGGCGGCAGAAGTACTGTTCGTGTTCCGTGTATGGCTAGGACAGGTACTGGTTGTCTGTATGAAGGTCCAAATTCCTTCTTGTCCGCAATCTTTTCTCTGACTAGATCCCCAACTTTTGGAATCCAGACAGGCCTTGCTGGGACCGCCGGTTTTTCCCTAGTGGTGGTTGGCTGCAGGAATACGTTGCTTTGTTTCGTTCTTAGTTCATTTAAGTCCTGTAAAACAGCCAAACGATCTTTGATATCAAAGGGTTTATTTTCCACCACTGTGCCACTGCATTCCAGATCGGGCACCCACATTCTTGTCCCAAATAGGACCTCATATGGAGTGACCCCCTAGAGAACTTCTTGGCAAGTTGTTTAATGAGCGTTGGACCCCATAAAGATGTTTGACCCACCCATCACCCGAACCTAATACCCTAGCTGTTATAGTCTGCTTTATGTCCCGGTTTTTCCTTTCCACAACAGAATTTCCCTCAGGATGAAACGGAGAGGAGTACTGCAATGCAACGCCCAGACTGGCCATGGCGTCTTTGTAAGCCCGAGAGCTAAACGCAGGGCCCTGGTCAGAATGTAGCGTGCCTATTGCATATGTGCCGATAAAGACTTGCAAATCTTTTATAACAGTTCGAGCGTCAGCCGAGCGCTGAGGCCATATCCATAGGAACCTTGATTCAGTATTTGTGGGAATGCATTTGTCCAGAGGGACGCCTGCGCATAGATAGTCTAATGCTGTCTAACAATGGTGTCTGTACTGGGCAGCTACATTCAGTAGCATGGTGTCTGGTGGCTTTCTCGCTGTAATTTACAGTCTAAGCAGTTATTGATGAATATGTGTATTTCTGTATTCATTCCAGGCCACCAGTACATCTCTTTTAATGTCAATATTGTTTTAGAGATCCCTTGATGTGACAGACCCTCCCCCAGATGTGATGTATAAATCAAAGCTGCTCTACGTTCCATGTTTGGAATTACCCTATCCCCCACTCCAGGGATTCGAGCAAAAGGAACGTTGTTCACATCAATTACATAAGAGTACTTGAGTGGAAACTTTTTTGGTAACGCTGCACCACTGCCTTTGCTCGTAGCATTGACAGCCAACATTATCTCACTGTCTATTTTCGTTTTTGAACGAGTGATCGCAGCTACGGAAGCCGTCTGAACAGCCCCCTTTGCGGCTTCGTCAGCCAATGAATTCCCTGCAACGTGAACGCCATCACGTTGATGACTCAGTGTATGGATCACGTGAGCCTTTGGTAGTTCGTTTTTAACTGAACTACTTGTTCTCAAAGCGTTTTATGCTTTATTGTGCCACCTTTTGCATCTTTGAATCCGTTTTCAAGCCAAGTTTGTATATATTCATTATACGACTGTACACAGTAGAAAGAATCGCACACTATTAGTGTGGGAATTCTCGATCTGTACTTTCAAGTGCCAGTTTGAATGCTTGTAGTTCAGCTCGCTGAGCTGTGCAATCTCCTAGAGACTGGGTTTTTGTGACCATAGGTCTGAAGTTGCCATCTCGCATGCGACCTTTAACGATTGTGCACGCTGCACTGTAAGCTTGCTTACTCCCTCTTGCGGGTTGTGCGGATCCGTCAGTGTAAATTATGAATTCGTACTGATCGAGAGGCAGAATCTCAGTAGGCAGAGGACATTCATGTTCATATTGCAGGAACGCTTGTGTTTTTAAATCGGGATCAAAAACATATTCAACATCTGTTGCAGCAAGAGAATTAACCCATTGTATCCATCTAGGATGTAATGCTTTAGCATTTGGAATGCTTGCTTTTGTTATCGCCTCTAAGGCCGGAACAGGGGTTACGACAATAATGCGTTTCCCTTGGGCTAGAGCTCTTTCTTTTGCTACAGCGGTTTGAACTGCTGTCAGAATTTTTCTGTTGAAGTGAAGCGCATTTCTGCTTGTGTATACAAGTGTGATTTGTATGCAATTGGTACTTTTTCACCCTCGTTAAATGTTAAGTAGGTGAATCCGCATTGACCCGAAATTATTCGGATCACTAAGTTGCGTTGACTTACCCGTGTTTGTAAGTGATTTGTTGCTAACATGTTAGCCTGGAGTGAACGCAAGATTTCTGTGTGTTCTTGTGTCCAATTTTTGATTGAAAAATCAGGTTTGATTAATGCGTAGAGAGGTTTAACCCTTTCTGCGTAATTTAGAATGTAATTTCTTCCAAAATTTAGGAAACCCAGGATGGATTGTAAATTTTTCAGCGTCTTTGGAGGTTGGAGCAGCGCACACTTTTCTAAAAAGTTAGCTGCCAAGCTCTTGCCTTCACTTGAAAGCTCATATCCTAGAAACAGGACATTGAGATGGGCAATTCTGGACTTTTTGAAGTTGAATTTTTAGCCCTCAGAGGCGAAGCCCAGTATAATGGTGCTCACCCTGTTCAAGTGTTTGTCCAGGTCATCGTCTGTCAGATAAATATCATCGACATATGACAATGCCTCATTATCATAAATTTGTAGTAACTCCGTTACTCTCGCTGAGAATAACCCCGGGCTGTTCTTGAACCCTTGTGGGAGTCGACAAAATTGACGCTGGGTCCCCATTATTGAGAAAGCTGTTAAGTACCTGCTTCCAGGTGCTATGTTTTGACAAAAGAAACCATTTGAGATGTCTAATGTGGTTTTATATTTTTTACGCACAATGTTATTCATTAATCCTGTACTATGTGCATTTTGCACTGCAAAGGTTTTTGAACAAGTGTTTAGGTGTCTGTAATCCAAAAATAGACGATATGTATTGTCTGGTTTGGAGACAGGAAACAAAGGATTGTTCATTGAAGAGGTGCATGTTTCAATCACCCCTTGGTATTCAAGTTGATCTAAGATCTCCCTGACCTGTTTTTTAGCTTCTTGCTTTATTGGGTACTGCCTTTGTGCAGTAGGTTCATTTTTCAGATGTATTTTAAGGTGAGGTGAATCCTCATCCCATCCTACATGATTTTTGTATAATGCTGGGGCCTGGGCAACTGCCCATTTCCTGGCATAAGTATATTTTAGGTGAATTGGAATATAGCTAGAGAAGGCAGGCATAATAATGTCCTCGCCATGTGGGCACTCCCTGACAAATTGTGGTGGCCAGTCTTTTTCTGCTAGAAGTATGTCATAGCCCCTTGAAAGTTTTTCCCAAAAAAGTGCTTTCACCTGTCTAGGTATGTCTCCCTCCATCCGGAGTGTTATTTCATATAACTTTTGTGGAGTACTAACCCTGGTGTCTACAGTCTCAACTGTAATGTACTCATTCAAGTCCACTATCTCCAGAAGTTCCTTCAGGTTCTGGCGAGCTATTGTGACTTCTGCTGCACTGTCCAGCATTGTCTGAGCCCATTCTCCGTTCTTGAGTTGTGTTCTCAGTATCCTCGGCATGTCTGACCTTCAGACCTGCTACTTTCTTCTTTGAGAATTGAGGTTTTGATTTACTTTTCGGAACGTGTTTGTCGTATTTCGATTTCACGCGTTCTTCTCTATGTTCTGACCGTCCTCTTCTTTCCGATGTCTGTGACGAGATCTGAAAGGTACGAGAGGAACGTGTATCAGTATCTTGATACCTGTCAGGCTTTTTCAAATTATCCCTATTCCTGAGGTTATACCTCCTTTCAGAGGGCTCCTTTTGAGGAGACCTACCTCGGGATTGAGAACGTTTCTCTGAATTATTTTTATTAGTTTCCCACTTCTTTTTAGAAGATGTAGGAGTTTGTTTAATAGAGTCCTTCTCAGGACTTTCAGATAGTTTTGGCTTCACTGGTCCTCCACTCAAACTATCTCTGCCTAATTCTGCATAAGATTGTTCTATTATTCTGGGTAGTTCTGTTTGATGTTCTGTAACATCGAATTCCCTTAATCGTTGGCGGATCGCCACTGCTGCTGCCTCTCCTTTAATATTAGATATTATTGTTGAGACCTGGTCGAAATTTTTCAGTAATTTCATACCTAAATTCAGAGCAGGCTCTGCCCCGTATTCGTTTTGAATTTGTTTCAGGACATCTGGTATTACTGCAATTGATGGAATACCATGTGTTTTAGTATAGATGGCAGCAAAGACTGAGCCCCAAGTGGTACAGTCTTCCAGTTGTGGTGTGATCCCCATCGGTAAACAGATAGTTAGGATTCTGTGTTTCTCATACGGGCTAGTATTTGGAAATACTGCTTCGATTTGAGTAATTTTTTGAGCTATCCAGAATGGAATTTGCTCACGTTTTGTGGGCATTTTTCCCATGACTGCGTATAGAGTCTGTGGTGTAATTTTTAGTGTATTCCCCTGTTGAGCAGTTTGATTTGGAAGTGTCAATGGTGGTTGGACTGTGAAAGTCCGCATGACATATTGGACTAGTTGTCTGTACATTTTTATTAACTCTGTAAGTTGAGTAAGTAATTCCTCGTCTGACATTATATCGAGTTCAGGATGAGGAGTGTAGCCGGCTAGAATCGGCCATGTTGCTCCTGGTCTACCTAGTGGACCGAGCCTGGTAATGTTTCTGTGATGTTTTAGGGCGCCTTTAAACCAGAGCTGATGCTCCTGGTATGTTAGTGGAATTTCAATATCCTCGAAAGGAATATATTCCTCTGGTGGATCATCTTCTTTCTAGAAGTGAAACAGTTTTGTTACTGAATTTGATTCAGGAAATATTACCCATGAATAGAATACCTCTGTCTAAAAGGATTCGTGTGCCTCTATCACGAAAACTGCTCTACCTCCTCTTGGGGGTAGGCCGTATTTTATAAGTTTTAGAGTGATGGCGCTTCTTAAGTTTGGATTGATGTCTATGACACCCTCCTCAGTTTCAATAAAACCTGTGATGTTGTAAGCTGTTAAAGCTGGTTGACCAGCAATGTCACCATTGTCGGAGTCAGGCATTTTGTTTTTTGAAAAATGTAGAACAAGTTTCAAGGAAACAAAAAGATAAGGTGCACAATATTTTGGAACACTGTATCCTTCAACGTTGAACAAACCAAACAACTAATATATAGGGTGCTTCCCTATTTAGTTATGGCGGATATTTAACCCTACCAACTCCGGACGTCTTATGGAGTATGTGAGTAGGGGGTCTCTGAGAAAAGCACGAATGAGTTACTCAGTATCTAGCGTTAAATTACTGCTTACCAAACCGTTGGGCGCCATCTAGTGTAGTTCCTATTTCCCTAATAGGCTCTGCGCGATGGAATAATATAACCTATAGGTTTGACATAGGACTACGGTCGGTATGTCCCTATCGATTATATTAAACTTAATTATCTGTGCCAGCTAGCTCAGAGGCCACTAGAAACTCCTTGAGAACAAGAAGGGAGTAGTTTCTGGCAACCGAAAAACATGACAACTTTGTTTCCCTTTAGAAGCGGAACATGTCTCAGAATCGTGGAAACAATAGATAACAGTTTCACTCATTCAATCGTGCATGCTTAGTTTCTGCAGAGTTACACAGAAAGGAAAGACGGGCGTTTCAATAAAAAGGGTTTTATTGAACAGTCTTGTTTCTCGTGTAAGAGATATGTGCTGTTATGATCACAAGACAGTATGCAAGATAAATAATGTACAGTGTAAGCAGTAGAAATAAATAATACTGCGCTAGCATTATCTTTTAGCATATATTTACGTACATAAATAACATGAGCTAAGAATGCGGGTACTCATACGATGCGTCTCTAAGCTAGTTCTACCCCAGTGTACCTAACCTAGTCTAGGTGTAGGGAAGAGTAGAAGTGGGTGGAGTATTCTCTAGTATGGTAGACTAAGAGTATGTTAAGTCTAGCATGCCAGGAGTCCCTCTAGGATCTAGTCAGCTCCATACCTTGAGAATGAGAGAGGTGGGAATCTCTTGCCGGATCTGGAACTCTAACACCCCGCGAAGGGAGTCAGAACACTGGAAGCTGGATTCGTCTGCGTGCAGGAATGACAGCGTCTTCTCAGTGCGTCAGGCCGGGATACGGGCTCCTCTGAAGTTGAGGTCTCCTCTACCTTGCTGGGGCAAGGGAAGGTATATTTATACCTGGTAGGTGTCGAGGAATGTTAGCATTGACGTGAAGTCGGACAGAGGAAGACGTCAGGAATGAACACTTAAGGTATAACGGTTCATACATAATAGATGAGTTCGTGGAGAAATCAATAGACCTGTGCTAGGGGAACTCCCGAAGCTTAAGGGTCTGGTTTCTAAGAACTCGTTGTGACGTTAGGGTGGACGGATGTCGGTGACCCTGCCTGTATTTGGAGTACACGGTTAATGCCTAAATAAGGACAGGGATTCTATGCCTATATAAGGGCAAGGCGAATTGTGCCTATATAAGGACATGATTCAGGAAAACCTATATACGGACCCCTAAAGCGGAATACAACAGTCCTACAGGTTTACCCATTTAGTTTCGGACATTGGAGCAACACAGAAACAGCTACCACTTGAGTTATCGACAATACCCTCTGCCTCGGCATCAAAAATGGCTGTGTTTCCTCATACTGTTCAATCTCTCAGATGCTGTCAACACCATTGATTGCCAAGTATAGATCAAGACTCTAGAAACATAAATGAGTTTCATCTTCATGGTCCAACAATGGCTCAACCCTTACCTCACCAATCACCGCCAGCTTGTCTAAATGAAAATGAGATTACTAAAATCCCAGAAACTCCCTGCTTTACGTGGCGTTTCCCAAGGATTCAACCACTATCCATTATGCTCAATCTCTACATGGGACTCCTCTTAATTTTACATACTGACTACAAAATCCACACTGACTACGTGATATATTGAAAAAACAAATATGTTTTGTTATAGTTAGGAATTGTAATAATATGTTACTTTACATTGAAAAAAACATTTGAAATTTAGTGAAAAAAACAGAGGTTAAAGGCATGTTATAATTAAGTGAAAATTGTCAGTTAAAACATTCTATTATAAACAAACACTGAAATGTAACAGTTATAGTTCAATTAATCAATCAAGATTGGATGAAATGAATGATATGTATTAGATATGAATTTATTTAATGTATATGTATGATTGTTTTACCTGATAGTCATTTTTATAGGAGTTCTTCAGCACTGACTTGAGATGATACCAGATTTACGTCTTATTGCTAAATATTCTAATATTTTGAATGTCTTGTAAATTGAGGATTTTTAACATTTGTTTTAAGTGATTCTAATATGATTGTACATCTTTTATGGCTTGATAGCCGAAAGACAGTTTGTATATATATATATATATATATATATTTATTTTTTTTAAACAATGTGCCTTGCGCATAGGAGGTCACTTGACATTGCCTTTAGTGAAGTGCATCCTGCTTACTCAGTCCATCTTTAATCAATTCATGCCGACGCGTTTCAGGATACCAAATCCCTTCTTCATGGGCAGCAGGCAAGTAATGAAAAGCGCACCACATTTCACTTTACTTGATTATATTCATTCATTAGTATGCACGCCCCCAGTGGGCATGTACAATTGCATTGTGGGACATTGAGTCTCGTAGTGTGCTATAATTAAATCCTTTAGTAAGGTCATAAATCTTGCTTGCATTAAAAAACATTGTTCACCTTCGTAGGTAATGAGGCCAAGGCAGCAGGCTCAATTAGCATGTGGCGCTGTACTGTTCAAGTTTAGGAAGTCCCAAACTGCAGTCTCGCAGGCTGGTTTCCCTTCTCCCCAGCCTGCGATGGTGCTCCTCCCCACGGCTGGCCGCCGTGTAAAATCTTTTAAACAATGTGCCTTGCGCATAGGAGGTCACTCGACATTGCCTTTAGTGAAGTGCATCCTGCTTACTCAGTCCATCTTTAATCAATTCATGCCGACGCGTTTCAGGATACCAAATCCCTTCTTCATGGGCAGCAGGCAAGTAATGAAAAGCGCACCACATTTCACTTTACTTGATTATATTCATTCATTAGTATGCACGCCCCCAGTGGGCATGTACAATTGCATTGTGGGACATTGAGTCTCGTAGTGTGCTATAATTAAATCCTTTAGTAAGGTCATAAATCTTGCTTGCATTAAAAAACATTGTTCACCTTCGTAGGTAATGAGGCCAAGGCAGCAGGCTCAAATATGTGTATATATATATATTCACTGAAAAAACCATAGGTTTCAGGCACGTTATAGTTAGAAATTAGCATTTAAAAAACCTTTGAAATTCACTGAAAAAAACATAGGTTTCAGGCACGTTATAGTTAGAAATTAGCATTTAAAAAACCTTTGAAATTCACTGAAAAAACCATAGGTTTTAGGGACAGTTATAGTTAGTTGGACATTGCACTCGTACAAAACCTGTGAAATTCCCCCGTTATAGTTAGTTCAGCTAACTATAACTCGCGCCCCCGCAATGCACTGCTGATGACGTCACATATTACATCACTCATGACATGGTCAGTGATATCACTGATGACATCCTTGTGGGACCCCCTGAGCAGGCCTAGGGGGTCAGGGTGTTTCTACCCTGCCCCCTTTTTGCATTTTACGCAGCTGTTTTTCTGCTTTCTTGTTCCTCGGTTCTACCGAGGAACAAGATGGCTGCCAACACTTCCTGGTTTGGAGTGTTGACAGCCAATTAGCATGCAGCTCGTGATCGGGAGGGCTGCGCGGATCCAACGCGGCCATAAATATCGAAACTTTTATTTTTGATTTTCTCCAAAACTGCTGAACGGATTTACACCATTTTTAAAAGGGTGCTTTCTGAACCAAGCACTACCTTTTTGCAAAATTTGGTGTAATTCCGTTCAGCAGTTTTAACTGTAGCCTTGCATAAAGTTTCCTATGGGAAATTGATTTTTTCACTCTTATTTTTTGAATTTCTCCGCAACTACTGAACGGATTTACACCATTTAAAAAAAGGTCGCATTCTGAACCAAGCGCTACCTTTTGCAAAATTTAGTGTAATTCCGTGCAACAGTTCGGGCTGTAGCCGTGGCTAAAATTTCCTATGGGAATTAACATGGAGAAAACGCGTTTTGGGACCCCCCTTTTTTCTCGGCCGCCGCTTGATGAATCACCCCGAAACTTTCAAGACAGGAGCGGACCGGAGCGCCCCACTAGTTTTGAAAATTTCGCAATGATTCGTCAAACGACGCCAAACTTATTGGGAATAGAATGTTGCAGATTTCCTATGGATAAAGGTCCTAACTATAACTATCTACTGGCGACCGCCAGTAGATAATATATATATATATATTTGTATATATATTTGTATACATATATATGTTCAAATAACTATAAGTTCTGCCCTAAAGTGACCATAACTTGCACCCCAGCCATGCATAGTGTGATCAATGATGTCATTTAAGATATTGCATTGATGTTATCAATGGTGTCATAGAACATGTTATGAGTGATGTAATATGTGAGGTCATAAGCAGTGCATGGCGAGGGTGTGAGTTAGTTATTTTAGGGCACAACTTATAGTTACTTTTTTTAACTTGATTTTATATATTCAGCAGGTTGTAAGCACCTTACACAACAAATATCAAAGGGATTAAAGAAAAAAAAATAGTAGAAACTGGAACAGTCGGGGGCACAGTATAGTAGCACATACCAGAAGGTACTGAGTCCCCTCAGGAAGGCAAATATAGAGGCAGTGGGGACGTTGTTCTGGCAACGTAGTGTAGTTGTAGTGTAGCCAGTGATGAAACGTCTTCTAGGGCTTCGGCCTCTAATGTGAGTAAGTAGTCTCTCAACGGCTGCCACATGTCCTTGGGTCTGGACAAGGGGAATTGCAGCATATACCTCGCTGGTTCGATCACAAAAGATCAGGTCCTGTAGCCAGTCAGTTTTAGTGGGGGTTCTAATACTAACTCAGCATATTGCGATCCAGCGCTAAGCCAGTATTAGCGTCATTGCAACAAAACGCCTTATGCTCACTGGTAAGGGCTTAACATACCCAGCAATATCATCATAGGGTCCAGGTCAATAGTAAGCTCCACCATTGCAGAGAAGATGGCAAAAATATGCGACCAGTATGTCTGAATAATGGAGCAGTTCCATGTGAGATGCGCAAAGTCTGCATGTGCGGTGTCACATTTCGGACATTGGTGTGAACGTAAGGTGTCTATTCTCAATAGTTGTTTTGGTGTTGTGTAGGCATGGAGTAGGAATTTATAATGCAGCTTCTTATGTCGATGATGGAGAGACACATGATTCGTCTGAGTGCAGCAGAAGCTCCAAACCTTATCTGATATGGATTGGTAAAGATCATGCTTTCAGGCCATTCGGGTCCCTCCCCTGCCCATCAGTTTCAGTGCAAGGCAGTTCTGGTAAAGTTAGGATATAAGCAGTGAATCATCAGCCAACTCGATCAGTGGGGTCAGAGGGGAAAGTCGTCCGTCACCCTCGGGTACAAGAGTAGTCCTCTAGCAATGTACCCTGGAGTCATCTGAGGATAAAGTGGCTCTCCTGGGTGGGGGCGCCTATATGTGCGAGGACGTCATGAGTAATAACATGCCCATTGGGAAAAAGGTCTGCTAGTGTTTTTAGGTGGCATGTTTCGAGTGTGTGCTGCACAAACCGTTCTTGCGTCAAAGGTAATCATGAGTTATTTTTAAGTGGCATGGCAGGGGAGTACAATCGGTCTCCTCCTAGATATCTCTGTAATCTTGTCCAAGCCCAGCTAGTGGTGGCCAGCATGTTGATGTCTGTCAGATCTTGGGGTATGCCAGATGGCAGGATGGAGGAAAGTGGGACATGGCCCAGACGTCTTGTTCTGGCCTGAGGTAGGGAGGAGTACATTAGAGCGGTACCAGTAATATGCAAAGTGGCACTGTGCCACTAGATAGTAGAGGTGAAAATCCGGTATCGGCAGGTCTCCGTGCTCATATGGAAGCGTTAGTGTCTCCCAGCAAATACGGGGGTGGCTACGCGCCCACACCAATCTGATTATTAACTGCGCAGGGAGACGAGAAATGCACTAGTGAGTGGTATGGGAATATTTAGAAACAAATATAAAAAACGTGGAAGCTCTACCATTTTGATGATGGCGATGCGCCCAGCCATGGATAGCGGCAGCTTAATCCAGCGCTTGACCTGTAGGGTTAGTTTGCCAATTGCCGGACCACAGTTGAGGTGGACCACCATTTCCCTCTGCCTGTGAAGAATAATACCCAAATACTGGAGCATCAGTGAGGGGGAAAAGTTCAGACTTGTTCCAATTAATCGAGAGTCCGGACAGACTGCCAAATCAGATAATTTCATAGCTAAGGGAGGTTAGGTTGTTGTCAGGGTCCCGAACAAACAGCAGAATGTCATCTGCATACATGGAAATAAGTAACCGACCACTATGGAACCGCAATCTTCTGTGCAGATGGTGTTCCTGGAATTGGCAAACTAGGGGATCCCGGGCAATGCTAAACAGCAGGGGTGAGAGAGGCAAACCTTGATGGGTCACCACAGAGATTGGAAAATAGTCTGTAATAGTGCCATTTGCCTGGATTTTAACCACTGGGTTGCCGTACAGGAGTTTAATAAGGCTGTGGAAGCCACAAAGGAGGTTTAGTTTAGTCAGTGTCACCTGCAGAAATGGCCATTCCAGGGTGTCAAACGCTTTTTCAGCAACAGGCAGCCCAACCACTGCCGGGATCGCTGGGGAGATATGATGCAGTACTGCAAAGATGGTTCAAAGGTTTAATGAGGTGGAGGGGTGCAGGATGAAGCCTGACTGGACAGGGGATATGACTTGCTCTAGCAGAGGGGAAAGACGCATAGCTATTACTCTGGCCAATATTTAATTGTCCAAGTTCAGGAGAGATAATGGTCTATAGAATGCAGAGGAGTGTGGGATTTTGGCCGGTTTTAGCAGCAAAGTGATCACAGCTTCTCTAAGGGTAGGGGGGAGTATGCCAGTTTTGAGGGCCTCTGAATAAATCTCCAGGATTTGTGGAGCTAGTATATGTTTGTAGGCCTGACAGACACATTTGGTTAGCCCATCCAACCCTGGTGCTTGGAGCCATTTAGGGAATCAATTGCTTGAACTATCTCTTTGCCTGTGATGGGAGTTGCGAAAAATGGGACAGTTGTAAGCCACACCATGGCCACCTTCCCCAAGTATGATGCTATGGGGTCAGGGTTCTTAACCGGGCGTGCACTATAGAGATATTTGTAGTATGTCAGGAATTCTTGGGCTATGTCATCCACTGACATCAATGGCGTGCCAGCAGAAGTATGGAGTTCCGTGATATAGTTAGTGTGCGGGTGTGGTCATAGCAGTGGTGCTAATGTATGGCCAGGTCTCTAGCCCCTGCCTATTTGCGGTCCCGAGCATACATCCCGAGGTAAGTCAACTCATGGCCGGCCAGTATACTGAACTCACCAAGGAGGTGCGACCTCTGGTGAAGGGAATCCGTTCCACCTCGCTTCGCGGATTTTTGATCCAGATCTCGTTCTAATACTAACTCAGCATATTGCGATCCAGCGCTAAGCCAGTATTAGCGTCATTGCAACAAAACGCCTTATGCTCACTGGTAAGGGCTTAACATACCCTAGCAATATCATCATAGGGTCCAGGTCAATAGTAAGCTCCACCATTGCAGAGAAGATGGCAAAAATATGCGACCAGTATGTCTGAATAATGGAGCAGTTCCATGTGAGATGCGCAAAGTCTGCATGTGCGGTGTCACATTTCGGACATTGGTGTGAACGTAAGGTGTCTATTCTCAATAGTTGTTTTGGTGTTGTGTAGGCATGGAGTAGGAATTTATAATGCAGCTTCTTATGTCGATGATGGAGAGACACATGATTCGTCTGAGTGCAGCAGAAGCTCCAAACCTTATCTGATATGGATTGGTAAAGATCATGCTTTCAGGCCATTCGGGTCCCTCCCCTGCCCATCAGTTTCAGTGCAAGGCAGTTCTGGTAAAGTTAGGATATAAGCAGTGAATCATCAGCCAACTCGATCAGTGGGGTCAGAGGGGAAAGTCGTCCGTCACCCTCGGGTACGAGAGTAGTCATCTAGCAATGTACCCTGGAGTCATCTGAGGATAAAGTGGCTCTCCTGGGTGGGGGCGCCTATATGTGCGAGGACGTCATGAGTAATAACATGCCCATTGGGAAAAAGGTCTGCTAGTGTTTTTAGGTGGCATGTTTCGAGTGTGTGCTGCACAAACCGTTCTTGCGTCAAAGGTAATCATGAGTTATTTTTAAGTGGCATGGCAGGGGAGTACAATCGGTCTCCTCCTAGATATCTCTGTAATCTTGTCCAAGCCCAGCTAGTGGTGGCCAGCATGTTGATGTCTGTCAGATCTTGGGGTATGCCAGATGGCAGGATGGAGGAAAGTGGGACATGGCCCAGACGTCTTGTTCTGGCCTGAGGTAGGGGAGGAGTACATTAGAGCGGTACCAGTAATATGCAAAGTGGCACTGTGCCACTAGATAGTAGAGGTGAAAATCCGGTATCGGCAGGTCTCCGTGCTCATATGGAAGCGTTAGTGTCTCCCAGCAAATACGGGGGTGGCTACGCGCCCACACCAATCTGATTATTAACTGCGCAGGGAGACGAGAAATGCACTAGTGAGTGGTATGGGAATATTTAGAAACAAATATAAAAAACGTGGAAGCTCTACCATTTTGATGATGACGATGTGCCCAGCCATGGATAGCGGCAGCTTAATCCAGCGCTTGACCTGTAGGGTTAGTTTGCCAATTGCCGGACCACAGTTGAGGTGGACCACCATTTCCCTCTGCCTGTGAAGAATAATACCCAAATACTGGAGCATCAGTGAGGGGGAAAAGTTCAGACTTGTTCCAATTAATCGAGAGTCCGGACAGACTGCCAAATCAGATAATTTCATAGCTAAGGGAGGTTAGGTTGTTGTCAGGGTCCCGAACAAACAGCAGAATGTCATCTGCATACATGGAAATAAGTAACCGACCACTATGGAACCGCAATCTTCTGTGCAGATGGTGTTCCTGGAATTGGCAAACTAGGGGATCCCGGGCAATGCTAAACAGCAGGGGTGAGAGAGGCAAACCTTGATGGGTCACCACAGAGATTGGAAAATAGTCTGTAATAGTGCCATTTGCCTGGATTTTAACCACTGGGTTGCCGTACAGGAGTTTAATAAGGCTGTGGAAGCCACAAAGGAGGTTTAGTTTAGTCAGTGTCACCTGCAGAAATGGCCATTCCAGGGTGTCAAACGCTTTTCAGCAACAGGCAGCCCAACCACTGCCGGGATCGCTGGGGAGATATGATGCAGTACTGCAAAGATGGTTCAAAGGTTTAATGAGGTGGAGGGGTGCAGGATGAAGCCTGACTGGACAGGGGATATGACTTGCTCTAGCAGAGGGGAAAGACGCATAGCTATTACTCTGGCCAATATTTAATTGTCCAAGTTCAGGAGAGATAATGGTCTATAGAATGCAGAGGAGTGTGGGATTTTGGCCGGTTTTAGCAGCAAAGTGATCACAGCTTCTCTAAGGGTAGGGGGGAGTATGCCGGTTTTGAGGGCCTCTGAATAAATCTCCAGGATTTGTGGAGCTAGTATATGTTTGTAGGCCTGACAGAAACATTTGGTTAGCCCATCCAACCCTGGTGCTTGGAGCCATTTAGGGAATCAATTGCTTGAACTATCTCTTTGCCTGTGATGGGAGTTGCGAAAAATGGGACAGTTGTAAGCCACACCATGGCCACCTTCCCCAAGTATGATGCTATGGGGTCAGGGTTCTTAACCGGGCGTGCACTATAGAGATATTTGTAGTATGTCAGGAATTCTTTGGCTATGTCATCCACTGACATCAATGGCGTGCCAGCAGAAGTATGGAGTTCCGTGATATAGTTAGTGTGCGGGTGTGGTCATAGCAGTGGTGCTAATGTATGGCCAGGTCTCTAGCCCCTGCCTATTTGCGGTCCCGAGCATACATCCCGAGGTAAGTCAACTCATGGCCGGCCAGTATACTGAACTCACCAAGGAGGTGCGACCTCTGGTGAAGGGAATCCGTTCCACCTCGCTTCGCGGATTTTTGATCCAGATCTCGAAGCGCACATTGGACTCTAGTGAGATCACCTCAAATAGATTTCAGGATACCGGCATGCTTGAATATGCAAACAAAGAATGCCTCTTGGACCAAGAATTAGCTTATATTATTAAATACGTAGGTCTAAGCTCTTTACCTTCGTATCTGTTCAACATATGAACTGTGATTATTTCAATTCTAATTTAAACATGAGATTGAGAGAATAACAAGGTTGAAGAAAAAACAAATTCGTACTGCATTGCATGGAGAAGTTTTACTTGAGCATCTGAGAGCAGGTACCATCCCCAGTGGGTCTCCAAGTTAAGAATGTGCCGGTAATCTTTGTAGACCAACCTTTATATCTAGGAGATTTTAGTCACATAGGAACGAAGTGTTCCAGAGACTGGATGTTCCTTTCAATCAAAACAGCGGAACGACTTAGTCAAGAAGAACTGGAGCTCATTAAGGAGTTAGAAGAAGCACTACTGAGCAACGCGGCCATTGAAAATGCAAAGGATTTACTTACAAAGCTAGAAAAAGAAAACGCGACCTTCAAAAAGAACACTGAAGATCTTAAAAGAGCAAAACTACAAAAGGATATTCTGACTTTCAGTGAGACAAGGGCTTATCTTACCTGGACAAAGAGTACTACAAACAACAAAGTAACACCAGGATTCTAAGGACATACGGAGGAAGAAGTAGGAAACAGTTCACAACTTTTTCGGACGACTCGTCATATTCTGACAACTCAAGTGACGCAGAACCATCCACAAGTGCCAGAGGTAACCAGCAAGTACGCTTTTTCCAAGGACCAGAACCTTTTTTAGGACGAGGCAGCGGCGGCTCCAGAGCGAGAAACAGAAGCGTACAGTGGTACAACCCCAACCCCAATCAGTATCAGGGAGAAATAACCACACGGAAGAACACTTACAGATGGTGAGGAGCGAGAAAAGTCCCATATATAACTTAACCAACCTTGAATTGAGTACTGCGGAAATCCAAGTATTGTCGAAAGGACTCTCATTTATACCATCAAAGAAACCAGATATTAGTCAAACAAAACTGGAAATACTCCAACTTTTCCGTAAAATGAGACTCAGAGCATTTTTCGCAGATAAGCCCTATAATCCTGATAGGAGTTATTCAGGATTAAAAGACCAATCTACTTTCTTTCCACCATCAGGTGGTGTCCCATTGGAACTACTGGCCTTTGAAAAAAATGACTTGCGAGACCTTGATGCCCTAGACAATAAACGCAAATACACCAGATGGAATATGACTAAAAAAGAGAAAGAGGCTTTAGAAAATCTGAAAAATAACCAAGAGATCATAATAAAGCCAGCAGACAAAGGCGGAGCCATCGTGCTTATGGAGAGAGAAAAGTATGAAGCTGAAATCTATCGCCAACTTGCGAACAAAGACAACTACCGAAAAATTGACCAAGATCTTTCTAAAATAGTACAAAACAAATTGATTACATTGATTCAAATTGGAGAACATAACGGGTGGTTGTCAAAACAAGAAGCCAAATTCCTTCTTAATCAGAATCCAAGGACGCCGTTGCTGTATGTGCTCCCAAAGATCCATAAAGACGTTGCTAACCCTCCTGGTAGACCGATAATCTCGGGAGTAAACTCAATTCTTGAGAGACCGGCTAAATACATCGATACATTCCTGTAGCCACTAGCAAGCTCCACCACAAGCTACATAAAAGACACAATGCAGGCAATCACGATGTTGGAAGGTCAAACCTTTGACCCCGAAAAAGAACTTTTGGTTACCCTAGACATCGTCAGTCTTTACACGAATATACCACAAGAGGGATTAGAAGCCATGCACTATTTCCTGGAGAAAAGAACAAGACCACATACTATCCTGACATCATATTTGGTGGAAATGGGTGAAATATGCCTCAAGTACAACTTCTTTCATTTTAATGATGAACAGTATCTGCAGACCAAAGGTACTGCGATGGGGTGTCCCTTCGCCCCAGAAATGGCCATAATGTTTATGGCACTCTATGAAGAAAGTTGGATTTATAACAACAATCCTTTTGATGGGCATATAAAAACATGGCAGAGATATATAGATGACTTATTCCTGCTCTGGAGGGGACCATTCCAAAAACTAGAAGAATTCCATACTTGTTGGTAAAACATGAAAAAGGGGTCATTTTTACCTCTTTATTCACCAAACAAACGGACAGGAATACGCTGTTACATATCTCTAGCTTTCACCAAAGAAATCTGAAGGACAATCTTCCATTCAGTCAGTTTTTGAGAATAAGGCGTAACTGCTCCAAGAAAGAAGATTATTTTGAAAATGCAAAAGTACTCATAGAAAAGCTGGTTGAGCGTAATTACCCTCGGAAATTGACAAAACGAGCGATGAAAAGGGCGTGGTACACACCTAGAGAGTCCCTTTTAACACCGAAGGATAAAACAAAAGAAATGCACCTTGTTTGTGTGACCACTTTTTCAGGTTCGACTAATGAAATAAAAAAAGATTGTGAAAAGAAATTGGCATGGCGTCAAAGGCCTGGAAATCTTCAAAGAATTGCCTATATTTGTCCTCAAAAAGAACAGAAGCATCAAGGACCATTTGGTTCGGGCCAACACAAAAATGAAAAGAAATCAGCCGACATTACAAACCATGCTAGCACTGCCCCCAGTAAAAGGACATCACCGGTGCGGTAACTGTAATTCATGCATCAGCACCATAGAAGGCAGCGAATTCACCTATGGTAACAAGAGTATCAGCCATGAAGAATTCACCAATTGTAACACCTCGAATGTGGTTTATTGTGTAATGTGTCCATGCGAGTTTGCATACGTTGGAAAAACCACACAACAAATCAAAACACGTGTGACACAACACAGATCGCGTATTAAATGCAAAGTGCTGACTGCACCTATGGTGAAACACTGTATAGAAAAGAATCACGGGCCTCATGAAATAAAGTGGACAGTGCTTAAACATGTAAAAGGCCAAACTACAGATACACTATTGGCCAACTTTGAAGCTAAATACATCCTAAAATTGGGCACAACAGACAACGAACTGAATGAACTTTCGGAAATTATGCACTGTTTCTAACCTCCGCTGTAAACACACATAATCCTGAAGGGACCCAAACACTGGTATTCTTGCCGGTGTTCATCACCTACACGTTCTGAATAAACATTGTCGGCCACAATCCAAGAAAAGAACCGACGCCGTTACCATAACAAAAGGGACCGGAAGTGAGGCAACCTCACCAGGCAGCCAAGCTGACCTACGTTATCACGTTGATGCGCGAAGGCGCACCAAGAGTACATCAAGGCTCACAAACTCCGATCACGAGACCAACGCGGAAGTCGGGAAGACGCGATCCGAACGCCGACAGAGCCGGACGAGTGCAGTACAGCGCGGTTACCCCTTAGTGGAAACCCTACTCCACACAAAGCTCAAGGTAACAATCGTGTGATCATTTACGTCAAAAGCATGCCACGAGATGGAGGGCTGCATGCAGCATAATTACAACAGTGAGACCTGAATGCTACACCAGGGTATAAGCTCTTAATCGCAAGACATCCCAAGCACAGACTAAAAGTCCCATGCCCCAGAACGTAGAGGCCGACAGCCATTCACTCAAAGCGCCAACAATTAACTAAATGGAAGTTCTCACCTTCCCCTGCAATTAAACAGTGCATGTTCTCACCTCGCCCACACACGGACTTTTCAAGGCTTGTTTTGCTCTAATTTCTGTGACTTTTGAGACTAGTGCCTGACAATATAATCCCTCTCTTTACCCACAGACAATAAGAGCTCGCAAAGAGCAAATAATGTGCTACCTTGCGAAGAGGTGACATCCCAGCCAGTCCAAGAGACTATTTGATTCACATTAGGTATGACAAACACGTAAGTTTGGTGTTTTTGATGAAATCCTTGACATAACCCAGAACAAGAGATTAACACATTTTCTCACTCTTCAATCCCAGTGTCCTACACTAAAGTTCCCAGCCCTGAGGAAGACCTTCCTTGAATCCTCACGGTCCCCACACGAAGGTCGAAACGCGTCGGCACACCCATCACTCCTCCAATCCTTTCCCTGAGGCGAAGAGCATCTCTACATTAAATTGAAAAGAGACTATGGACATTGAAGTTTAGCCAACTAATGGTGGCCTAACTCACACAAAATATATTTAGGCGAGCTTTGACCTCTTCACCATCTGGACCGATTAATTTATAAGTATCGAGGATAAGTAGGTCACAATATCCCGGTACATGACAACAAAGTAGTAGGACTGTTCAGATTTGTAATAAGTTTGTCTATGTAATGTCTGTAAAGGTTGTTTTTGTACTCCTTCAACTACGCACTGTATATAGAGTTTTTAATGTATCACAATTAGGCACTAATATGTACAAAACAGTACAATTGTGAAATTATGTTTGTGTGAATCTAAAAAGAACAAGAAAAATAAAAAACAAAAGTATAAAGTAAATAACGTACTGATGAAATATAAAAAATATTTTGTATGAAGTATTTTGAATATGTTAAGAAACGTTTGCATGCCGTCTCACTGTTTAAATTAGAATTGAAATAATCACAGTTCATATGTTGAACAGATACGAAGGTAAAGAGCTTAGACCTACGTATTTAATAATATAAGCTAATTCTTGGTCCAAGAGGCATTCTTTCATTGCAATGTTTAACTGATTCCAGCCTCTCTGGTCCTTAATAGAATCACTCCCCTTCTGTATGGAACGTGAATATGCAAACGCCACGTATGTTAGCCATGAAGTCTTCCTAGAGACCGGTGTGTGTAAAATGAGCCAGCAATTACTGCAAAATATTCATTAATAGCATCCCTTAGGTTGGAGTGGAAGACTGTGTCATGCAAGACATTTTCAGGGACGCACTATTGCCTGCCAGGGATGGTCAGTAGTAACTTTACAGGGGCATGGTCTGAAGGAGTGTGAGGTAGATGGGTGATGTCAATGACGCATAGGAGTACACCCAGAGAAACAAACCAATAATCCAAACGGGCCCAAACACCATGTGGGGTCGAATAGAATGTAGTCAGTATCATTTGTGTGACGAGCGCACCACGCATCTGCCAAGTGGTGGGTGGTTACTATGTCTTTCAGGACACGGTGGTCGCAAGGTTTGCTGCTTGTATGTGATCTGGTTGTATGCCATATTAAAGTCACAGCCCAATAGGACGAGGGCCACATAGGTCTACTCATGACTGTGGAGAGATCGTGGAAGAACTTGGGTGAGTCTATGTTAGTTGCATAAACATTGATCATTAAAATTATGTGACTGGCCAGTGTCCCATTTTGGAACACATATTTCTCTTCTGTGTCTATAACACTAATGTGGCACATAAAGGGAACACTCTTGTGAATTAGAGTACAGGCTCTGCAATAATATGAGCTGTAGTATGCAAGGCAGTTATGTGTTCATAAAGGTGCATTCACGTCTGGGTGACAAGTGTGTTTCCTGAAGGAAAGTCAAATGCACATTGTGTCTGGCTAAGTATGAGAGTACCTACTTCCCCTTCTGGGGGTTAAGTCCCCAGATGTTCCAGGTCATGAAGGTGAGTGCTAATCCCTGTATAAATCCATGGGGGGTCACTGTAGTGGAGTGCAGAAATGGATGGCAAGTGTGGAAGGTGCGATAGAAACAGCATATTGTTACAGCATTCAACAGGAGCAGTGAGACAGTAGTAAAACCCAGCATAAACATACCCCCCACCCACACGAGAATCAAGAACATCTGGCGAATCCCAATTAAACCCAAAAATAAAATAATCATAAACATTATGGTGTACACCTCGGCGGGGTGGCAACACCCGATAACCAATGCACACTTGTTAAAGTTATTGTTAAAGTTATTGTTAAAGTATTTGTAGAGCGCATGGCTGCCCCAGCAACGGGGCATCCCAGCGCTAAGATGAGCACCAAGAGAGACAACAGAACATAAGAAAAGTTAGATTTGGGAGAATAGCCATGTCTTCACCAGCCTTCTAAAGGTGAGGTGGTCGGGGGTGCTGCGAATGTGAATAGGAAAGTAGTATATGCTTTCATGGTTACCCCCACTTTTTGCTGGTGTTCTACTGTTTTTCTGACTAGTCTGACTGAGATCCTGCTAATCAGGACCCCAGTCACTATACTTCCTCCCTAAATTGGTTATGGTGAGTACCATGGTACACTCCTATTTGGCTACTGGGGCACCCTTGTAAGTCCCTAGTATATGGTACTAAGTAGGCCTGGGCGGAAAACTACGCTACGCTCGCGTAGTTTGCGTAACTACGCGCTACGCGAATTGCACGTAGCACAGTGCAAAAAAACGTAGCGTAGCGGGCATTTTGTGCTTGCTCGCGGTCCTCAACGTCAAGTTGGTGACCGCGAGCGAGCAAAATGACATCCCGGCGAGACTTTTTCCTCGTTTGCAATCAGCAACATCAAGTTGCCGATCGCGAGCGTGGAAAATAAACCTCCCGGCGAGATTCTCAACACGGGGAGGTCAGGTTTCTCATTGCGAGTGGTCGTGTATGCTCGCGACCGCTTGCGCTGAGAAACTACCAGTCCGCGTTGTAGGAAACTGCCGCCGAGTACAAATCTACTCGAGCGGCAGAAAACGATCGCTTGCAATGCGCAAGATGCCGTTTGCAATGTTTGCACAGTGCGGACAAGCATCCGGTACTGTGCAATCATTGCGAACAGCATTTCCTACCGCACTACGCAGTTCGCGTAGTGCTACGCGTAGCTCGCGTAGTGCGAAGTGCACTTCGCGTAGCTACGCGTAGCGCTACTACGCGAACTACGCCCAGGGTTAGTACTAAGGTACCTAGGGCATGGGTACCCCAGGGATCCCTATGGGCTGCAGCATGTATTATGCCACCCTGAGGGACCCTCCAAACTTCGACTACGGGCCTGCCATTGCAGCCTGTGTGAGTTGGTGCATGCACTCTCACGGAAGATATGTTTCCTTATATCTTACATTACTGCACTTGAAACCTATAAGTCACCAATCTAGCAGGCCTTTCAGTCCAAAAGGCAGGGTGCGTGGTTCCGAGTGTAAGGGTGGCCCTGCATGAGCGGACCACCCCTACAAAGCCCGGAGTCCATTCTCCTGACTTTGTAAGTGAATCAGCCATTACAATAGAGAGATCATGCGTCATTACGTGATGACCATCTCTAAACTGGCTGGAACGAACCTGGGCATGCTTGGAATCAAACATGTTGGAATCATACCCCAACACAATATCCGGTGTTGGAGGTATGATTCCATCCATGGTAGGGCCGGTCCGGGAAGCCCTCCATGCTCCCAGGACCGATCTTACAGAGCCTGACAGCAACCTAGGGCTGCTGCCGACCACAGACACGATTCTGCCCTCCTGCTGCTGGGCTAGGACCGAGCAGGGGAAGGTAGGACAATATGTTTCTTATCACAGAGAGGTGTGGCCACCTCCCAGACAGGATTTAGTGTATTAGGCAGGGGTGGGGGGGCTTGCCAGCTCCACATAGTCTGTTAGAAGGGCACATTTGGTGCCCTCCTTGCATACTCCAGTTCAAACAAGCTCAGGGAGATATTGGCTCCCGTTCAGGTGCGAAACTGGACAAAGGACATGGGAGTTTCCTCCCCTCTGTCCAGCCCCTCCTCTGGGAGGGACCCCTGAATCATCCCAACCCTCTCCTGAGGGTACTTAAGGGCTAACTTGTGGGTGGAACCCTAGATTCATTGTGGGATTCGATTCAGCTCCAACTCCACTTCTTCTTTGACCGTCTGGATATCCTGGCCGAGTTGTGCTGACCATGCTGGACTGACCGCATCGTCCTTTGCTTTGGGACCAAGACTGCAACTAAGAAGACCCTGTCTGCTACATACCTCGTCATTCTGAAAACTCGCTGCACCATCAGTGTCTGTGGTCCATACAGGTTCCGCACTGGGCCTGTGGCCATCTAAAGACATCCAAAGGAATCTCCCTTGGAGTGAAGGAGTCACTCCCCTGCATCCGCAGGCACCGCAACACAGTCAACCGGCCTGCTGAACCTGGGCTCCAATGTATTCCAAAAGGCTCAGCACCACAGGTGGTTATTCTGGATTCCCTTGAGGCCCGAGTTGTCCTCTCATCGAGTTGAGGCCAGCATCCCTCGTTGAGCGCCCTGCAACCGAACCCCTGTGCACTGCATCGTGCATCGCTTCATCTCACGGTAACCACATCGGTTACTAAGACCGACTTGTGCCAACAGAGTTGGACGCATCGAAAGGTTCTGTCGATGAGTCTGTCCCCGCTTTAACTGACGCGCACTGACGAGGTTAGTTGGACGGACACATTCTATTGTCTTCAGTGTCACGGTGGCTCGGGTAGAGCTACTGATTCGGTGTACCCATACTTGAAGCCTCTTTTGTCAACTGACCTGTCTTCATTGAATTCGAGTGGCCTTTGTCTTCCAATTCTCCTGGACGTCTCGGATTGGCATAGACTCTGTCCCATCTGCTTTCAGGTACTTTTCGACATGAACCCGCGCCTGGGTTCCAACAGACTCTTTCATCCTTCTGCAACAGCGGTCTTGTCCGGAAGCCCTCAATTGTGCTTGAGAGTGATTGTAGGTATCCTGAGTTCGAGGGTATCAATGGGTGGGGTGGCTCCTCAACTTTCTGTCTTCCCCGGGGTATCTTCGGTGTCCACTGGGAAGGGTCTAGCCACATCAAGACTGCAACCGCAACGTACCTTGAGTAGTATTGAGTATGCGGTCATGTATCCTCTTGGCATACGACTGTCGTGGGGTACCTAGATTCTCACCTGGGGTGGTATCTTGGGTCCCTGACTCCCTACACTCTCTCAGGTCCAATCTCATCCACTATCCTGGTTTGCATTCCACTATTTTGATATATGGTGTGGTCTCCCCCTGGGGACCACTATGTATTGGTGCTTCTTACTGTTCTATTGTGAAGTATTGTGTGCATTGACAGTATATCTCCGGGCAGGAGATGTTGTATAGTGTTAGTAAGTGTGTAGTGTTTCCACCTCACGCACCACCCGCGCAAGGTCAGTGTGCACTAGTTGTCTCGCGCTGCCCGTTGGCACGCGAGCTCGTCCCATGGGTGACAGTTGGTGGAACGACGGTTGTAAGTTGAGATGCGGACAGCGTTCCTGGTGCTTGCACGCACGACTCAGCCCGTCTGTGGGAACTTTATTATTTATTGAAATAAACTTACGTTTTTACTGCTCTTCGACTCCTGAGTTACTACATTCATCGTGGCGACGAGGAGTAACGTGAAGTTCCCACACACCACCCACGCGGAAAACATAGTGAAGTATACGACATCAGCACACGAAGAATTCTTTATCATCAAGCGACGTGATCAGATTTCTTCAGACAAGTGCTGTGTGGTATCCGGAAGCAGTCAGGCGTTAAAGTTCATCTGCAGATCCCCGCCTGCAATCGACGTAGAGCACGCTGGTAGGATAGCAGAAATAGAGGAGGAGGCTTGGCGGCTTTCCGTATCATTTCTTCCGGGAAAAAGATTCTTCGTCGAAAGTATTTCGTTTCCATGGGGATAACAAAAAAAAATGCCCAGTGAAGTCTCAGCAAGCAATATCTGTGAGTCGTGTAACGAAGTACGTGCTGATTTTTAAAGTCCTGTCATCGCAAGGAGATAGCAGGTACTGTTTTAATTTGCACAATTTCACTTGGCAGTGTGGAGAAAGTACTAAATGTGACACATGCATCGCTGTCTTAATTTTGCCAATAAAACAAAAAAGCGTGCACTGACTACAACGGTGACACGCACACCTATTACATCGCATCCAACTTACAGCGTGCACTTCCATTGACAGTGACACGCACACCATTTTCACAATCAATTCTATTAGATTTAAACCATACTTCATCGAAGTCCTTCAATTGTTGGTACGTCATAGCGTGCACTGACTACACGGTGACACGCACACCATATCAGTTTTTTTTATTTTTGCCTTATGGATTTACAGAGACACACACCATTTATTTTTTAATTATCGCTCAATTTTTAAGTGTTTAATCTCTGGCGTGCACTTACAGCCACAGTGACACGCACACCTAAAGGAGTATTAGTTGCACCATATATCACACATACGTTGAGTCACTCTATTATTCTGAAATATCCTGTATTTGTTGTTTGTGCAGTACAAAAATAATACGGCTGTTTATAACTATTATCACCATGCAGGCAGTCCAGCCTCCACCTCCATTTCTAGACTCTCCTGGAGAACCACCGGTGAAATGGAGGCAATGGCTCGACGCATTTGAGACCTACTTAGGTGCAATTGGTGCGCACAGGTTCAGACCTGAGAGGAAATTTTTTTTACTCTTACACTCCTTGGGCTTTGAAGGGAGGGCTACCCTTAAACATTTGCCAGAGTCAGAAGTTGTAGAAGGTGAAGAACCAGACGAATACCAAAGCACTATAAGGAAATTAGCTAAAAGATATGATGTACAGCCTAGTGTAGTTGTTTTGAGACACAAACGTGTCCAAAAGATTGATGAAGACGTTGACACTTACATTACTGCACTAAGGAAAATGATTGCTGACTGTGAATTTGAAAACTTTAGTGAGCAGTTAGTTCACGATCAGTTTATAAGTCAATGTTCTGACAGAGCTATTAGACAAAAGTTACTGTCGCTGGAAAACCCAACTTTGGAAGAGTCCATTCGCATTGCTAAGAGTATAGAAACTTCCCAGGTTTCGGTGAAGGAACTTGAAAGCAAGTCTACAGAAGTAGTTACGCCAGTACGCCTTAATAACTACAAGAAAAACAAAGATGCACCACAAACTAGTTTCTTCAGAAGAACTGACATTTGTTTTAGGTGTGGTAATTCTGTTCATACAAAAAATGGAAGACCGTGTCCTGCAAAAAATGTGGTGTGTTGGTCGTGTGGTAAAGTAGGCCACTTTGACAAAGTATGCCAGAGTCATAAAAGAGAAAATGTAAAGATAAGATGTGTCAAAGACAACAGTGACACCGAGGATGAAGATCCTTTAGATGAGTTGAAAGGAATGATTCTAGTAGTACAGGATCGTGAGATCAGAACAGGAGATCCTAATGACTGTGTAGACCCCTGCGTTGACATAACTGTAGGAGAAAAAAAGATACGTCTTCCAGTTGATTCAGGTGCACGCATCACCATGATTACTGAGTCACTCTTTAAAGAAAAATGGGGGAGCAGGGCGTTACTTCTCCCGGATCGTGCCCCTGTGTCCTATGAAGGATGCAAAATAGACCTTCATGGTTATTTTGAAGATGTTATGGAATTCAAAAACAGACGCATACATGGCAAACTTTATGTGGCCATACATGGGTTGAATATCCTTGGGTGGTTTCACCAGGGGTTGTTTGACATGATGCTACGTCCTGGCGCAAAGGAACAAGTATTGGCCATTCGTGATTCTACACAAGTGGAAAAGCTCCTTAATAAATATCCTAAGGTCTTCTCTGGGGAACTGGGTAAAATCAAAGGTTACAAACATAGAATAAAAAGATAAAGAAGATGCTATTCCTATAAAACATAAATTGAGAAGTGTTCCGTTTAGTATAAGAGAAGAATTGGAAAAAGAGCTGGTGTCCATGCACAAGAGAGGAGTGATGGAGCCTATAGACTCTTCTGATTGGTCTTCTCCATTAGTAGTAGCACGAAAAAAAAACAATGAGCTGAGGATCTGCATTGACTTGCGCAGTTTGAACAAAGTCATTTGGCTTGACTCGCACCCTCTACCAAACATATCTGAAATGCTGGTCATGGTAGCAGGAGCAAAAATCTTCTCAAAACTCAATCTGGCGTCAGCATATCACCAGGTCGAACTTGACAAGGAATCACGTCATCTCACAGCATTTAATTCTCCCACAGGCATGTTTCAATTCTGCTGCATGCCGTTTGGCCTTGCATTGGCAGCTTCAGTTTTCCAGCGTCTGATGGTTAATCTCATCAAAGGAATAAAAAAAGTGGCAATCTTCCAAGACGATGTACTTATATACGCTGCAGACCAGTCTGAACATGATGAAACGTTGGGTCAGGTACTTTCAACATTCCAAAACCATGGAATTGTGCTTAAGCGTGACAAATGTGTGTTCTCTAAAGACTCTGTGGAATACTTGGGACACATAATCTCTAGCAACGGTGTCATGCCAAAACCCAGCCTTGTGCAAGCAATAGTGGATGCCTCAGCCCCAAAGGACAAAACAGGAGTAAAATCACGTTTCATACATGATTATGCCACCAGAATACGCCCCATATCTAATTTGCTAAAACATCAGACTGAGTTTGTATGGGATCAGAAATGTAAGCACGCATTTGAATGGCTCAAAACACAACTCACCTTCGTCAAAGCTCTAAAACCATTTGATCCCTCGTTACGCTGCACAGTGACTGTAGATGCTAGCTGTTATGGTCTGGGTGCTGTCCTGACCCAGGATGTGGGTACTCAAGAACACACCATTGGTTTCGCATCTAGGGTACTGAGGGACTCTGAATCTCATTATTCGGTCATAGAGAAGGAAATTCTTGCGTGTTGGTGGGCGATTGAAAAGTTCAAGTGCTACCTATGGGGAAGAAAGTTTACCCTACAAACACCACAAACCATTAGTGGCCATCTTGGGGAACACCAACCATCGCAACACCACACCACGTATAGCCCGCCTTGCATCCAAACTGCTCCAATTCAACTTTGATGTTGTACACGTCTCTGGAGGAAAGAACGTTCGAGCTGATGCACTCTCACGCTTACCTCCTATTCCTAATGAGTCTGTAGTTGAAGAAATGCACATTGACGATGATGAACATGAAGACTGAATAATTGCAAGTGTAGAATTACAAAATGTGTGTTCTGTTGGTGAAAGCAGTTGGCGTTCTGCCATGGATTCTGATGAAATTTTGAATGATGTAAAAAAATACATTATTAATGGGTGGCCAAAAGAGAGAAATGTTAATGTTGATATTCAGTCATTTGTTAAAGTCAATGATGAGCTGTCACTTGAAGATGGTCTTATTTTCAGATTAGATAAATTAGTTCCCCCTGTCAGTATTAGAAAGACTCTTTATCTAAAGCCCATGAGGGTCACCTGGGAGCCACTCTAACTAAACGTAGAATTCGTGAATACTTCTGGTGGCCCCAAATGGACAGGGACATTGTTGATCTAGTCAGGGAATGCACTATTTGTGCGAGTAGTGATAAGACACTACTCACATCCAATCCACCTCTCACTCCCATGACACTTCCTGAGAATCCCTGGGATAAAGTGGGTATTGATGTTATGGGTCCTTTCCACACTGTACCCCATCAGACTCAGTTTGCCATAGTGTTAGTTGACTACTACTCTAAATGGCCCGAAGTCAAATTTGTACCTAAAGCAGATTCTAAAGAGATTTTGGAATTCATGAAAGAGATCTTCATGAGGGAAGGTTTTCCAAAAACTGTTATCTCCGACAACGTAGTACAATTGGTCTCGGCTGATGTTGAGGAATTCCTTAATGAATCCTCTATAACCCATCTAAAAAGCTCACTTTATCATCCTCAAACTAATGGGCTGGTGGAGAGGCTCAACAGAGTCATTGGGGATTGTATAAGGTGGGCCATTGATCATAACAAAGATGTTCCTGCTGCTGTAAGAACTATGCTGTGGTTCTACAGGCCCACACCCCACTCAACCACGGGTGTCTCTTCCTTTGAACTTCTCAAAGGCAGGAAGCCTAGTACCGACTTTAGGCCAGCATGGATGTCTAAGTGGTTCAAACGCAGTACATCTGCAGTAGAGCTTGATGTTATGGTTAGAACAAAAGTTGGTGACGTCCAAAATAAACAAAAGACATACTTTGATTCTAGGAAACATGTCTCCAACAGGGAATTTGCTGTAGGTGACTTAGTCAAAATAAAGAGGCATGGTTTTGTCAAAAAGGGAGAATCTAAGTTCAGCGAACCTGTCTCCATTGATAAGATATGTGGTAGTGCAGTACGTGTCAACAAGTGTAATTGGTGGAATATGAACAAAATTGTGAAAGTCTGTGATAATGCTAATGAGCGGTCAAGAGTAAGTTCTGATGTGGCCCGTTCACACTATCCTGTTGCCAGACACTGTGATGTTGATGTTCTCGATAACCCTCTTGCGTTTCCAAGGAGGAGTTCCAGAGTTGTCAGATTACCCTCGAGGTACAGGTGATTTCTCTTCTGTCTCTTTGCTCTTGTTCACTTTCTCTCTTTCTTTCTTTCTCTCTCTCTCTCTCTCTCTCTCTCCCCCTCTCTTGCTCTCTCTCTTCTTCTCTGCTATCTCTTTGTTCTCTTCTCCTAAGAAAAGGAGATATATGTAGTGTTTCCACCTCATGCGCCACCCGCGCGAGGTCAGTGCGCGCTAGTTGTCTCGCGCTGCCCGTTGGCACGCAAGCTCGTCCCATGGGTGACAGTTGGTGGAACGACAGTTGTAAGTTGAGATGCGGACAGCGTTCCTGGTGCTTGCACGCACGACTCAGCCCGTCTGTGGGAACTTTATTATTCATTGAAATAAACTTACGTTTTTACTGCTCTTCGACTCCTGAGTTACTACAAAGTGATTGTAATAAATATCTATTTTTATAGGTACACTGTGTGGGTCTTTTTCACTTAGCCTATACTAAGGATTGGATACTGGTAAACCAAACTGCTTTACACTCCTCCTCCTAGACTAAGCCTGAAGGCTGCTCTCCACAGCTACCACTTAGAGAGGCTTGTAAGGTTGTCTAAACCACTAAAATCACCATAAGGTTTGTCTGGATTAGTGCAGGGGGGCTACACTTACATAAGTGAGCATCATATACTAAGCCAGCCTCTCACACCACTCATGACAACTCAATGTACAGTTGTTGAATATGGTTGTATGATGGAAGAACGCTTGCAACTACCATGCATGCGTTTACTTCACCGTCAGTACAACGCATGTGGCATTACCGCGCATGCAGTTACAGAACAAATGTTTACAATGCATATGGCTTTACCACGCAAGCCTTTACCACAACAATTTCGCTGTGAAGTCATGATTGATAAAGACATATGCGAGGCATACAGTGACATGAGTATCCCAAACCTCCCCCCCCCCACAGTTCAGGGGCAGCGGACTCGAAACGTGCGCTATTCAGGCCACTGGAGACCACAATGATCCATCGCCAGAGTCAATCCTGACAGAGACTTTCAGACACTTGAAAATCGGCAACTAATCACCTCTCTCAGGCTGCCCGAATCAAACAACTTGAGTAGGCACCCTTGAAAACTGGTACATATACTCCTCTGTCGGGCTGCCCAGGTCAAACAGCCCGAGTCGGCGCCCTTGAAAACCGGCAATTATGCACCTCTCTCGTGCTGCCTGGGTCAATCAGCCCGAGTCGGTGCCCTCCTTAAGCATGAGCCAGTCCTCAACAGGGATCTCCAGCACCAGTGCAAAGAGGGGACGAATGATCCCAAACTCAAGCCTCCCGGTCAATGGACCACAATTTCCCCGGTATGTAGTGTGGCGCACTCACTGCCGCAGCCCAAGTCGGGGGCCGTCAGTCTCTCAGGTAGTTCCGGCTCCAGGAGTCAGTGCCTCGTCACGTATCCTCCCCGGGCAGCCATCTGGCACATCCCTGCTGCCTCACCGAGGACCGCCAGAGGCTGAATAAACTTGGAATGCAGTCAGGAGTGCTGGTGCAGGGTGTATGGTGCCCGATCGCAGGAGATGAGACAGTCCACCTGCTGCAGGGAAGAGAGGGACACAAAAACCCCCAGGTATTCCTCCATCTCAATGCGGTCATGACCATTACCACAAATTCACCATGTCCATTACCACGAAACCTTTACCACAAACGTACCGTTACTACGCATGTCGATTTTGTTGTAAAGGCATGCGTGGTAAAGGCATATTCATGGTAAAGGATTCGTTGTAGTGGACATGCGTGGTAAAGGATTGTTCACTGTAAACGATTCGTGGTAATGGCCATGCGTGGTTTTGACCGCGTTGTAATGGCTGTTTCCCTTGAATATGAACTGTTGTAAAATATGACACCGGCCACAGCAATGGTCAGGAATATGATGCATGAGGACCATCTCATGAACACGGTTGTTCCAGGGAGAGGCAGAGTTCTTTGATGGCCAAGATTAGACAGAGATCCTCAGCAGGTTCTGGTGCGGCGGCACCCAGAGAGCGATCAGGGGTGACTTGTCGAGGAGAACCACCCGTAGTGCTGCGGTGCTTGCAGTAGGCAATGACGTCGGCATGAGTGGTGATGATGATGCACTGTTGGCCATTGATTTCTACCGGCAGGCGGGCGGGGTATAGCATTCTGTACTTCACTCCCTGCTTACGCAATATGTTCTTGGCATCAGTAAACTTGCACCCTGCCTCCTGGACTGCAAGGCGGAAGTCTGGGAACATGGGCAGAGTAGAGCTCTGGTACTGAAGTAGGCCTTGTTCGCGCACTAAATGTACCACTATCTCTCTATCCCTGTAGTTCAATAAACGGACAATAATTGGCCAAGGTGGGGTGCCCGGAATGGGCATCGAGCCGAGAGATCTATGGGCACGTTCCACAACAAAGGTGTCAGTGAATGATTGTTTGCCAAACAGTTCTAAGAGTAGATTTTCAACAAAGATATCAGGGCAGCCCATTTTTGTAGATTCCGATACCCCCAATATGCAAAGGTTATTGCGGCGTGACCGCGATTCTAGGTCCTCAATTTTAGCATCGTTTTGTTTAGGAGTCGTTCAACTCTTTCCAAGCGCTTCACAATGTTAACAGCATCATCTACTATTTCAGAAATGCAGGGTTCAGCACCATCCAGACGGGAAATGTGGCGGTCGATTCGCTCTCCCAATCGATCAAGGAGGCTGGTTAGTGTGTCAATGCAAGTGGCGATGGACTTGAAACCTGCCCGTAGCTCAGCCATTATGGCTGTGCCCTCAGAGGGCGTCATAGGTATGCCCTTCTCAGTATCGGATAGGGAATGTTGTTGTTGCCGTGCACCCCTGGGTGGGTCAAAGGTTAGTTTCTTTCGGCAAGGGTCTCCGGGCCCCATGATGGTGATGGTCTCAGCTGGGCCTCTATAGTACATAAGGAGGAGGAGGCAGCCACAAGACAACGTGTGATTAGGTACAGAATCTCCAGGCCTCATAGGTGGTACCCACTAGAGGTGGGGCCTCAGTGTGACCATGCGCTGGGGGTAGAACAACTATCCTGGTTCTTGTGGAGGATAATATGTGGAGGGGAGCTGGGGAGGCAAGTCTAAGGTGCAGAGGAGACCACAAGCTCCAGCTGCAGCACAAGCATAAATGGGGGAAGGAAAGAAGTCGGAGATAGGGGATCCCGTGGGCCTCAAGCAAGGTGAGACAGCAGGGGGGAGCCCGGAACAATGTCCCAATTTGTGTGAAATGAAATTTGAAATTTGTACTTGTAAAGCGCACCCATACCCCCAAAGGGGTGTCCAGGCGCTGTACGCATACCGCTGTGGAACCCTTCCTGGCTTTTCCCTGTGAAATGTCCACTCCTGGGCACCCCCAGGGTGAAGCCAGGCATCCCAGCGCTGTTGGGGCCGTTGTGGAGATTAAGCAAGCTATTGCCCAGAGTTGCAGAGTGGGACCCATGATTAGAATAGGCCCCGAGGCGAGAATTATCAGGTCCGAGGAAATTGAGCCCAAGACCCACCGAGGCGGGAATTGAACCCTGGTCCCGGGCCAGATCTCTGCATCAGGGTCTGCCGCTCTAACCATTGAGCCACACTTCTCCACTGTGACAGATGTGGATTACCAGAATCAGTAGGGGGAACTGCAGAGGTCGGTTCCGGTGATGATATTACAATCTCCTGGGCAGCAGTGGCAACCGAGCAGGGTGTGCCCAGCAGCTCGGGCCAGTAACAGCAGGCCCAGGCCCTCAGCAGTTGCTGCAGCATCCAAGCCCTAAGGTGTGATAGAGCCCCATGTTTTCGTGAAATTTGTAGGGGTGCATTATAATCACCTTTAGTCTGCACCCGCATATATCCAGTTGTGTATCAATGAATAGCCAGTAAAATGTAGTTCTAAACCACATTATTAGAGTGAATAAGAGAGTAGTTGTGCTGTTATAATCATGTAATTGTAATGCTTAATTGAAACGTGTTTAAAATGATGCATAGATGATTTACTTCATGTGTAGTTAAAGGTGCAGTAGTTAACGTGTATGATATTAAGTTGCACGTGTAGTTTATTTTTGCATTTGCAATGTATGAGCCTATGCTTAAAGAAGTAATTAAGAATTGTGTGTTTAAATTGTGTAAAGGCCTGTCTGCATATACGCCAAGGAAAGGCCTGTTCGTTGTTATGTTAGCTTATTTTGTAGGCAGAGAAGGTGTTCTTTTGGAAAGGCTCTCTGGGCACAGTTGGTAGATTCTTACAGAGAGAAAGTCGGTTGAAATGTATCTTCTTTTGCAGGTGCAAGGACAAATGCCTTGTTAGCGAAAGACTGGCTCTTTGTTTCAGGAGTTAGGGTGGTGGGAGGCATTGAGATGGGAGTATACTGGAATGTAGGGATGATGCTTTCAGCGGAGAAGGTGCCTGGGACTCAAGGTCACTGTAACCGTCCTGGATGAAGTAAGAGTTTTGATGGAAAAGTACAAGAAAGAAAGACCTGGCCGAAGAGGCCTGACAAGGGCGTGTTCAATTGTATTTGGATTTTGTATTAGGGACAGTGCCCCGAGGGAGGAGGCAGAGAAGAGGTAGATGAGACCAGAGAGAAAGACAGAGAGAAATATTTTAGGAAGGAGCATCTTAGAACGAGCTCGAAATGCTAAGTGAGTGCACTTCTTAGGAAGTCTTCACAGCTGACACCTTTTCTTTTACTCTTGCCTTGGAAATTCGTTAAGTAGGTATGTCACCTTAGTGATAGAGTAGGGACAGCTAATGGTTTTATGTTAATTTAGGTAAATGAAGAATAATATAGAGATTGGAGCAGTTATCGCTTGTTTAATACTTCTGGAGCTAACGATTCTTCTTATTTTGGGTCGGATGAGACTCCTGCGTAGGATGTTGTTTGTATTAGTGCCCATCTATTTCTTTAACCTCGTGTTGAGGTGCTTGCATGTGCAGTTATTCTTGGCTGTAATAAACCCACAAAATTTAATTCGGAGTCAGTGGTTTTTAAGGAAAACTAGATTCTAAATTGTCGCATAACTGAAAAAGATTTTCTTCCCTTCACACTATTCAGCAGGTAAAAAGATCCTGGCGACCTGAAGATTCTTAGAAGTGCTAAGATAAGAATCAGCGTTATCAGGTGCACCGCTCCAAATCTCAAGCCCGATGCCCCGCCTAACAATACGGCGTCTCTCAGGAATATCTGCCCAGTGCAAGGCGGGGAGTCTCCACGGGCAGCCACACACCTCAGCAGCTATAGTGTTGATGGGTGCTCCACACAGCAGTGGGGAAATAGCAGTGCAGGCTGGCCTCACTGATCCGGCACACCTACAGGGGACTCGAGGAACTGACCCAGAGTAGGAGCCGATATAGCACGGTGACCCAATGCTTGGGCTCATCCGCAGCCCTTGTCGCCACGAGGCCTCTGAACACAGCATCAGGTCGTAGGGCCCCCGCTTAAAGCCAATCTACAACCATCCTGGTTACAGTTGCATGGAAGCGAGGGCATACACACACAAGGCAGTCGTGCATTATATCGCCGTTAGGGCCACTTTGGGATGATGAAGAAACATGCGGTCCGACCATTTTCAGGGCTGTGGATGTCAGAGCTTCACTGGCATGCAGCCATCTTGGTCAACCGTGTGGCCACGCCCCCCACTTATAGTTGCTTGAGATAACTATCACTGGTGAATTTCAATGGTTTTGTTTGGGCGGCCAACCCCCCGATGCGCCTAACCTCCAGTGACATATGCCCTTTAGCCTGTGGCCAGGGCCTGTGGCCAAACTCATCAGGCGTTTTACCTCCTGCAGTGCACAACCTTCGGATGTGCACAGCTGGGGGTTATGTGCAGTGCCTGGCCTTCTGCCAAGCACTTCACACCCAACCCTCTGCTGGCAGCCAACCCCCCGCTGTGTGCAGTGATGGATCGGGCACAGGGCCCCGCCACAGCTGACTATGTGTAACATTATATAGGGTCTCTTTTTACATAAGGCAGAGCGGGCTTTGTCAAATGTTTGCAGAGTGGTGGAGAAAGTGGCACGTGGCCTCCGAAGATCTCTTAGCAATACCACTGTGTGGGACTTACTGGAGGTAACAGGAGGAGAGTTGGCCCCCCAAGGACAACCTTGGGGGCCAACTACCCCTCCTATTACCTCCAGTAAGTCCCACACAGCAGCATTGGTAAGTTCTCAAAGCAGGCCACGCCCCCTTTGCCCACCACACTGCAAACGCGCTCCCTGGCGTGCGCTTGGATGGGGATTAAAGTCCCCTTTGCTGCTGGGGGTCGTTAGGGGCCGACTAGCCTACCTGACACCTCCAGTAAGCCCCAGATAGTGGGATTGCTGATACATGGACACAGGCCACGCCCCTTTTCTACACCACTCTGCAAACACGCCTCCTGGAGCGCTCTTGGTTGGGGGATGAAGTCCCCTTGCCTCCTGAGGGTCCCAGGGGGCCAACTAGCCCTCCTGTTATCTCTAGTGAGCCCCACACAGCTGGATTGCTGAGAGTGGTCCGAGGCCAAGCCCCCTTTTAACACCACTGTGCAAACACGCCTCCTGGTGCACTGCTGCTCGGGGGATGAAGTCCACTTTAGTTCTGAGGTCCTCAGGACACAAGAGGACCTTATCGCCCCACCAGCAATGCGCCAAGAGGCACGTTTGCAGAGTTGTGTAAAAAGGGGCGTGGAGAAAATGGGGGCCATCACTAGAGAGGCTCTGCAGCTCCTCCACCATCCCCCGTCAATCCGACAATTAATCCGAGGGCACAAATGCCCTAATTGTTGTGGGCAGAGCTGCGGACAGAGAACGGCACCGCCCGGGCCAGCCGTGGTTATCACGCTGCGCGCACTGGCGCAGATACAGCTCGGAGAAGGGGCGCGGCCTGGGCCGGGAGCTGCAGCCGGGGACTCAATTGCAGGAGTGGCCGAGTGACACATCGTAGGTGAGCCCCCCACCCGGAAACAGAACTGATGTGGCAGAGAATGAGGCCCGTGGGAATGCGGCGTGCAACACCCGTGTGACCCGGCGAGGCAAGGGCTCTGACTCGCGGCCGAGCAGAAGACGGAGGGAGGCGTGAGGTACAGCAGACCAGCGGAATAGTGCGGCAGCCAGGATGGGCAGACATAGTGGTTGGCCCACACGCATAGCCTCCAGAGCGCTGAGGATTACCCATTGACCGGGCAAATTAACAGGAACCTCCCAGGCAGCAGGCAGCAAAGCGGAGAGACCCGGAACGGCAGCACGTCTTGACGGAGCCAGGGAGGGGTCCAAAAGCTACTCTGCAGATATATTTTAAGGGCCAGAATGCAGCAGTGCTGAGACCCACGCCGGCGGTAAGGCTGACACCGCAATTCATTAAGTGCTAGCTCCCTGTGCCCAGTGGTAAATATCAGAGACTCAGGGCGACGAGTATAGTACTCCAGGACCAAAGGAGCAACAAGTGCCATACTCACATGGAGGTGCTAACCCTTGGAGGAGACCCCAGCAGCGCAGAGGAATTGCAAACAGACCCACTAACCAAGACTGGCGAGAGTGCGTAATTTTGCAGCACCAGGATAACAGTGGTGCAGCCGGTCGGTGGTGGGGAACCCGAAAGGCTGCGTGCGACCTCCTATCACACGGACAGGCAGTGGTGAGTACTGGCACCTACCTAAGTTGCTCAACGCGTGGCAGAGTGTGGCTTGCGACGGTGGGGGGGAAGAGGCCAGCGCGGCACACACCAGACGAAGCTCGATAAATATACCTGTGCAAACGGCCCCTCAGAATTATCAGAGCATGAGACTGCTCGGGCGCCGAGCCCCACACAATTGAAGACACCTGAAGTCACGCTGCAAGACATTATGGAGACACTGAATAACGTGCATACCTCCCTGAACACGCGAATAGGCTCGATTTCTATAGAACTTGCCCTAATACGAGCCGACTTCAAGAAAATGTCTGCAAGGGTATCAGAGGTCGAAACCACGACGGCAACTCTCTCCTAAGACACGGTAGCATTGCAGCGCCAGGTGCGGAAGCTGGAAGCAGACAACAAGATTATGGCCGCCAAAATTGATGATCAAGAGGGGCGCTCGCGGCGCAACAACATTAGAATCATTGGAGTGCCGGAGAAGATGGGGGGACCAGCTCTGGATCTATTCGTGGAAGACCTTGTCAAAAATCATTTGCAGCCCCGGGGTCTCTCCAACTACTTCTCAGTGGAATGGGCCCACCGGGTACCGGGAGGCAGACCCCGACCGGGAGCCCCCCCAAGACCCATCCTGGCCCACATTTTTAATTTTCGTGACCGAGACTTAATACTCCAAACGGCCAGAGCTGCCCCTCCGCTGAGAATAGGTCAAACTACAGTAACAATTTTTCCGGATTACACGGCGGAGGTAACAAGACAGCGCCGCAGTTTTCTTGAAGTTAAAAAGGAACTGAGGAACGTGAACTCAGGTACTCTATGCTCTTCCCGGCAAAATTGCGTGTTGAAGCCGAGGGTAAGACTTGGTTTTTTACGACGCCTGCAGAAGCCCAGGAATGGTTGGAGGGATGGCGGCAACCCGTAAAGCCGGGAAAAACAGGCAGAAGAGTCAACCACCACCCACGGGGCACGACACTGCTGGAATCAGATGGGACACAACCAGGGGATGAATCCATACAGGCAAGAGGCGGCGAGTGAGAAGATCCCCTCACAGATTTGACCTCGCGATTGAGATTGCATCTCAAAACTGTAAGAATTTACTATCCAATTTAAATGACCATGCACTTGTTCAGTGGGACCATCGCCCTGAGATCACGACGACCGCACTGGAGGGCTGTACACGGCCGTCATGGGGACAAAAACCGGAATAGTCACATACCAGTAGGCAGTAGACTCCACTTCAGTATTGCGCTCTTTACACCACAAAAATGTTAAATTGTGCTAAGATAAGTTTGCATGCATACTACGCTACAATGAGGGTTGGTCCCGGTGGGAGCTGCTAGACTGCTCTCTCCCCCACAAAAGTATTAGGTAATGGAAACAAGCACTCTGTGTTGTTGGGGAGGCGGGTAGTTTTAAGTCCGTCATGCAGGGAGGCAGGGAGGGGGTGGGTAAGGGAACAGAGTTATGGGGTTTATGTTCATTGTATTTGAAATGTTCACACCGGTTCATAGTACGAACTTACTGCCTCAGCACTACACCTCTGATACATGGTACAGTTGCTCCTTTTTCCATAATGACGGTATATGACGCAGCTGATGTCATCACCTAACGTGACGAATATACCGCCAGGGCCTCACTCTTTGAATGGACCACCTCTTTCAATCCTGTCCTGGAACGTAAACGACCTCAGTGGTAAAATAAAGAGGGGGTTAGTCCTCCAATATTTAAAATGACAGGCACCAGCAGTGGCCCTGATCCAAGAGTTGCATTTAGTGGGGTCAGCATGTAAGGCCTTAGATAGATGGGGCTTCCAAATGGTGGCACATTCCGAGTTTACCTCGGGCTCTCGAGGGGTGGGTATTCTGGTAAGGAAGCAATTCCCACTTATCATAAAAAAACATGGACAGAAGACCAGGGACGCTTTGCAGCCATATCATGCCAGTGGGAGGGGCGGGCATTCAACATAGTATCGGTATATATCCCACCTGCGTTACATTCGGTGGCCCTTCCCGCCCTTAGCGCATTCCTACTCACGTTGCCACAGGGGGAACTTCTCATGGGAGGAGATTTCAACGCCACGATTAACGATGCCCTAGATCATAAGCCACCCCGGGATCAACGCAGTACATCCTCACGATTTGCGGACTTCCTCGATGCACTCGGCCTCATGGATGTTTGGCGTTCTCAATTTCCGCAAACACAGCAATACACTTTTCACTCCGGGGCACACAACAGCCTCTCTAGAATTGACTACATACTCACACTGGCTGATACTTTAGGGAGGCTGGAGGGGGCGACACATCTACCAAGGGGTATCTCTGACCATTCCCCGGTCTTTGTTAGATACAGGTACCACGCCCCAGGCCAACGAAGCGTCTTCCCAATCTACCCGTGATTTCTTAAAAACCCCAAGATCTGGAAAGGCCTCAACAAAACCACGCAGCACTACTTTAGCGAAAACGAACACTCAGTAGCCTCACCGATAATATTATGGGAAGCGTATAAACAGTACTACGGGGTCAGGCAATTTCACTAATTGTAGCGCACAAAAAAGAAAAACGGGAGCAGATAGAGGCTGTTGAGCTAGAGATGAGTAGAGCAGAGGCCGTGCACTCTCAGACTCCCACTGCATCTACCGCACACACACTGAATTTGAAAAGAAAAAAAAAAAAAAAGAATATAGAGACTATGGGGCCGATTCCGCTCTCGGCCGTGGGGCTCGAATCGGATTCGGCTTAACCGGATCCGATTCGAGCCCTATTTCCCGACCGAGTCGTACGCGCGTCCGGGCGAGCGAGTACGATGCGACTCGCCGACCGACTCGTCCGGGCGTCCCGACCGCTCCGACCGACTTCGCTCCCGGGTCGAACCGCACCGACCGACTCGCTCGGACTCGACTCGCACCCCGCAATGGAGACGTTCCCCGGCCGGGTGAGTACGATGCGCGCCGCGAGCAGTCCGACCGAGCCGCGCACTCCGGCTCCAAAGAGCAGTCAGAGACGTACTTTGGGGGTCCGTGTCCGACCCCCCTGTACGCGTAGCCACGCGAGTCGCACACAGGGGGGACCCATGGGTCCCCCCTACCTGTGCGTGTACGGCGCAAGTCGCTTCGCCGCGTACACGCTGTAGGGGGTGCCCTTGACCGCCACGCACCCATTGAGTCAATGGGAGCCCGCGTACGCGTTGTACGACCGGCTTCCATTGACTTCAATGGGAGTCCGACCGACTCGAGTCCGATGGCATACGTGCGCATCGTACTCATTCGGTCGGGCTGCCAGAGTCCGATTCGGTCGGAAATCTCTCCGAGTCCGGCTCGGTCGGAGAGATTTCCGGCCCGAATCGGAATCGGCCCCTATATGTGGGAAGAAGCAAAAGACAAGCTTACAGCAACTCAATATAAGATCTATGAAGCCGGGGATAAAGCAGGCAAACTTCTAGCATGGCTGTATAAAAGGGAATGGGCCAGTCGTTGGGTGGCACGGCTACAAACTGATAGCGGGGACAACATAACAGATCCGCAAAAGATCGTTCACACTCTGGCACTCCACTACGAACAGATATACACACCGCTAGCCACAGCCACACTTGAAGAAGCACAGGACTTCCTTAGGGATATCCAGATGCCTACACTATCAACAGCTGAAGCGCAGAAACGTGAGGCGGATCTAACGACGGCCGAAATAGCACTAGCCATATGTGCCATACAATTAGGAAAAGCGATGGGTCCTAATGGTATACCCATTGAGCTCTACAAAAAAGCGGCGACCACACTTACACCTCATCTGCTCCACATGTTTGAGGCCAGCCTAGAGGCAGGTGAACTCCCCAAAGACCAGCGACTGGCAACTATAGTCGCAATCCACAAACCCGGTAAGCCCGCGCAGGAATGTATGTCCTACCGGCCAATATCACTTCTTAGCACGGAGGCCAAAATACTGGCAAAAACATTGGCCGTCCAACTACAACCTTATCTTACAAAATTAGTTCACCCAGACCAATCCGGGTTTATGCCCGGTAGGAACACGGCACTAAACCTGAGACGCCTCCATGGCGTGCTGGCACGTAAACATACCATTGAAGAAGATGCAGTCATTCTATCCCTAGACGCACACATGGCCTTTGACATGGTAGAATGGCCTTTCCTTTTTGCCGTCCTGAAACATATGGGCTTTGGCCCCAACTTCTGTGCCTGGGTGCAGTTATTATATACATGGCCTCTGGCGCAGGTGGTAGTCAATGGTCAAATATCAGCTGCTTTCCCATTGGGGCGAGGAACTCGACAGGGTTGCCCCCTGTCCCCACTCTTGTTTGCCCTGGTGTTGGAGCCACTGGCGGCCTGGATAAGAGCGACCCTTGACCTTACCAGGTAGGTCGCTCCCCCGCCACACAGCTCCGCCTGTGGTGTCCTGCCCGCTGCTGGTAAGCTCGCCCCTCTGCTTGTGGCCTCGGTGCCCGTTTTCCGTCTGTTTCCCTCGCTGCCCCCACTGCATTGTGTCCATTTTCTTCTGTTTCCCTCGCTGCCCCCACTGCATTGTGCCCATTTTCTTCTGTTTCCCTCGCTGCCCCCACTGCATTGTGTCCATTTTCTTCTGTTTCCCTCGCTGCCCCCATTGCATTGTGCCCATTCTCCGTCTGTTTTCCTCGCTGCCCCCACTGTATTGTGTCCATTTTTTCTTTCTGTTTCCTCGCTGCCCCCATTGCATTGTGCCCGTTTTCCGTCTGTTTCCTCGCTGCCCCCACTGTATTGTGTCCATTTTTCTTTCTGTTTCCTCGCTGCCCCCACTGTATTGTGTCCATTTTTCTTTCTGTTTCCTCGCTGCCCCCATTGCATTGTGCCCGTTTTCCGTCTGTTTCCTCGCTGCCCCCACTGTATTGTGTCCATTTTTCTTTCTGTTTCCTCGCTGCCCCCATTGCATTGTGCCCGTTTTCCGTCTGTTTCCTCGCTGCCCCCACTGTATTGTGTCCATTTTTCTTTCTGTTTCCCTCGCTGCCCCCATTGCATTGTGCCCGTTTTCCGTCTGTTTCCTCGCTGCCCCCACTGTATTGTGTCCATTTTTCTTTCTGTTTCCTCGCTGCCCCCACTGTATTGTGTCCATTTTTCTTTCTGTTTCCTCGCTGCCCCCATTGCATTGTGCCCGTTTTCCGTCTGTTTCCCTCGCTGCCCCCACTGTATTGTGTCCATTTTTCTTTCTGTTTCCCTCGCTGCCCCCACTGTATTGTGTCCTTTTTGCCTTCTGTACCCCTCGCTGCCTCTCTCCACTCCCGCCGCTGCGTCCCCTGCGGCCCCGCCCCCCTGACTGCCCATTCGCTGCCCCTGCCTCCCAGCTGCTCCTCCCTCCCACCTCCCCATATATGGCGGCCGCTGCGCGACCGCGCAGCTGGCGCGCCGAAGGCGCGCCTAAGGCAAGCCCGTCTGCGCCCGTCCGTGCCTGGACCGCGCCCAGCGCCAGACCCCCTGGGCCGTGCGCCCCCCGCACCAGCCTCGAGGACCGACGCCGATACGATGCCACCACACTCCACGCTCTCAACTCCCGGACGGACGCACAACTGCTTCAAGGCCGCCCCGAAACGCACCCATGGTCCCTTCACCTGCCGGAACTGCAGCTACACCAGCCTCAGAGCCACCGAGGCGCCTGCCAAGAAGGACCTCAACCACCTCCGATGCATCCTACTGAACACCCGCTCCGCACGCAAACACGCCCGTCGAGCTCTGGGACCTGCTCGACACATCATCACCAGATGTCGCCTTCCTGACAGAGACCTGGATGAACGACTCCTCCGCCTCGACATCGCCATAGCCATCCCAGACGGCTATAAGATCACCCGCAGAGACCGCGTCAACGCAGTAGGAGGAGGAATCGCCATCATCCACAAGAACACCATCAGGGTCTCGACCAGCACCGACAACACTCTCAGCACCGCCGAACACATGCACTTCCAGATCCACACGGACCCCAACACCACCCTTAGAGGCACCCTTGTCTACAAACCCCCTGGGCCCCGACCCCAGTTCAGCGACTCCATCGCCGACTTCATCAGCACGCACGCCCTGACCTCTACCGACTACATCCTCCTCGGAGACCTGAACTTTCACCTGGAGAACAACAACGACAGCAACTCCACCACCCTGATCGACAACCTCGCCAACCTCGGTCTGAGCCAGCTCGTCACAACACCGACCCATTCCGCCGGCCACACGCTTGACCCCATCTTCTCCTCAAGCTCCCACGTCTCCTTCAGCCACACCACGGAACTCCTCTGGACCGACCACCGCTGCATCCATTTCACCTTCCAGAAACCCACCACACACCACCGCACCCAACAGATCCCACGCCGCTGCTGGAGCAAAGTCACCGAAGACCAACTACGGGCAACCCTCGCTCTCAGCCCTCCCTCCGACCCATCCAACACCGACGACGCTGCCTGCAACCTCAGACGATGGATGGACGACTGTGCCAACACCCTCGCCCGCTGAAAAACTCACCTACAGTGACACCACCAAAAGAGCCTGCTGGTTCACCTCGGAACTCCTAGCTTCCAAGCGTACCTGCCGGAAACTAGAGAAGAAATGGCACAGTGATAAGACACCGGACAGCCACGCAGCCCACAAAGACGCCATCCGTAACCACCACCACCTCATCAAGTCCGCCAAGAGAATCTCCTTCAAAGACCGCCTCGACAACAACGCACACAACAGCAAGGAGCTTTTCAACATCGTGAAGGAACTCTCCAACCCCAGCTCCAACACCAACGACATCCCGCCGTCGCAACCCCTGTGCGATTCCCTCGCCACCTTCTTCCACCGCAAGATCGCCGACATCCACAACAGCTTCAACACCCAGACAGCCCCAACTAAGATCGATGCACCAGACCCGCCGCACACCATCGACCACGACCCCCTGCCAGCCTGGGCCAGCGTGAACATCGAGGACACCATCAAGACCATGAGCACAATACACTCCGGCTCCCCGTCAGACCCTTTCCCACACCACATCTTCAACAAAGCCAGCAGCTCCATCGCACCCCACCTGTGCAACATCATCAATCTCTCCTTCGAGACCGCAACCTTCCCAGAGAGCTGGAAACACGCAGAGATCAACGCCCTACTCAAAAACCCAAGGCGGACCCGAGAGACCTCAAGAACTTCCGGCCCATCTCCCTGCTTCCGTTCCCAGCCAAGGTCATCGAGAAGATCGTCAACAAACAGCTAACCCGATACCTCGAAGAAAACAGCATCCTGGACCCATCCCAATCGGGGTTCCGCAGCAACCACACCACTGAGACTGCCCTCATCGCCGCCACCGACGACATCAGGATCCTGCTGGACAACGGTGAGACCGCAGCCCTCATCCTGCTGGACCTCTCCGCCGCCTTCGACACTGTCTGCCACCGCACTCTACGCGCACGCCTCCACGACGCAGGGATCCGAGACAAGGCCCTGGAATGGGCCACCTCCTTCCTCGCCGGCAGAACCCAGAGAGTCCGCCTCCCACCATTCCGATCCGAAGCCTCCGAGATCATCTGCGGCGTACCCCAGGGATCGTCCCTCAGCCCAACACTGTTCAACATCTACATGGCCCCGCTCGCACGCATCGCCAGACAGCACGACCTCAACATAGTCTCCTACGCCGACGACACTCAACTGATCCTCTCCCTCACCAAGGACCCCCTCGCTGCCAAATCCAACCTCCATGAAGGAATGAAGGCCGTCGCCGATTGGATGAAAATCAGCTGACTAAAACTGAACACGGAGAAGACAGAGGTCCTCATCCTCGGCTCCAACCCCTCAGCCTGGGACGACTCCTGGTGGCCAACGATGCTGGGAGCAGCCCCGACACCCACCGACCACGCACGCAACCTGGGAGTCATCCTCGACTCAACGCTCTCCATGGCCAAGCAAGTCAACGCAGTCTCATCCTCCTGCTTCAACACCCTCCGCATGCGTCGCAAGATCTACAGGTGGATCCCGACAGACACAAGAAGAACAGTCACCCAGGCCCTCGTCAGCAGCAGACTTGACTATGGGAACGCCCTCTACGCGGGAGCCCCGGCCAAGCTCATCAAGCGACTGCAACGCATACAAAACGCCTCCGCACGCCTGATCCTCGATGTACCACGCCACAGCCACATCACCCCTCACCTGAGGAACCTGCACTGGCTCCCCGTCGACAGGAGAATCTCCTTCAAACTCCTCATCCACGCACACAAGGCACTCCACAAGACTGGCCCAGCCTACCTCAACAGACGACTCCTCTTCTACGTCCCCAACCGCCAACTCCGCTCCGCAGACCTCTCCCTCGCCACCGTCCCTCGCATTCGAAGAACCACCACCGGCGGCAGATCCTTCTCCCACCTCGCCGCCAAGACCTGGAACACCCTTCCACTAAGCCTACGACAGACCCAAGACCTGCTGACCTTCAGGAGGCTACTCAAGACCTGGTTGTTCGACCATTAGCAGCACCCCCCCCCTTTTTTTTTCCCCAGCGCCTTGAGACCCTCGCGGGTAAGTAGTGCGCTTTACAAATTCTGTGATTGATTGATTGATTGATAAGGCAGGACCCAGTTATTCGTGGACTCCGTTGGACAGAGGGTTGGGAAGATCACATTTCCCTATATGCGGACAATGTCCTGCTATACCTAGCCTCCCCCAGAAGCTCACTTAACAGGCTGCTAGACATCTGTGACGCATATGGTAAATTCTCCGGGTACACGATTAATTGGACCAAATCGGTTCTCTACGTCCTAAGTGGCTCACCGCCCCAACTTCCTAGGGGATGCACGGTTCAGATCGTAGATGACACTTTCAAATACTTGGGCCTCCATATTACACCACTCCCCGAGAAGTTCATGGAAAAAAATCTATTGGCACCTGCAGAGGCTTCGTCGCGATGCAAAGCATTGGCAGTCGCTGCCATTGTCGCTATTGGGTAGAGCAGCACTTTTCAAGATGATGGCGCTACCGAGATTTCTCTACGCCCTACAAAACACCCCATTCCTAGTACCCCTTACCTACTTTAAGGCCATTGTAGCAGAGGTGTGCAACCTTTTGTGGGACGGTAGACCGGCCCGCATTGCCATGGGAAAATTGATCAAGGGGTGGTACGACGGTGGAATCGCCCTCCCCAATATACAAACATACTACTGGGCATCATAGTTGATTGTACTCAACCAATGGCTCCATGCCCCACAGGCGGAACCGGCTTTCCGCTTGGACAGATTCAACCTGGGGGAGGGGGGAATCATGAGAGTGCTATATAATAAATCCCGGAAGACACCCCTAATGGGACCCACCGCACATACGATTGAAATATGGCATATAGTACTTAGAAAGTTGGGATGGGAGGGAACCATAACACAACTGACCCCACTTTGGGAGTCCCAACGGCTGGGCAGGCTCAGCGGTTGTAAGGGATTCCACCAATGGGATCTAATAGGAATATCAAAAGTCAGAGACCATTGGGATAAGGGGGAGGTCATCTCCTTTGACCAACTACAGGAACAATACGGCATGGCACCCACAGAGCGATACCGCTACACTCAAATTAGACATGCACTCAAGGCAGTCATTCCATCAGGCACTACTCTCCCGGAGGCCTCACCATTAGAGGATAGGCTTCTTACCGAATATATAGATAAGAAGGCCATTTCACTCACTTACCGCAAGATTATTAGTAACCAACCAGACCTAACACAATCCCTTCGAGAAAAATGGCAGATCGATGTGGGAGAACTGTACGAGACCGACTGGCAAGAGGCTCTGTCATCCCCACGAGAGGTGGCAATACCGTCCAAACTAAAATTAGTGCAGTTGAAAATACTACACCGAATTTACTTTACGAGGGTAACCCTACAAAAAATGAGTAAAATTAATAGTGCACTTTGCTTGCGGAATTGCGGGGCACTCGGCACTTCCTATCACACAATCTGGGAATGCCCGGAGATTGCGACATACTGGGGCACGATAATGCGAGCGCTTACACAAGTTAGCAGGGTCACCGTATTACCAGAACCAAAGAGGTGTCTCCTCAACATTTGGGAAACAACTGACCTAAATCACGCAGCCCAAGACTGGGCGACGCTGGGCATGATGTTAGCCAAGCGTAACATTGCTAGACACTGGGGAACACACATTACCCCAACATATCGAGAATGGTGTGGAGACATGGACAACGCTATGGTGGCGGAAAAGGCAGTATACACACACAGAGGGTGCCATAAGAAGTGGAGGCGGGTCTGGGAAAAATGGAATGTGTTTAGAGGCAATATCTGTGATCCACTGCCCGATGAATCGGCAACGGATGTTAGCGAATAAAGAGGACGGAACAATGTTTAGAATGTACCTATGTTAATACTGTATTGATTGTGTAATCCCGTCAGATGAGGTAGTCGGTGCTGTGTGCTACGTACTATTACTAATACTCTGTAATTGAACTGGTATATGTTAACAATATATAATAAAAAGAGATTAAAAAAAGAGAAGGAAAAAAAAGGGCGTGGCCTCGGACCACCTCTCAGCAATCCCACTGTGTGTGGCTTACTGGAGGTACCTGGTGGGCTAGTTGGCCCCTAAGAACCCTTAGGATTCAAGGGGACTCAATCCCCCAACCCAGAGTGCGTTTGCAGAGTGGTACAGGGAGGGGGCGGGGCCTCCGGCGAGATGCCGACCTCTCTTTTCTTTTTTTTTTTAGAAGGGGAGCTGTGTGCCCCCCCCCCCCCTTCTCTTAATATTTTTTGGGCCCTGGGGACCCCATTCCCCAGGGCCTGAGACATTGTTTATTTCTTTTTTTTATTAAACGGGAAGGGGGCCCCCTTCCTGAGGCCGATTTTGGCCCCAGGGACCCCATCCCCTGGGGCATGGCCACTCATTTTATTTATAAAAAACAATTATTTTAAAGGAGGGGGGCCACGCGGCCCCCCTCCTGAGGCTATTTTTGGCCCCGGGGACCCCATCCCCCGGGGCTTTGCCTCTTTAAAAAAAAATCCATATTTAATTACGGGAGGGGGGCCGCGTGGCCCCCCTTTCCTGGGCCACTTTTGGCCCCGGGCACACCATCCCCTGGGTCCTGGCCTCACGTTGGGGACTGCGGGGGGACCAAAATGCCCCGCAATCCCTGCCGTCTCCCCGCCTGCTGCGGGAGCCGGCATTGCTTTTGGACAAAGGGAGCTGCAAACATGCAGCTCCGTTTGCCCAAAAGCAAATCTGCTTCGCGACATGGAAGCAGAAGTTTGCAATGGCAGGGCGGGAGCAGTGCTCCTGCCCTGCCATTGCAAACTGCAACGTCCCGGGGGTAGGCACCCTGGGACATTCCTGGAGCCGGCCTTGGGGGGTGGCGGTCCCCAGGGCCATCGAAGGTTCCAGGAGAGGGGCCGCGCGGCCCCGCTTCCAACTTGAACATTGCCCCGGGGAGGTGGTGGTCCCCGGGGCCGGGTGTCCGCAACAGACCCCCGTATTTGAATAATTAGTGTCCGGGGGAGGTGTCGGTCCCCGGGGCAGCGTAGGGGGGCAGGAGCCCCCCACACATTGTTTTTTAAAAAGCCCCAGAGAGGTGGCGGTCCCCGGGGCTGGGGGGGGGCTGCGTGCCCCCTGCATACTATTAATCATGCCCCGGGGAGGTGGCAGTCCCCGGGACTGCAGAGGCCACTACAGGCCCCCACATATATTTTCCTCGTTGCCCCCGGGACCTGGCCCACCCGGGGGATTATTAAAACGAAGTGCGGGAGCCCGTGCTTAGTTTTTTAAAAACAATTTCAGCGGGATTCGCAGATCCTACGCGAATCCTGCCAAAAAAATCAAAATAGAAAGGCCCTGGGGGTCTCTGTGGGAGGCCTATGGGGCCAGGGTGTTTCTACCCTGCCCCCTTTTCTTCATTTATAACCGTTTTTCTTGTGACTCAGTTTAACCGAATCATAAGATGGCTGCCAACACTTTCTGGTTTGAAGTGTTGGCAGCCAATCAAAATAAAGTTTGTGCTCGGGAGGGTTCGCGGATCCACTGCAGGCACCAGATATTGATATTTTTTTATTTTTGAATTTCTCAGAAACTACAGAACAGATTTACACCATTTAAAAAAAAGAATGCTTTCTGAACCAAGAGCTACCTTTTTGATAAATTTGGAGTAATTCCGTTCAGCAGTTCGGGCTGCAGCCTTCTCCAAAATTTCCTATGGAAATGGTCATGGAGAAAACACGTTTTGGGATTCCCCTTTTTTCTCAGCCCCCGCTTGACGAATCACCCTGAAACTTTCAAGACAGGAGCTGACTGGAACGCCCCATTAGGTTTGAAAATTTCGCGAAGATTCGTCAACCGGCGCCAAAGATAATGGCAAATCAAAAAACGCTTTTCCTATGAAAACTAGGTCCTAACTATAACTACCTACTGGCGACCGCCAGTAGGTAATATATATATATATATATATATATATATATATATATATATATATATATATATCAAACACAGTCCTGGCTCCTCACAGATTCCCACTGCGGCTAAACAGGTACGGACCACAAAGCGTTGCTCAAGTTGAAAAAAGTGCTTTTAATCAGGAAAGATTTCACCAAACAAAACAATAGTCAAGGCAAATGCCTTCCATGACACGTTTCAACCGCTACATTGCGGTCTTGATCACATGACGCTCTGCGTCAACTGCTCTCGTTATATACTGATTGCTAATCACTCGTGCATAATTGGGATCTGAAAACATGGAAAACAGACTATCGCTATATTCTTACATTGAGAACCGACTCATAGCTGCATAGAAATTCAATGCCATCGCAAAAAAACATATATATCATTTTTGGACATGCCACATTTTACACCTGTGCCTGATTTCTACCTCTTTCCTTATGATATGGCAAAAAACGCTATCCACACATTATATGTCATTGTTACTGCTGTGTAACAGCACCATCTAAAACAGTCGTCAAGATACTGGCATTACTGCACTATTGATATCTCATTGCTGCCAAATTAAACAGAGAATCAGGCATTAATACATTGATTATAAAATAAACGTGTAGATGTCTTAAATATTCATGGTTGTTGCAGTTATACCATTGATTCTGATTGAGTCTGTTTTCTTGTTATTTGAACCCAATGTTCCAAAATATTGAAAAGTGCTTTGTGCAAAACATATTTCATTAACCCCATAAAGTGCTAAGTGCTTGAAAAAAGTGCTGTTGTACACTAAAGTGCTTATGCAAAAACATTTTAACAACAAGATGCCAGCATGAAAACCTCATGTACGTTAATAAAGTGGCAGTGCACATTGTAAAAATATTGTGCATAAAAAGTTAAAGTGTTTAAATATAAAAGTGCTGATGCAAGATAGGATACACTAAAAAGATCACAGTTCAATTTCAAATACACATTGTCCTACATTGTTTCCTTATGATGCATTCCAGAATTCTTCTCATTTCCAACCATACACAGTAAAGATCATTTAGGCCAACATTTTTGGGACAAATCACGTTGTTCAAAATAAGCTTCTTCAAATGCTTGAGCAATGTGAACTGTGATTTCTCTACAAAGATGGTCATTGTCCCATTCTTCTGGGATTCGGGCAACTGGGGACAATTTTGGAACTTTCGTATTTTCATTTTCAAGTATTTCTTTATAGTACACATAAATGGCATAAGCAGCTAACTGGCTTGTGGAGACCTCTGCCCCATCAATGATTATTCTGGCTAATTTCGTTTTGTGTTTTAGTGTTGAATACTGTTTGGTATTATTTAGTTGCCCTTTGAATTTGTGTATTTACAATGACTTTTGTTGTGACTTGCGCTTTGCGAAACCCTGTTGCTTTGAACTAATGAATTTAGATTTTCTCCTTTAACAGCGTACACAGACTCATTAACATCTTCATTGCTTAGTTCTGCTTCAGTATTGCTATCCTGCATTAAATGGATGTTGCTGGTATTTTCTGTTATAGATAGTGCAACTTTTTCCATCAAGGCCATACCAGCTTCATGGTTTCTAGGATTTTTGGATTATTGTTGTATCACTCTCATTCTGTTCTCCAGACCATGAAAGTTCAAGATTTTAGGCACTTTTTTTCTATTCAAAAGAGGTCTCTGCTCTTTTCTTTCACTGTTTCACCTGTTGCTTCTGTTTCATTAGTAGAATAATTTTCTTCATTGGTAGATATTTGATGTACATTGGTTTCAAGATACTTGTTCTTTTCTCTCAAATCTCATCTTGTTTCTGCAATCTGTTTGCTGTTCTTATTATTAAAATGTGGAACCATTAGCACATTGATATTTCTTTTGTTTTCATATATCTTTTAAAGTTTTATCAGAAGTGTTATTTCTTTCTGAGGCCATCATTTTGATGGTTTCCTGATAGCAAGAGATGGAAGTCTAGCATCGTTTTGACCTCTCAGAAGAGCATTCTTAGTATGTTGAGATATTCCAATCATAGTTAAAAAATCTCAAATCACAGGGTAATTGTAGTTCTTCCATCATCTCTCTTTTAAATTTGGCATAATGACATGTGACGTTGTGAAATTTAGTTCCTTTATTACACTTCAAACAATATGTTTTCAAGCAGAACCCTGTGCTTTTTGAGACATGCTTTTAAGTTCTTTGAAGGTCCCCATTATTTATCTCCATATATTGCAGTTATACCTTCAATTAGGGTATTTCAAATTCATGACTTTTTGGATAAAGCTGGCCTTCTTATCACTAGGCTTCTCAATGTCTTTCTCATTTTCATTTTAGCATGGAGGGTGAACATGATGCTATCTTGTGATTTATTTCTTTGTTGTTATTTATGCTGTCGGGTGAAAATGTTCACATAAACGGTGAGGAGGTTAATGATTTGTGGGATAGACAGCACTGCATTTCACTATCCTAAACAGTTTTTTTTTTTAATGGTAGGGCTACCCCATCTGGGTTATTTTGCTACCTTTGCCATTTCTCACTATCATATAGTCATAACCAACCTTGTTTGGCCTATATCTTTTAGATTTCTAGTCAAGTCATAAGGAGATAGATACCAGCAGAACCACTTGTAGGTAAAGGACACTATGACCAAGAAGAGGTTAAGAGAGCCAACATTACTCTCCCCATTTACCATAGCTTTATTGAACTTCTGCACTTTGAGATTTTGAGCACTGGGCAGAAATCACATTTTGTCAATTGTATTAATTAAACATTTAGATTCTTCAGGTTCAAAACAGTCCTAAGTCAACTGCTACACTACGATTAAAGCAGAACACTATCTCGCTCCTTGGGAGGGGGGTGGGGGAGGGGAACACAGTAAGAGGTGACCACACCAAGCCCTGCTTTGAGCCCGATCTAGACTGACCCAGTCATTGGAGGCAATCCTTATCCCAAAGTTATGAATCTGAGTACTTGCTGTCCCTTATCTGCATTTGTCCAACATTCCAGAGGCTGTCCAGACCTGCTGAGGCTGTAGATATGGCCCGGCACCGCAAGATATACCATGTCCCCTGGATTTTCAAGGACAAGCAAGTGGTCACTATTTACCACCAGAACTGTAACTCTTTCACAAAGAATCCATTCTATGGTGACCTGCCCTTCACAAGGAAATGAGAACTCTCCCCAGTCTCCCACCAGCTTATTCTACTTCACGTGGGCACCCATCTACGTTACTCCAGGTTCAGGAACTTAAATTCTACTCCCCTTCAATCGGCCCAGGGCAGCGGATGCCATCACCAACCCCTTCCGAAAAGCTCTTGCCCATCTCAACTACTGTTCACATGGAAACCTTATCCACTTCGGCCTTCAAAGTCCTTGTTTAATATTTTCTGGCAACACCAAAGCCTGCACCTGTGTGGATTCAACCCAGGCTACAGTGTACACTGTAGTGGCCCTCCTCCTCATCTCAGCTTAGCCCTCATGTTTCTCAGCACTGCCAATAGCCGGGGATGGGCTTACTGTATCAAGAAAGATAACGGCAGAGTCCCCCATATGATCACAAATAGAAGCTCGGTGTATGTATGTGCCTTGGGAAGCAGCAACGGATGCGATGTGTAAGTGTCATTCTGTTGGCGTCTTTGCAATGCAATGATGTCACGACTAACATATAAAACGGTAGCCATATTAGAATTGAGGCCAGTCTACCCGCGCCTCAGCAAAGTTATGCTACAAGTTGACCTGTACATAATGGTATGTTATAAGTTTAATCATGCCCAGGGTATTATAATGGAATAATCCGAGAGTCCCAAGAGGGAGGACAGAGAGATTGGTGACCAGCTGAGGTATAAAGGTCAACCCCCAGACCGTTGATGTGGGTAGACGCTATCTAAACGTGTATATACACTCATCTTTTATTGATCATCCTATGGGGGACTCTGCCATTTTCCGGCTTGATACAGTAAGGCACTCCACTTCGCCTTATTTACTTTGACTTATCACTGTTACTGTGCCGGCCTTTACTAGAATCTGGCCGGCCGAGGGAGAAGAGGATTTTGCGTGCACCTCGCACACGTACCGCTCAGCCATCCTGAAGTCTCTCAGCTGTTTCGGGTAACTTGCAGACCTGACACGTCATTTCGATCAGCCCGCTCGGCCATCCTGAACACATTCAGCTGTATTGGGTTTCATTAATTATCAATTAGCCACACCGGACCCACATTGAACATAAAACTTTACCTCCTTTATAAGGCACCACGTCCTCCTCATTCCTTACCGATAGGTCGGCAGAGGATGGTGGGTCCTGGGCAAATATGTGCTTTTATGTTTCAATATTTAGTCATTTTTCTCCATACTTACTGGTACTTTTTGGTTTGTACCAGTTTTACCTTGTCTGCAGCTAGGCGCAGTCCTCTGCCTCACCTAAGAGGCGTTTCACTTTTGACTATTGGGTAAGTTTACCCATACTTTGACTACATTACCTAGAATGTATGAGGAAACCAGTTGGTATTATAGGCCCATGATTAGCTATATCCAATTTGATTACAGCATTGGAGTGGATGGAAAAATCATCACAGTTTCTAGCGCCGAGTAGTCACGAAGGGGCTGTTTGAACTAAATTTGTTTTGCATTTGATTGTTTGGGGTAATAATTCCACTCAATGTTTCAAGCTGCACCACTTGGGCAGTGTGATGTAACTTTAGCACATCATGTGAGACACTGTCAGTCTTTTGAGCATATGGTTGACACCAGACCACTCATGGTCCTTCTTCCTTTTTTCTAATAGGTCGAATCAGCTCCTCTGCATCGCAGCAGGTGCAGTATTAACTGTTTTAGGTGGGTACCCAACATTCACTTTTTGGGCCCACGTTCTTATTTTATAGGATAGGCGTCAGCCTAGTCCTGATGAAATGCCATTGACCCTCCTGGCATACTAGGCATGAAACATGTCGACCTTATTCTACACGCACCATAGCTATTAGGGTGCATTATAACCTTAGACAGCTTCTCTGTTTTTAGTGTGTCACTACTTCATTAAAGTTTACGTGGTTCCCTTAGACTCTTTTAAATCACCTTATCACCAGCCTATATCACCCCCTCACTTGCACTCATCATATGGCTTTACGATCAAAAGATCTCCGTTAAAGAGCCCCCATTGAGGGGTTCGTCAGGCATTATCAGTGTTGGCCCGATGAGGAGCGTCCAATGATGAAGCATGGCACCCTACCAGTTGTGTGCTGGCATTTTGATCTGATCATTCGGATCCCCTGAGATCTGATTGGTCGGACCCCTTGTTCCACTTATTAGGGCCTGTTTTGTCCCTTGCTTGAGGAACTGCCTCCCGGGGTTTATTGTACATTGACCTTGGTGGAGTATGGGTGCACGACCTCTCTAAATATTACTACTCATCCCTCTGTTGATTATTTGCCTGGGATTTAATCTGCACAGCCTGAACAAGGTCAAACAACAATGCCCTTGTTATTCTCGGTGGTCAGACACTAGCACCTAGACATAATAGAAGAATGCAGCTGCTGTTTTGAACATACATATCTTGTCATATACCTGTGGACAGGGTTTTCTGAAAAAACACACACTGAGCGAAGGTCCCGAGGTAAGAAGGCTGCGTCAGTGGAGATGTAGAACTTCCACCTATGTATGCTAAGCTACAGGGACAGCTACTTATCCCAGAGATCTATAACCTATAATCACTTAGATTGAGTAGTACAGTGGGGGGACGGGGGTTAGGCAAATCTGTCAGGTAATATGACAGGGCTTTTTATTGTATATTGTTTATTAACCATGCTCATGACATTATTGACATGCATTTGTCGCAAATTGTGGGGCAATTATTGCATATTACAGCACAATAGTTTAAATAAACATTGTAAACTTCCTTCGTGACTCTTTTCTATTTTATTGGAGACAAGTATGGGTCTGTTACCGCGATCCCTGAGAGGGTCAGGATTGTTATGTTCTGGGGTGCCAAACCACTTGTCTCTTTGGGAAGGTTAGGAGGGCAAATGAGACACTGTAGCTAGTCAGACTAGGGCCCTTAGATACTGAGGTAGCATGGTGACTCAGTCCCCTACAAGCTGAGGTTCTATTGTCCCAAGCATAGTTCTGTTCCTGAGCAGAATCCCTGCAACACCATGTGAAGACCACATTAACACTAAGTAGACTTCCCACAGCCTAAATTCTGACTGGTTCCTGTCCAGTAGAATAGGCCTATCAACACACCTGGTATATTATTTTTTATTGGGGGAAGAGTGGAAACACCTAGTGGTAGGATTTTTGTTGATCTCCACAGATTCCAGAACTTTCGTATACAGAAATCTGCTGAAGATTGATGTTGGACTTGGATTCTTGGTAAGAATAAGGGATGAGATCCCACACAACCCTGGGATCCTTTGGATATCTACGTTCCAGAAATGTCTGGGGTTGGTAGGTTTCCCTGGGTCGGGATGACTCTGTGCCAACATTGAAAGCTACCCACATCTCCAGAACGATTGAAATTCAAAGGAAAAAGTCTGAAGTCTTCACTACACATTTGGGGCATTTTCTGTCATGGGTGATAGGCTATCTACACGAGTGGGGTACCTTTTGTATCAGGAGAAGTGAGGAAGCGCTGGGAGTTAGGATTTTTCTTAATTCCCTTAGATTCTGAAACTTTCCCCACATAAATGTGGACAGAAACTATCGCTTTGTGAAGACCAAATTAACAGTACATGAATTCACACAGTCCAAATTTTGACTGGTTCCTGTCTGGTGTGATAATTCCACCAACAAATGTGAGGCACTGTTTTTTATCCAGGGAAGTATGGGAACACTGGGTGGTAGGACTTTTGTTGACCTTCTGATTCAAGAACTTTCCCTCCCAGAAATAGGAGGAAAAGCTCTTATTTTTGCTAAAGCTTGATGTGTCTAAGGCATTCGGGGTAAGATAAAATGGTGGGATCCATGTAAACCACACCACACCACCCCACTCTAGACTACCCGGTGGTGTCTAGTTTTTAGAAATGTAATCCAAATAAAAAATCTTGATGTTGCCTTGGTCTGTTTTTGGCAATATCCTGTCCTCTCTGATAAGCCCACTCACACTTATGGGATGCAACTTTTATAGAGATATGTTGGGAAATACAGAATGTTAAAACATTTGCTTTTATATACCGAATGTCTCTCAATTATTTGGCTTTGGTAAGTCAGTGTTAAAAAAGAGCATTTTGCCAAACACTGTTTGAATCACATGATCTTATGAATAAACCCAACTTCAGAGCCATATGAATAATCACTAAAGGTCTGATTTAGATTTTGGCGGACGGGTTACTCTGCCAACATGTTGATGTAATCCCATAATATCCTATGGGAGTTATATTTCAGCAGACGGGATATCTGTCACCATTGTGACGGAGCAACCCATCTGCCAAAATCTAAATCAGGCCCTAAATCTAAACTCAGGTTCTTGGGCACATGAAAATATAAATAGCTTTCATTATACCTATTTTTCATTCATTAGATTTTAGCTTATGAACCGATGCATAGTCGGTACACAATAAAAAATAATTATAAGCTGTAGCTGGACCAATGGCTTTTGGATAATCGCCAAAAACACTATATATCACTGTAACCAGTATAGTTAGACAGAAGGTATATTACTTTTGTAGAGTGGCCCTTACGACGAAAAATTACAGATAAAAACATTGTCACATATTTCTCATATATGCTACTTACTTTCATTAGTTTTTGATTTCAATGATTTATTTCCTTGGGAAAACCATTAATGATTTACATAAATGACCCCTTGTTGAATTCAGAATTCGGTCTGCTTTTCAGAAACGTACAGTTCACCTATGGGTCCTGCACAACTTTTTCCCACAAAACTGAAGGTAGGTAGAAACCATAAAAATAATAAATATTAGCTACCACTTACAAAATTGTAAAAACTGTGGTGTTTTTTTTTCTTTTACACCTCTGCATCTTCCTGAAATCTGGGATCTTATCACAACAATCCATTTGCTGATGCCATTTTTAGAACAAAAATATACACATTTTTGCTAGCATTTTCCCATTTAAAAAAGGGTGCAATAATTTGGCTAGTTTCTCAGTGCCCTCCTGGAGAATCCTCAAAAACTGGGTACCTCTCGGGTCCTAATACATGGTAAAAAAAGAATTTGTCTTAGATACCTTTTTGTGAAAGAAATAAAAAGCTAAGCGAGAACTACTCCAAATATAAAAAATAATCACCGTACTGGAGGTACAGGATGGGCATAGTAGAAACCCCTTCCGGCTTGTGGAAGGAGCCTGGGCCCGTGGGCCAGACCATGCTGGGGGTCTCTGGCTGGGTTCTAGTGAGCGATTATTGTTACTGAGGGGCCTGGAAGTCCCTGCCAGACTTCTTGAAGGCTGCAACTGGTGCAAGGGCCACTGCAGGCCAACAGAGGGATCCCAGAAACAATGCCTTTGCCCCACATCTGCAGATAGAGCCTCCTGCATTTCTGACCTGGGCCTGTGATACCCACCCTGGCCACGGTGTGACATAACAAGTCAGCAAATGATGCCCAGAACCAGGAAAATACTCCTGTGGCAAGACTACAGCTCTAACCAGGAACTGTCAGAAGTTTCAACCCTAGAGGAGCTGGAAAGTCCACCCCAAGCCTGTGGACCCTGTCCTGGGCACTTTATGACACCCTAGGAATAAGAATGAAACCCAGAGGACTGCACCCCAGGCCATACCACAGCTCTGTCTGGGACCCGTTTAGATCTTCCAACCCTGCTAGAGCAAAGGAAACTCTGCAAGAGTTCTGGAACCTTGCCCTAGGTGGCTTGTGGCACCACAGGCCAGCATATAGAACCCAGGAACATGGGCTCACACCCTAGAATAGATCGAGGTCATAGCGGGGACCCAGTCACAGCCTTCCACTCAGTATGGGAGGAAAGTCCTCCCCAAGTCTATAGAAGTGAATCCTGTGTAGCTTGAAACACTAACTGTCAGTGCCTGGAACCCAAGGCCCAGAGCATCAACCCTGTTGAATCTCTGAACAGGACCCTTCAGAGCTTTCAACCCTCCCAGAAATGGAGAGCCCTCCATGGGTCTGTGGAACCCAGACCTGGGTAAAAAAGATGCCCTTAGTCAGCGAGTGAGCCTGGCAGTACCCAGGGAGCCCAAAATCAGCCTTGTCACACCCTCTTCACTGGGAGAAAGATCTGGTTAGTGTAGCAGTCCATCTTTCATCAAACTTTCATTATCATGTAGATGGTTGCTAGGCTTTCTTGGAATCTGGTTATCTGGGGTGGGGCTTCTGAATGGATCCATCCGAAATTGTGTTGCTGTGAGAAAATGTTAAATAGACTGTTAAATAGGCTGTGAGCAATTTCCCCATTTCTGTTATGTCTGATTTTCCTGGCTTTATAGCTTTCTGTGCTATACCAATGCTAAACTATTAATGTGCCTGTGGTTCCTCTATAAAACATTTGCTCTACACAGGCACTCTGTGTTGGCCTATTTATCTTCACTATATTAAAATTCACCTATGGCATGGTAGGTTATATGCGGGCTGAAGTGTGCATTTATACCTGCCATGCCTGTGACAAACATGAGTCTTCCAGGAACACCACTACATTCTCATTGGGCTTCAGCTTAAATGCCCTGCAGTGAGAAACAGGAAGGAGAAAGATCTTTGCCATGTAGGAAAAGTTTATTTTTATATACTCATAACTCACATTTAAAGTGTGATTTTGTAAGCCCGCAGGGTTCTAGTACATACAAACAGGGCACACTACTTATTGGGGTCAGTGTGCTCTTACAGTGAAATGAAACCCAAAAGCTATTTCATTGTATAGGCTTTGATAGGCTGTTCCCTAAGTAGGCCTAGATGAGATAAACATCTTTATTTTCTATCTCAGCTTTGGAGGGTGTTCGAAAAATGTTTCAAGGTTATTTCTTTCTTAATTTCCAAAATCTGATTTACTGCTGAAATTAATTTTTGGGCAACCTATGCAGAAAGTAAATTTTGATACTCAGCCCCTACAGAGATGGAATATACTCTGGCTCAGAGGACAATAGACTGTCTTTGAGCCGATGGGCGTTTACCAATTACCATTTAGCCTAGATTAGCTATTTGATAGTGGGCAAAACAGTTGTCAATGCAAAAGGCAGCTTTATCACTACTTCTTTTAAATTGGAGGGCCTCTCCTATTCATTCCCAAGTCCCTCCCAGATAGCTAAGCGCCAGTCAAAGTAGGGTTTTTCTACTCAGCCCCTGCAGAGATGGAATATTCATCCTTGGCTGAGAGAATTAACAACTCTGGCTCAGAGGACTATAGTCTGCTTGTGAGCCAGGAAGAGGACATGGTTGATAACTGCTGGCCATATTAAAAGATGGCGTCCTGGGTAAGTTGATAACAAGGTAAAGAGGACGTTCTGCAAAACAAGCAGTGGTCATGAGAAAATCGCTAGGATGGGGTGGCATAATTTCTCCAATCACTGCCTAGTGCACGGGCTAAATCTAGCACCTCAACCACCACCTCCTCAGAACATTCCTTGACCTGGGAAGACTGCAACTGACAAGAAAGGTCTCCTGAAAGAAAACACCCTGCACCTGGCTCCTGCAGTAAGAAGAGGACTCACTAAAGGACTCAAGGACTTCAAAAATCAAGGACTCCTGAATCCCGCTGGCACCCAGTGACTGCAACAGGTCTCCAAAGGTCAACTGCTTAGCCTCATGTTTGCCTGTTTCAGGAACACAAAAAGCAGGAGCCTGACTCCAAGAAGGCCTAGCTGACCACTGAGGAATGGATCCTGCAGAAGACCTAAAAAGAGAGACATCTGGTGCCGAGACCCCAGTGCTGATGAGGAGACTGTTGAAAAGGAAATTTCCTCACAGTGGAGTAAAGTGGGACCTGTTCATTTTTACCACCTATAGAGGACCAGGACAAGTTGCTGAGGCTTGCCCAGGAAAGTCATACCCTAGGCGTGCAAGAAAACTTGTTTTGTCTTGCTCTGAGCTTTTTGCCACACTGAACATCAGTTTTATGGGACCTTGCAATGGAGGTATCTGGCCTCATGGACCCTTGCATAAACGTTGGACCGGGGTGAGGAGGCAAATCTATCGGACTCGCGAAGTGGCCTTAGCAGATGCGAAATCCAGGATAAATCACTCTCAGAGTTCTTGGTGCCACAACTAAGAGGTTCAATGACAATGTATCTGACTTCTAGGGTCCCTCACTAACCACAGTCCCAGCCTATACCCACTGGGTGATTTTGAATTCCATTTCAGAGAATAAGCCCAAATTTGAAAACACTGACTGGGATGACTCTCTTGGTGTATCTATCCTATTGTGTTCTTTACTTTAAAATTGTTACTACTGCTCGAACTTAACCCACATTTTCTGGGGAATGCCTGCTACTTGTGCCATAGTAACCAGAGATTGAGCAGGGAGTCTCCCAGAACTGTGTTTTGACCTAACTAGAATGGTTTATTAGGTTGATAGGTGTGCTCGCTTCCAAATTAATAACCCTGTTTCTGACTGGGATTTATAGGGTAGCCTGGATTTCTGAATTCTAAACTCAAATCACATATTCTTTTTGTATATAAAATGTCACCAGTGACGTTAGGTGCAACATATTTTTCACACTCTTAGATGTGATTGTGTATGGTGCTGTGTGTCTTGCAGATAGAAGTTTCCATAGTCTCTTCCACTGCTCATCCATTGCTCATGTATGATAAAGAGTAGCTGAGAATTGGCTGGAAATCAGGGGTGGAAATAAATTATTTTGTAAAAAAAAATCTGCAATAAACCAAATGCAAAACAGAGTGCAATTCATGTATATGCAGTTCGAGAAGATGGTCTAGACTGTTTCCGAAGTTCAATTTTCTACTGTGACTGCACTGAATTCAATGTTTTAACATGCTAAATTCATATCTATTTCACAAACCAATTTTGTGATCCAAGTATTCAGGTCCAGCTCTAGGGTGGTGCGACGGGTGCAGCCACAGCTGGCGCTGGCCTTGGGGGGGGGTGCCGTGTTTAGAAACAACAGGGATTTAAAAAGCATCTGCTGCAGAGTTCCTTCTGTGTCCAAACGTTTTCAGGCAAGAATACAAATGTCAAGATAACGCTGGTGATTAATGTTCCTGCTGGAAAGTTACCTGAGTTTTATCTAGCTGCAGTTTCCACTCGTGCTAAAGTAGGGCAGAGGGTTAAGATGTCTGCTGCAAAGAGCATGCACCAGGCAAATCACCAAACTGTATTTTATATGGATCGCTCAGTAGGTCACTGCTTTTGTCAGCGATCCTTTTGTTACTTGCAGTTCATAGGTTACAACCCTAAAGATAGCATCAAAGAGTTACATGCAAACTGCATGTTATACGTAAGAACGTTATGTTTTTTCCCAGCCTTTCATTATCCTAATTTAGCTAAAAAGGGTTCATTTGGGTATATTAGTAAAGCTAACCACTGCAGTACGTTTTAAATTCTGAGTTTGTGCTTCTCCAGACTAAACACTCTTAAAAATATACAGCCTACCATTACAGTGACATGTGACTCCTATACCTTGTAATCCTCATTATCTTTTGTAACATTTCTTATAGACTGATTTCCGCACGTATGAATCATTGGCTCTGTATAATGTAAAGTGCTCTGACACCCTACACTGGTATGAGTAGTGCTATAAAACACATGAAATATATGTGAGAGAGGGCCTATGGAGAGATGAAGGGCACTGGCGGAGCATGGTAGTCAGGGAATTTGTGGAGAAGGAGGTTTTGGGGGGGCATCAACAAAGATTGTCGCACTGGGCACCACCAGCGCTAAAGGCATCCCTGCAAGTATGAATTGACCAAGTGATATGCCAGACTATTCCTGAAATTGCTGGTTTCTCAACTAATCTCAGTATGTTTAAATGAGTGGTCAACATTTAAAAACTATAAATGCAAGCAACTGTTCATGCAAAAATTCTAGTTTCGTGCAGAAAAACAAACCAAGAAAAACAGTTGGCTTTCTGTTTTTTCTTAAGGGCTTTTTTAAGAACCCACAGAATTTGTGAAAATTGACAGACACGTATTCTGATGATGATGTCCAAAGGTATAAGCTTCCTCCATAATACCACAGAAGGACTGCATCATAATATACAATCCAGTTTAGTACACAAACAAAACATAATATGGAGAAGTGATATTCTCAGAGCAGATGCTCGAAGAAAAGTTATTTTTGTGCCAAACTGTTTGTTTCTAGGGTGGTCAAGGAATTACTCTCAGTCAAATTAATATGTGTTTATTTTAGGAAGCTGGCTGTCTATATAGTGCACTAAAAAGAAGTACACTATGCAGAAAGTCCAGAGAATCCCGAAATGGTACATAGAGATAAAAGCAGATAATTCTAATGCTCTTTTTGTGGAAGTGTGGGCGAGCAGTTCGGCTTATCAGAGGGTAGTGCTAAGCATTTCTAGTACTCACAGAGGCAATAATTGAGACAAACACTCAAGAATAAATCTGAAACCAATTTGTAAAAATAAAGTCGAATTTTATGTATTTTTTAACACCAGGAACCCAGTTCTAAGGTAAGAACGTTTGGAGTTATGATTTTTCAAAGTTCGGAAAATATATCACTTTTGTGTGCAACTACACACCATAAGACTCAATCATTGGCGCGGGTCTCCCTTCCTCTTTTCGCTTCCTATCTTTTATGTTGGCTGGATTTAGATGCTCTGGGCGCTGTGCCACTGCCAATCAGTGCCACTGCCAATCAGTGCCACAGCGCGAATGCTCCCTGTGTAAAGATAACTGTATGAATTGGGATAACCATAATTGGCTCGTTTGGTTTACCTGTCAGTCCCTAGTATAAGTGCACTGTGTGTGCCTAGGTAGACCAAATACTGCTGGTGGGCCTGCAGCGCTGATTTGCGCTACCCACCGAAGCAGCTTTTAAAGTATGTCTGTGTAGCATGTTCTAATAGCGAGTTACCCTCCATTTCAATGTTTACTATTGTGAGGCTATCCGTTCTCTTAGGCCAGAATGGGCAGGCTAAGTATTACATCCCATAATCCTACCTGCCCCCAGGAACCTGATAGGAAATTCGAATTTGATATGTTTAAGCTCAGGACATTGAGATACAATTTTTAGTAAGGATCATTTGCATAGCCCGTGTTCGAAAATGCCTCTTCTAGAAACAAGGTATTTTCTTGCCTAAGCTTTCCTGTAGGCTTTGCTAGTGTGTGTATTGGCCATCTGGTTTTGGAGCAGCAGGGCCAGCTGGGTCAGACCTGGCTGGAGAGAGAGAGATCGGCATTTAGAGTATGGGGAGGGGTGACTCTTTGATCTGAGCAGGGCCGTGCCTGGCAAGGTGAATGATGGCTCCACCTCCCACTGGGCGTCTGATAGCAGACCCCCTGATTCTCAAAGGCCAGGATGTCGCCTCGTAAACCAAGTGCTCCCCGATCCCACCGAACTGGTTCTGGCTGGATTCAGTGATTTGTGACTTTAGAGAACAAAGACTTTTTAGGTATAAAACGCTGCGCTGAAACCTTTTTCAAGTGTGTTCCTTCTGGATGTCAAGACGAAACTCTGTCCGAGTGAACAGAGGAAAGGACTTTGAAACTTTCACCAAGCTTGCTGAAGAAACTACCCGAGGGCCTGTATTGAGAGCGCCTCCTGCTGAAGTCTCAGGGACATTAGACTTCCCCCCGTCAGCCGTCTGAATTCCTGTGCGAGGGATTCTACTTGCAGGTGAGGCCTCCGTCGAGTAATCCGGAACCTCTAGTTCTACTGTGAGGAACGCGGACTGGTAACCCTTGTTAACTCTGTGTGGGCCGCCGCAGCTAAGAGAGAGCTGCCGCCGCTGAGAGCCCGCCTTAATTTGAACCTTTGGAACCTTCGCTGAATCTGTGTGGGCCGCCGCAGTTAAGAAAGAGCTGTAGCCGCTGAGTGCCCGCCGTTGTGCCAGCCTGGTCGAGATCATCCTTTGTCCTGTGGGCCGCCGCAGTTAAGAGAGAGCTGTAGCCGCTGAGTGCCCGCCGTTGTGCCAGCCTGGTCGAGATCGCCCTTTGTCCTGTGGGCCGCCGCAGCTAAGAGAGAGCTGCTGCCGCTGAGTGCCCGCACTTGTGTCAGCTGTGCATCATCGTGATTCGTCCTGTGGGCCGCCGCAGCTAAGAGAGAGCTGTTGCCGCTGAGTGCCCGCACCTTTGCCAACTTTGCATCCTCGTGATTTGTCCTGTGGGCTGCCGCAGCTAAGAGAGAGCTGCTGCCGCTGAGTGCCCACACCTTTGCCAACTTTGCATCATCATGATTTGTCCTGTGGGCCGCCGCAGCTAAGAGGGAGCTGCTGCCGCTGAGTGCTCGCACCTTTGCCAACTTTGCATCATCGTGATTTGTCCTGTGGGCCGCCGCAGCTAAGAGAGAGTTGCTGCCGCTGAGTGCTCGCACCTTTGCCAACTTTGCTTCATCGTGATTTGTCCTGTGGGCCGCCGCAGCTAAGAGAGCTGCTGCCGCTGAGTGCTCGCATCTTTGCCAACTTTGCATCATCGTGATTTGTCCTGTGGGCCGCCGCAGCTGACAGAGCTGCTGCCGCTGAGTGCCCGCACCTTTGCCAACTTTGCATCATCGTGAGTCGTCCTGTGGGCCGCCGCAGATAAGAGAGAGCTGCAGCTGCTGTGAGCCCACCACGGAGCTGCACGACGAGAGTCATCGCCACCACCAGCCTGGGCCGCCGCAGCCGCGTGCTGCTGCCGCTGAGAGCCCGCCTGTCCCCGAGTGCCCGAATCATTGTGAGTGCACATTGCGGACCACTGCAGTCAAGAGTTGTGGTCGCTGGGAGTCCGCCTGTCACCGTCTCCGTTTCTTCGAGAAGCTGCGTGCTGTGTCCCTGTCCAACGGCAGGTATCTGGTGCGCAACGGGTCGCGTAGACCCAGGCCTTGAACTCAGTCAGTGCCACGTTCTGGTGAATACGTTATTGCCTTTTTAAGTCCCTACTGATTTACGTGCATTGTGACTGGTTAAAATGCTTTTGAGAGTCTTGTGTTAAACCTTAGATAAAGATACTATTTTTCTATACCTACTTGAGTTGTGTCCTTTTGTGGTGTCGTTACTGCCTTATTGTGCATGGTCATAAATGCTTCACGCACTGCCTCTGAGATAGGCCTAACTGCTCGTGCTACGTTACCACAGGGTTGAGCAGGGGTTATCAAAGGGGGTAGCCCACTTGCCCTGACTTAGGAAGAAGGGTCCCTATTTGGACATTGGCGCCAGCCATTGCCAACTAGAGACCCCCATTTCTAACAGGGGGAAAAGAGGAAAAATGCATATAAAATCAGCCAATGCTTTCACGAAGTTCACCTTCTCGTTTTAAGTCAATGTCGGCACCAGGTCCAAGGTTCCAGCAGGAGAAGTTCGGGAGCATCCCAGATCGTGCGGGAGCAGAGTGCTGAGGGTCTTGGAAATGGTTGCATGATACAACCACACATGTATAAACCATGCATGCCTAAAGAACATGGTCTGAACCATGACCGCGTCTTTACCATGCATGCCTTTATCACGCATGCCTTTACAACAAATTTCGTTGTAAAGGCATGGTTGCTATAGAGATATGCGTGGTAAAGTACACACCCCAGCTCCACCGCCCTGCGCCCTAACACCCAATACCCCTAGCCCTGCAACCCACCCTGCCCCAGCCTTTAAAACTACCCTGACTTTCCACCCTGAGCTATAGAACCCAGCCCCTGCCCAAAAAACTACCCTGACCCCAGCCGTCCCGCCCAAAGCCCTAAAACTGACTCCACCCCTAACAACTGTCCCTCCCCCCTGCCCTGAGCTCTAAAACCCGGCCCCCAGCCGTAAAACCTACCCCGCCCTGATCCCTAAACCGGCCCCCAGCCCTACAAACTACCCAACCCCCAAACCCAGCCCCAGCCCTCCTTACCAGGCTGTGTCCCAGAGCTTCCTCTCCTGATTCTTCCTGTTCTTGTCCACACATATAGATCGCTAACTGCCTTAACCAGGCATATGCGTGGTTCAGGCAAGCGTTGTTCCACTTGCTTGCATTGAAACGGCACGCATGGCTCAGCCTGCACTGTAAAGGCCATTTCCCCTTGGAAACTGGTGCGCAAAGACAAAGGGGGCCACTTGAAAATGCACTGCACAGGTGGACGTACAGGTATGTCTGGTGGGTCTCCTTGGAGGGAGGAGGTCACAAGGGCCTGGGGACCATGAGAGCAGAACTAGTTAATTGGTGCTGGGGCCAATGGGGCAGATTGCAGAGTGAACAGGTCAGTCAGGCGTCATGTGTCTTTAGGGTCCTCGTGGTCAGGAGCAGGCAGCTTGGTGAGGCAATCTAAGGACAGCTTGGCCACTCAGGAAGTTGGTCTCGGGTGTCTCGACGTTGCTCGATGGGTGCTTGCTTCTGGTGCTTTGGGAGTCCAGAGTGGACTCTTCTTGTTGGTTTTTACCGCTGGGGTCTGGTACCCCGGGTATCGGTACACCGCGGATCGGATACAGCCTGGTGCCTCCAAACTTGGTGGGGAGGCAGATCTAACCCTCTGGAGCTGCTGTACCTCTTCTTGCTTTGGTGCTGCATCAATGTCATTGAGGAGCAGCAAGTTGACAAACCGGGCTTCATGGAATTGGTGCCTGCAGTGTGCAGGGGAGTGACACTTTCACTCCAAGGGAGCTTCTTGGCGATTTCTCGAAGGTTGTAGGTGCTCCGGGGTTGTTGGAGACCTTGCAGGTTTCAGAACGACACAGCAGCAGCGATTGTAGAGTCCTTCTTGCAGCTGGCAGGGTTTGGCGCCTTTTCTTTCTGCAGCAAGGCTTCTGTTCTCTCGTAGCAGCGCTTCTTTTGTCCTGGTCTTATTTGTTTTGATGAATCTGAAGTCCAGGTTTTGGGGAGCCACCTAAATACTGAATTTAGGAGAGTTACAAGGGGAGCCAATGGGCTACTTATCCTTAGGGTGTCTACACCCTCTAGTGACCACTTCCTGTGGGAAGAGGCAATACCTTAGCCCTGATTGGAGGTTTTCTCACCATCTCAAAATGGTGTAATTTCAGGAGAGGGGTTCTCCTCGCCTGCCCCGCCTTAGTGGGACCCTCCCCCCTCAGCTAACTAATTTTTCCACCTTTGCTCCCACCAAAAGAAGAGCAGGAAAGGGGGCTTGGCTTCCCCCACTATCCGGGGGTTCCTAGGTTGGAATTCAAAGGTGGCATATCCTATGAAGCTTCCCACCAGGGAAGGCCATCTTGTCCTGGAGGAGGTGTGAAACACCCCCGCCCAGAGTAGGTATTGTTTCTGTCCTCAGAGAGCGCTGGCTCTCACCCCATGAGGTTAGAAACATGTCTGGTGGTGGCAGGCTGGTGAAAACAGGCCAGAGACCCCACTAGTGTTTGGCAAGATTTCAGGGGACCCTCTAAAATTGTCCCCTATGTGAATTTCTTAAAAAATCCAACACTGGTATCAGTGAGGATTTATTAAGATAAAATGTTAGAAATTAGTGAATCCATCATGGAGCTTGGAAACGGACAAATATCCAGCCCGTGTACTCTTTATGGCTTCCCTGTTCACTTACAACATCACAGGGCATTGTACGGAAATATCTGCTCATGCTGATATGCCCACACATAGAATATAGTACACCTTGTAGGGCTAAAGGCCAGTTTAAGGATGTCTTACCTATATCTTAGTCAGTGTATTGTCGGCAAGGCACACAGGGCTGTGTGCCATGTCGACTCTTTGGGTTTTCCTGCACTGTATAGCCTTTCTGAATTTTTTATATTTTAGAGTTATAATAGTGACCACATTAGACAAGATTATATTAGTGCCAACCTATGCAAGAATACAAGCAGCAGTCGGTGAATCAGGCAGGGTTGCCAGAGAAAAAGTAAAAAAGGATTAGTCACTTTTGAATGCCTTTACAAAGTTAATACATAGCAGGCATACTGCAAAGCTCGTGGCAACAAGGTAATTATAATAATAATAATAATAATGTCTCACTAATGGCACATCATTTATAACTCAAATATCAGCTTTAAAAATATTTAGGAAATTCGATACTTTTTCATCAAACATCAGTTTATAAGTTCAGAAAATAAACACATTTTTGTCTCAAATACACACTTAAGTTTTGGAACAAATATATTAATTCACCAAGCAAAAGCTTCAACTTTAGTAGGCTGGGCTGCACACTAGAGGAGCTACTTACAGGTAGCTGGAGAGCTACCAGTAGCTTTCAAGCTACTCATTGGAGAGGCCTGTCTTGGTGTAAGCGGAGTTGTGTATAAAGAGGACACCATGTTTTTTAACTAGAACTTACTGTAGGGAGAAGAACACCGCACAGCTAGAGAGGACGACCATGGGCAGCAGGCAGTAACCCAGCACACTAGCGACACATCCAATGGAGACGTTGGTTAGGCTCATCAGGTTCAGCAAGGTATGGATTCCAAGGCATCCAAGTGTGCTCATGCCATACACGTATCCAAAGTGAACTTTTCCTGCCTTCACAAAAGCAAACACATAGCAATAATTATCACCTCCGAAGTGATCATCAAATGTGCAAAGTGTAACAAGAGTGTGTCAAACCTGGTCAATCGTGAACAAAAATAAAAATGCAAAATTTAGCATGATAAGAGCTCAAAGTTGAGAATAAAATGACTGGCACATTAAGAGTAAGACGATTTTCCAGCAAAACGACAGCTTCAGGTTTCGGCATGAGACGTAATAAAATGCAGGTGCACGGTTTCCGAATATATAATAAAATGAATCTCAATTCCTAGTGCTCTAAGAGGCAGGCCTCAGCAATGATTTGGCCTTGTGTAATGTGGCTCAAATCCTAATGAGCTCATTCCACAGGTGGTGTTACTCCTGATTTGGGTAAATAATGTCGAGCATTCACCCGAATCCAGATAATAAGTAGCGCGGAAAATGTTATACTTTTAACCCAGCACAAATTTTTTCAGAAAAATCTGGTGGAATATCCACATGGAAAAACTGTAATAACCTGAGATATACAGCTATTAGTGTGAGAAACTGTGCAGTATTAATCACTACGTTGTTCCCCATTTGAGGGGGTAGATATCAGGTTGGGAATTAAATATCTCACTCAGTAAACCCCACACCCAGCTGTACTGGTATTTACAGAGTAAGTATTATGCCCACAAATAAGGGGCCACACATAATGAGGCCATGAATGTTACATTTCGATGAACATCCATGACGTGTCAGGTAAGGAAAAAGAAAGTGTTCAAGGCAAAGGTCGTCACAGGACAGAAAGCAACCATAATTTTATAAAATAAAGCAGGTGCCTTTGTGCTAGTTCAAACCTGCACAGAAAATTAAAAAGGTACTTATAGTACTTTTAAAAAAAAGTCTGCTCATCATAATTAAAGTTATTTTTATAAATCCCTGGGCGCTAGCAAGATAGCTCCACAGACATCTGGGGCACATTTTGCACTCGTAGTAAATCTCATAACTCCGCTAAGAAATCCACCAGGCAAGCAAAGAGTGGAGAGAGTGGAAAACCTTCAACACATTTCCATGGTTAGAGTCCCACCCAACCTCTACCATACACTGTAGCATACAGCCAGAGGGCTAGGCGTGGCCTGAAGGCATAAATAAAGGCTGGGTGATTGCTCGTGGTCACTCAGCGATACCCTGTACCTAGTGTGTCTGTCTCCCGTTATTAGCTGGCCTGGTTGCTGCACTCTTAGTGACTTGTATCCCTGCTTTGTGGTGTTTACACTGGAGACGAGGCCGGTAATACTCCCGCGTGTAAGAGTCACCTACCTTCACCGTTGCTCATGCCGAGTGCTGTGCAGTGGAACGAGGATCGTACTGCGGCCTGGCAGTGGGTTCTCGCCATGTAGAGCAATGGCCGGCAAGCGGGCACAGCACCCGCTCACAGGTGAGAAGAGCATGGTCCAGGGCCAGAGGCCCCACCCACGCTTTGTGCCCCTTCCCGGACCTATATTGCCGGCACCTGCGGGGGCAGCGAGGCCCGCAGCTTTCAGGTGGCTGCTGGGGCCCCAATAAGAGACTGTCAGTGCCCCCTAGGGGCAGCCCGCAGCACCGCACCCGGCAAGGCCGACTGCTGCCAGCGCACAGCCTGCCCCGCTGAAGCAAGCTCTTGCCTGCCACACACTGAGTGCCAGCAGTGAAGTGTCGACAGGACGTGCTAGTGATTGCCCTGCACCAGGGGAGTAACTGGCGAGGGAGCTGGCGAGGCGTCCCTCGGTACTCTCAGGAGAAGTCATAGTGAACAAAAAAAAAAGAAAAGGATTGACAACTGCATAATTGAAAAAGAGGAAGCTAACATAAAAGTGAGCATGCTGATACAAATCGGCAAAGACATACGGACACAACAAGCCAGCATTAATTGCAGACAGGAAGGGCCAGGCACTATAGGACAATAGAAAAGTAAAGGCAGAAGAACATGTCTGCCCAGCAACAAGATGCAGCACCTCCTGCGCCCAAACGGTGTGAACATGCGTCTGTCACAGCAATGCCACCATTTAGTCAGCTGGTGGACCACGCAATGGCTGCCTCGCGCTGGTGCCAATGGATAGGGCACCTCCAGCATTGTTTTCGCACCACATACGAGATGGACGGAGCAGTTAAGAGAACCATGATGCTCCAGGTGGGTGGTGCAGAGTTGTAAGACCTTTTCGAACATCTCCCTAACACAAGAGGAGATTATGACTTCAATGCTGAAGTAGCAGCCCTAAATTGACACTTGGACCCACAAGTCAACTCCGACTACGAAAGGCTCAAACTGAGACAAGAGCGGCAGACTGAAGATGAATCAGTGGACTTATTCTACATGCTGCTATGCAGACTGGCAAACACCTGCACCAACATCGACCAGCCAGATGAAATCAGGCTGCCATTTGTCTGCCCTACGTAAACTCATACTTTGCCAACCAGGCATCACCTTAGACAATATCCTGATATTGACAAAAGCCCACATGTGGGCGGACAGCAGGTCTGAGGATATGAAGGCGACACTTGCAAGAGGTGCAACCCCGTCAAAACAGAGAGCAGTCAAAGTCAAGGAAGAGCAAGTCAATGCCATCCAATAATGCCCTGCCTGGCCGCACACATCTCCCACCCCCAAACAGTCTGAGAAAGGGTACGGGAACTATGTATTGATGCACCGAACACCCAACGTGTACCCAGCCGCAAGAATATTATACTCGAAGTGAGGCTGCATGAACCATTTCGCCAAGGTATGCTGCGGTTCCAGAGCCAGAACATATTGGTGTCATTTATTTGTATGTCAAATCTGAGATTATCCTTTATTTTTACTTCAAGTCTGCTCTTTTGTATTTGAGTTGTTGTTTATGCTTAATTTGATTTATGTTTTTGAATAAAAAGATTTCCCCCCCCCAAAAAAGGTATGCTGCGGTGGCAGGCCAAGCACCAGTACAGGGTACCAAGGACAGGGGAGATCTACCCTCTGCCAGCTATCCATCGAGGGTGGCGAAGAAGGAAAGTCCAGGCACCGGGAGTAAACCATGAGTCGCCCTGCGGACGCTGACGACAATGAAGGCTTCATGGTATCCTTTGCTGGTAGAGAGAACCATCGCAAAGGGCCCCTGCTAATGTACAAGGTGGAAATTGGAGGGACCCAAATCACCGCCCTGATCGACACAGGCATGTCTGTGAACGTCATGGACACCACCCAGTTCCAAAAACTTGTGCCACAGCCAAAGCTGGCACCCACGAAAGGCAGAATTAACACATGGGGGGGCACAGAACCAATACCCCTGAGAGGAGATGTGGACGCAATGGTAGAAAATGAGGGGAGGAGAACACAAGCCAGATTTCATGTAACCAAAGGGGACACTTCTTGGAAGCCACACGGCAAAAGACTTAGGCCTGGTTCTCTTTACACGACAGGTGCATGAGTCACATGCAGAGAGCATCCTGGAGGAATTTGTGCAGTTGTTTGCAGGCCTACAATGCCTGAAAGGTGTGAAAATAAAGGTCCATATTTATAAGACAATAGGGCCTGTAGCCCTTAGACACAGAAGAGTGCCATTCTACCTACGCCCATTAGTTGGAAAAGTCTGGAACATCTTGAATGGCTAGGAGTGATTAAAAAAGTGACAGGACCGACTCCTTGGTATCAACCCTCATGATAGCTTCCAAACCTAAACAACCAGAAACCATAAGACTTTGCATCGACATGCGGCTCCCAAACAAAGCAATACGCCGGAAACGCACATCACCCCCACAGTCGATGACATAGTGGTGATCTGAATGGTGCTCACTGCTTTTCCAAATTGGATCTAAATGCTGGATACCACCAGCTTGTGCTTGATGAGTTGAGGAGATATATCACCACCTTCTCCACCCACATAGGTCTTCGCAGGTACTGATGCCTCAACTTTGAGATCTCCTCGGCTGCTGATGTGTTCCAAGATGTCCTTTGAGTGACCCTTTCTGGGCTAGTCAGCGTGATAAACGTGAGTGACGACATCTTGATATTCACGGATACCTTGGAAGACCACCACGTGAGGCTAAGAGCGACTCTAAAGAGCCTAGCCGACTGTGGACTGCCTCTCCACAGACAGAAATGTTCCCTATAGATGAATGCTATTGAGTTCTATGGGTACCACTTCTTGAGTGACAGACTGCAGGTTGATTTGAAGGTGGGTGCCATATGATTTACAGCTGTCCCACGAAATGCGGCCAAAGTGAGAAGCTTTGTGGGGATGGCTAACTACAGTGGGCGATTCATTCCCAACTTAGCCACATTGTCTGAGCCCCCTCCGGGCCTTAAACAAACGTGACTGCCCTTGGGAATGGGACAACAGAACTGAACAGGCATTCATAATGGTGACGGAGGCACTTCCGGAAGACGCAACAATGGTGTACTTCAGCCCCAGGTGCAGAACTGAACTGGTAGTAGATGCAAGCCTTGTGGGCCTTGGCATTGTCCTGCTCCAAGAAAAACATGAAGGGTCATAGATTCCAATCGTCTAAGCGAGCGGGCCCTCACAGACACCGCGACCCGGTACGCCAAAATCGAGCTAAAGGCATTGGTCATTCAGTGGGCATGGCGGCACTTCCACCTATATCTCTGTGTAAAGAAATTCCAGGTGGTGATAGACCACAAACCAGCGTATCAAGCAATGGGCTGTCAAACTTCAACAGTACAACTTTGAGGCTGTGTATTGCCCAGGGGTGAACAACCCCGCGGACTACCTATCCAAATATCCGATTGCGCCAATTGTGGTCAGCAACGCTGAAGTAGACGAGGGCGCAGAGGATTTTGTAAGAATGATTGTCCATGATGCCTGCCCAAGAGCTATCTCTCTAACGGAGGTCCAGGAAGCTACTGAAAGGGACACATGTATTATCTAAACACAAAGATGCGCTTTGGAGAAGACAATGGCGCAACTTCCAAGACGGAGCAACATCACTCACTGCAGATGAGCAAAAGACGATGACCCACATCTGGTGGATTTGAGATGAACTCAGCACGAGTGACAAAGGTCTGCTTTAGCGGTGATGTCAGATCGTGGTGTCAAGGGGTCTATGGCCAAGAGTCATTAAGCTGGAACACCAGGGCATCGCAATGACCAAAGCCTGTCTCCAAGACAAAGTGTGGTTCCCTGGCATGGACATGTGGGTGGATGAAAAGGTCAGAGAATGCCATTCCTGCTCCATCACAAGTGTAGTCACACCTGCCGCCCCAGTTATCACCAAAGAAGCATGCCTAACTCCATGGTCATGTGTCAGCATGGATTTCAGCAGTTTTCTAGATGGCAGACTCACAGCGGTAGTAATGAATAGCCACATTAAGGAACTAGTGAGAACCCCAGGGTTCGGGTATGTCTATACCGTCCTGGAGGAGATCTTCGCGCTACTAGGGATTCCAGACAAAATTAAGACTGACAATGGGTCCCCTTTTTGGGGGTAAGAGTTCCAATCGTATCTCCACAGCCAAAACATAAAACATCAAAAAGTGAATCCGCAGTGGCCCCAGGCCAATGGAGAGGTCAAGCGCTTCATGCACACTCTGAACAGGGCCTTAAGGATTGGAGTGGAGGAAGGAGTAGATGCAGAGTGCTGCCTGCACTGGTTTCTGAGAACCTACCGGCAGATGCCACACAGCTCCACAGTATGAGCCCCAAGTGACCTGTGGATGAGGAGGTACATTCGAGACATCATTCTGGTCCAGGGAAGACATGGCTTGGCAGTTCGGGCTGGACTGTTCCCATGAGGCACAGGGTCAAGACTGATTTGCATATAGCTGTGCCTGAACTGGGGTGGCGAAGTGAGCTAAAGAACAATGATGGATTCAACCCAGATCTGTGACTGGGAGTGAGTGTCTGAAAAGTTTCAGCGCTCCGTCCACCATCTCCTTGTTTTTGCTTTCCATCACAAGTGTAGTCACACCAGCCGCCCCAGTTATCACCAAAGAAGCATGCCTAACTCCATGGTCATCTGTCAGCATGGATTTCAGCAGTTTTCTAGATGGCAGACTCACAGCGGTAGTAATGAATAGCCACATTAAGGAACTAGTGAGAACCCCAGGGTTCGGGTATGTCTATACCGACCTGGAGGGGATCTTCGCGCTACTAGGGATTCCAGACAAAATTAAGACTGACAATGGGTCCCCTTTCTGGGGGTAAGAGTTCCAATCGTATCTCCACAGCCAAAACATAAAACATCAAAAAGTGAATCCGCAGTGGCCCCAGGCCAATGGAGAGGTCAAGCGCTTCATGCACACTCTGAACAGGACCTTAAGGATTGGAGAGGAGGAAGGAGTAGATGCAGAGTGCTGCCTGCACTGGTTTCTGAGAACCTACCAGCAGATGCCACAGAGCTCCACAGTATGAGCCCCAAGTGACCTGTTAATGAAGAGGTGCATTCGAGACATCATTCCGGCTGGGCCTAGCTGAAGACCAGCAGTCATTGAGATCCAAGCCGCCCAGGAAAAATGTCTAGCCACAAACGACCAGGCCAGCCGAGATCGCTGGGCAGTAGTATCAGACCTCATCGTAGGAGACAAAGTAATCATGAAAGATAGACACCGCAGATGGAAATTCCACACCCTGTTCGAAAAGGAAGTGTTGAAAGTCACAGGAGTCCAAATAACCATGGTCACCATTCAAAGAGGAGCATCAATGGTGTCCAAAAATGCATCCTGGTTCAAGCGGACCAGATCATTTGAGCATGAACTAGACAACAGCCAAGGATCCCTAAATGATGCACCCGGACCTGAGGCAACTATGCTCAGCCCCTGCCAAGACACAGCACCAGCAAGGCCTGAGTGAGATGGAATGGCCCCCAGAGATACCAGCAACCAAATGCCCACAACCAAAACAGGCATAAACGATGGACAAACTAAGAGCCAGGATTCCAGTAGCCGCAGCCAGAGGTATGGACTCCAGCACAATCTTGCACCAAGCCAGAGACTGAAAGACTACGTTCTGTGATTTATCCAGTTATTATTCTATATCAATAAAAGTTGGGAGAGATGTAAAGTGCCACACGGCAACAACCATACACTAGCAAACATAGAGCCAGTGGGCCGGGCGCAGCCTGAAGGCATAAATAAAGGCTGGGTTATCGCTAGTGGTCACTCGGATAACCCCAATATCTAGTGTGCCTGTCTCCCGGTATTAGCTGCCATTTGTGCTACATTGTTAGCGACTTGTACCCCTGCTGTGTGGTGTTTACACCTGGTAAGGTACACCTCACAGAGAAAAATCATAGAACTCCTTAAGGTGTCTTTGTCTCAGTTTGGCGGACGCGTTGCTCTGTCACAAATGTGACAGATATCCTAACCGCCGTATTACACGTGCCATTGGATATAATGCGTTTGTAATACAGCGTATGTGATATTCATCACATTTGTGAAGGTGTATCAAAACTCTAAATCAGACCCTAATTCTGAAGGAGGTGATCAGGGCATGCATATATTCAAAGAATTTGCTCCGAAAAGCAGTGTAGCTCTGTGAGCTTCATGTCCTCCCTAAGGGACAGGTCCCTAAAGCATAACTTAGTTACCTATCCAAAACAATAATGTAATCAGTAGTAGTACAACCTGTAGTAGTGCAGCTCAGTAGATTATTAACCCAGAGAATAGATGTGTGCAATATTTAGCTACCCCTTTTGCAGTGCCCCCTACATAACCCACATTATTGCCTAGTGTTTTTGATTGATTTTAAAATGTACTATTTAAAATCTTTTTTCTATAAGATCATTTCTTGGAAATAAATTATACATATCAAATTAGGGCCCCAGGCTTTACATAGCATACAAAATAATGCCTAGTGTTTAACCAGTCCATGTACAGATCTCTCTCAAAGGACCACATCCACAGGAGCACGTGTGACATTTCACCTTAATTCAGGGGTTATAATCTGAGGGTGATGGGTTTCAATGTCATTGGGTAACACAAATGGGCCTCTATTGTTGAGAATTAGGCCCACCCAGTCAGTCAAGACAATGTCATATACACCGACATACACAATGTCTAGACAATTCTTACCCTAGTTGTTGCAGACCAACATACGGGTCACCAACTAATTAGAAGAACAAGATTGGTCTGATGGGGGACGCAATGCAGGCCTGTGGACCACTATGAGGGAAAACGATACCTTGCATACCTAGCACTAAGACATCTAAGTTTCTGTCTGGCAGACTGCTGGGACTTGGAACGCCACCTGGAAGGACAACTAGTAGGGACGCACAAGAGTCGCAACCGTAACGTGACCTACATTAATTTCCCAGTTATTGGTCTCTTCCTAAAATACTCAGCTTAGCGTTGCATGCCAGGTGACGGGCTATTCTGTCCATGAATAGAAAGAAGAGTGATCAATCAGGTCATTATAAGGGATCCCCCTCCAGTTGGTCGAGATGGCTGAGTGCACATGTTCCCAACTCTGCGAATCTTCCTCAGGTCCTGTGACACTGCAGGCAGACAGATACCAGGCACAGCCTTCCCCATGTAAAACCCACCAAGGGGGATTATAGTCAGGCTAACCTGAGGCATCCGCTAACATAACAGCTCCTTTTAGACTTTCTCATGCTCTAGAACATTCTGGTTCTGACAGGCACTAGTCAAACCCATCCAATCTCCTCCCAAATCACTCACTTTCCCCTGGAACACTGGTAGCCAAGACCACCACACCACCAGCATGCAGCTAGGGGAATACCTGTACCCGACTATGCACATCACTGCCAACTAAGGGGAATCACAGGGAACATGAACCCAGCTTACAATCACATTCCCAACAATGGTATACATCATAGTGATCTCAATTCAATCACTCACTTTTTCATTATGGTGAGAACCCTGAAATAATGCAGTTAAATATAAATAAACAATGCAAGGTTCAAAGCGTGCGCATTCAATTCAAAATGTATTAATTAACTACTGCAAATAGTTTGTCTATAAAGAGAAACTGGAGAAAACTTCCAAGTAGATACGGAAGCTGCTCTTCTCATCTCTAGTATGGTAGTACAGTGCAAGAGAGGATGCGTCACTAAATATTCAGGAAAGGCTTCTTAGTCCAACACTACTAAAAATCAGTACAGTCGGCTCTGCTTCTTTTTAAAGTCAAAACCATAATTTTATTTGAGCACTTCACAAGGCAATAGATGTTACCTCAACAAATTACTTACTTCTTCGAGCCTGGAGGCCTGGTCAAAATGTCTCAGAGGCATGGAAGGTATTCTGTACAGCATGCTTTCAAGAAACTGAGAACAGAGCACCTCAGCGCAAGGAGAAACACTTTTTTTTGTCATAAGTTGAGTGTATTCGTCTTACCCCAGAAAAGCGTGTTTATTAGGAAAACGTGATGGGTTCAGCTTTAAATTCTATAGGGGAACCAATCTCACTGTCAAATTTTCCTATAAAACGCAAGCTGTTTTCCTTCGACCTTCTGCAAGATACTTTGTTCAAGGAGAGTCTTCTTGAAAGAATTTTGCTTTGAAGGACCATCATCAAGAAAACTGATTGTAGAGAATACTATGCCAATCAAACATCTTGCATCCTGATTTGATGTCTCACAGTGCCTCCTTATACTTGTACCTTCTCCTTTATTCTTAGTCTTACTTACCGTGAGCACCCACCAAGCTAGTTTAAAGTTATCTGCTTTGAACATTGCCTGCGAACTGATCTCTTTGAGTTAATTGTGGTACAAAAAAGTTAAGTGTGAATGCTGAACTTGCAATCAAACGTAAATTTAATCCCCACCCTACTATGCAGACCAAAAAACAAACCTAAGCATTTATTAATTATATCTCTACCGAGGTAGATATCTCATTGGGCTAAAACAATAAAACTCGTTTATAGGGCCCTACACATTTTTTTCCAAACTTAATAAGAGTGTCCAGTTCATAAGGATTGACCGTTTTGCATGTATCTTCTCTCTCTAGCTCCCTATCTCTTAACTGTTTTGCATTATGCTTGTTGATTCCTACATAGCCCAGAATAGCTTGTCGTCTAATGGGAGCGCCAGTGGTGTTTGTGAATTGCTGAGTTTAGATGTTGAGGAAGCACCAGCAGAGCACATTAAGCTTTTATATTAACTAATTGTACAGGGCAAGCGCCTTTGTTGCATATTGTACCCACCATCTCTTCAAAAGATGAGAAGTAAGAAGCTTTAGATGTCACACTTTAGAAGGTAATCTTACGTCTCTTTCAGACCTCTGTTTTTATGCAATTCTTGCACAGATTGCACGCTGCATCTGCACAGTACAAATAGAGCCGCAAACAAAATGTAGAAGTGAGAAAATGCAACTCAATATTCATCCCTGCGTGCCTGCCCTCATAAAAAAGACTCCCACTGATATCATTTGATTTTACGATGGCATCAAGCCAAATCCTGCAAGGCAATATGGGCAACGATTTCCTGGACTGTCAGAGAGAGCAAAGGAGATGAATTTAGGTATATTTCTTTAATGCTCCTGGGTCAGCAACCATATATTTTTTCAAGTTGAATTTACTGCCGTATGTTTTTGGCAAATCACATCAGAAAATATGAGAAACGTATTTTATTCCATCAATATGATAAACCGAAGCGATGCTTCCTCTGCAGATCCCAGGGAAATGAGAGAAGGGAATATAAAAACTCCCAAATCCAAATCTATTTTTCACTTTCAACTTTGAGGGAGGGCCACCTTCGAGTTTTGGACTCTGAGAAATAATGTGCCCAGGTCCAGAACAACGATTTCCTCTACTACACTTGCAAGATTGCTTTTCTTCTAACATGCACCTCCCCTTTCCCTTCATTGCAAGTGACTTTATAATCTGATCTGAGCTTTGATAAATGTCTTTTCCACCCTTGAACACACATAACACAATTGCTACACAACAATACCTTTTGAAAGTTTACCATGTACAATGTCAGTTCACTTGTGCCATTGTTGTTCTCGGAATTTAGAGGAAGTATATGCAAATATGATACAACTTTAATGGGAGATATTGCGCACATACTGAAGTAAGTAAGTAAAAGTTTATTGTATGATTTATTAAAATCTTCACAATAACATCATAACTTAACATAACACATAAAGGATATTTTCAGTGCATCGCGTTAAAAAGAAAGCAAATCAATATGATAAACCCTCCATAGTGCAGTATCCAAACCGTTTCAAGCATTAGTGCAAATGCATTTCACTAAAAGTGCAACGTACAGTACAGACAACCCAATGGCCAGTCTTTCGTAGCAATTAATGCACTTATTGCATTTTCGTATCATGGTAAAAATGACATACAAATCGAACAGTGCTATCAAGGTAAAATCATTTCATTTTGCAGCATGTTAAAAAAAATGATAAATATGAGTTTCATGAAATTGAAGTTGTCAAACTGGCAATAGAAGTTATTAATGTAAACAGGAATGTCAAACCATTAAAACAGCAACTAAGTCTAACAGAGATTAAAACTGATCTACAGTTCACCAATCGGAATACATTTGTGACTATTATTTAAACCAAAAAAGAATATAAGCACTTATGGTTACTTGTCGAATATTCAGGTCAAAGTAATTCACAAAGTGCGACAAGCTGGGCTAATATCCCATTTCATATGGGGGGGATTCCCCAAAATGACATTGGGATTCACCCTAAGCACATTTTGTGTTCATGACCACGGTTGCAAACCTGTTTCAGACGCCTTTATTATACGCCCGGGCTCATGATTTCAGGGTGAGTTCAGGGGGAGAATATTGCAGTTCGCCATAAAAGTGCACCAGTTTTCATACATGAGCCAGGACAATAGGGCCTGATTATGATTTTGGCGGATGGGATACTCTGTCACAAACGTAACGGATATCCTGTCCGCCATATTACAAGTTCCATTATATCCTATGGAACTTGTAATATGGCAGACGGGATATCTGTCACGTTTGTGATGGAGAATCCAATCCGCCAAGATCGTAATCAGGCCCATAGACTATGTTCCCTTCATAACCTTCCTACTACAGCAAAGAACTTATCAATTTATGCTAACTACATAGGGACATCACACGTGTAGACACAGGACACTGCCTCTTTGTAAGTTCTGATGCTGCACTGCAAGAATATTGGCCTTAAAAAGAGTCATCTTTGAGGCAGCAGTGCTGGACAACAACATACTAAGTGAACCACAGATTCTGGGGTATATGGACACAGTCTACACTGCCGTTGTCCTGGCATTTTTATTTTCCAACACCCTCTGAATTCCCATATGGACAGTATCAAGAGTCTGGCAAATAAAATGTTCCTTAAAGCTTGTCTCCCCATGGCGGCTTTCAAATATGGCTGACATACAACATCCTTTTGGGATTTGTGGAGCCCTAAAGCACCCGGGACATGCTTGATTCCGTTCACGTCTTGTTCTTTTGACAGGTGCTTTCCTTGTTCTCTAGTATGCTCTTCAGATGAGGCAGTCTGGAGGCTGGATTTTTAGATTATATGTGACCAGATTTAATGTAGTAGAAGCACTATTGAAAATACCTTGCCCTTGGGCTCTTTGCGTCGTGGAAGATCACCTGCAAAGCACTTTTCATAGAATATTCTTCTGCTCTAAAGTCTTGGTACTGGTATTTTGTTAAGTCTTTTTGCATTCAAAGTCCATATTCACCAGCCCAAACTCTAGCAGTATTAATGTTCATCTTGTTGATTTAGGGAGCCCAAATATTTTCCTATATGCTGCAATGTAGCAGTGCTCTAGTTTGTTTGTGGGGTTACATCAAACAGGAGCAACCCTATTCCCCAAACCTGGGGTAGATAAATCGTATTAAAGCTACAATGGTTCAGGAAAATTATTAACAATGCATTATTAATAACATTGTACTATTAAAAAATTCACAAACATTAAGACACAATCAAATCAAACAACAAATGAACAACAAAACGAAAAACTAAATAATAAACAGAAAAATCTTAAAGGGGTAGCCAAAACATAGAAAACAATTAATAATGCAAAAATATGTTTTTACTAAAAAGTAGAAACAATTATAAGACAATTAACGAATACATAAAAGGTGCTCACAAAGTTACACAATAAACATCACTGAAGACTCGATTTACAGTGTAAACAAGAAAACAATGGCAGAGGGAAACAGAACTTAAAACAAAGGGAGTCCAAAAAATACACAGGAACAAATAATTGCAATAAATGCTTCCTCATAAATATATGCCAAAGACAGGCGTCGACGGCGTTTGGACTTATATATTTACAAGGTCATCATCAGGACATGAAGATATTTTAATAGAGCAACCAATCGATGTAATCTGAAAAATAAAATACTTTTTTAAGAGTACCACAAGAAAGAATTGATAGCATAGCACAAAACAAACTATGAGCTGAATAACATGCAGTGTAGTACTATAAACAACAAAATATTAAGAGGTCACGGCAACATAAAACACATAATCAATTCCAAGTGTTATATAGTTTAAAGGAGCTTTAAATAACCAAGATCAATCCATCACCAAAAGGCCGTCACCAACCGTGAATAAATGAGACAAGGCCCACAGTCAGTAAACTCATAAATTGTCAAAAAGACCTACTTGTATAATCTGAGGCAACGTACTCAGAAAAAAATTGCAAATGGACCTCATATGAACATCAGAAATTCTGAAAACCAATAATTAAAAGAATATCAGTGTGCAAGCCAAATTAAGCTAAATCAGCACAAACCTATATTCTTTGAATTATTAGTTTTCAGGATTTCTGATGTTGTTCATATGAGGTCAATTTGCGATCTTTTCTGAGTATGTTTCCATTAATAACAGTTTTCTGTGTTGGGTACCCCTTTAAGATTTTTCGGTTTATTATTATATTTTTTTCTTTTGTTGGTCATTTGTCGTTTGATTTGATTGTGTGTTAATGTTTGTGTACTTTTTAATAGTGCCTTGTTATTAATAATGAATTGTTAATAATTTTCCTGAACCATTGCAGCTTAATACTATTGTGTGTGTGAGCATTCCTGGAAGAGCAAGAATACCGTTGCTTATGGTGGGTAGCAATTTGGCACGGGTTACTATTCGGATCTCTTCAGCTGTTGGGCTTTGTAATTTATGGTGAAGTTTAGCTAGGGTAAATTATGTTTTAGCTGCTTTTTAGGTCTCGCCTAGCGCAGCGCGCATACGCTTCTCTGCGAGACTTTTAGTAAGGGGCTTCAGAAAGCTGACCACACGCTTGTGCGTGTGTTTTTGTTTTTCTCACAGGCTATTGGGCTTTGCGTGCGTCTTTCTAAGAAAGACAGCACGCAATTGGGCAAAGGCGGGTGCATGTCCCGCCTTTGCTCCGCCCACGGCCTATTGCTTGCGGTTACCCACACGGGCGCCATGTGTTTTGAATTATCGTGCCCAGACGCGTGCGCGATGATTCAAAACACATGGCTCGCTGTGGCGGGCGCCCGCGCACCACTTACGTGCTTTTAGAACGTCTGTGGCCCTGTTTGTTGTGCAGCATCTACAAAAAGGCAAGTCCGATTTGCATTGCCGATGCGCGCGCACCACTCGTTTTCATATTTCTGGAATGTCTTGAGCTTCCCCTGGAGGAGTGGGAGAAACCAGTGCCAATAAACCGGAAGAGCAACAAGTCCGTGAGGTGAGCCCCTTCCTGCTTGTGGTGTGTGCTGTGTTTGGCTGCAGTGTTCATCCTCTGGAGTGTCGGTGTGTGGATTTGTCTCACTTCACTGCACGTGAGGTTCCATGTCGGGCTTTTCGGCCAACAACATGATGCATTATAGGATTTGTAGTTTTGCTTTTAACGTTGCAGGAGCTCAAAATCCATTTGCCTCTTGGTTTCTCTCACTTCTCCCTGCATATCAGTTGTTAGCAGCTTCATCACTGACACACTGTGTGACTTTGGGCTTTATTCTGGCCCTCTCGCTCACGTACCCAAGTACAGCTGTTAGAAGCAGGTGGAGTTAGCAGCTGTGCTCGTTCATTCGTTCACTGTCACAATCTTGGTCATAGGTCAGAAACTGTCGATAGATAGGTTAGCAACCGGTTTTGCCATTCCTTCGTGTCTCTACTTTAATATGTGTGCAAAACAGAACATGCGATGTGAGGTGTTTGTTAGCAGTGTTCGCTCAGCTTAGACACTTTGCCCTCAGCTTCACGCATCTTTTCATTGTACTGTCTCTCTGGGTTCATGTCAGCAGAGTCACCCAGGGACCAGCACTCCTGGGTGTCCGCGACGCGCCAGTTTCTGTGACGACGACTCCTTTCCCAGTGTCTCAGACTCCCCTGTGTCCGGCTTTGTCTCCCAGTGTCTCAGACTCCCTTGTGTCCGGCTCTCTCTCCCAGTGTCTGAGACTCCCTTATGTCCAGTTCTCTCTCCTAGTGTCCCAGACTCCCATAGACCCGGCTCTGTCTCCCAGTGTCCAAGACTCCCTTGTGTCCAGCTCTCTCTCGTAGTGTCCAAGACTCCCTTCTGTCCGACTCTCCCCCAGTGTCTCAGACTCCCTTCTGTCCGGCTCTCTGTCCCAGTGTCTGAGACTCCCTTCTGTCCGGCTCTTTCTCCCAGTGTCTGAGACTCCCTTGTATCCAGCTCTCCCTCCTAGTGTCCCAAACTCCCTTCTGTCCGGCTCTCTCCCCCAGTGTCTCAGACTTCCTTCTGTCCGTCTCTCTCCCCCAGTGTCTCAGACATCCTTCTGTCCGTCTCTCTCCCCCAGTGTCTGAGACTCCCTTCTGTCCATCTCTCTCTCCCAGTGTCAGAGACTCCCTTCTGTCCGTCTCTCTCTCCCAGTGTCTAACACTCCCTTATTTCCGGCTCTGTCTCTGTGTCCAAGACTCCCTTCTGTCCGGCTCTGTCTCTGTGACCCATACTCCCTTGTGTCCGGCTCTGTCTCTGTGTCCCAGACTCCCTTGTGTCCGGCGCGCATTCTTCCAGCGCTTATTTTGTTCATGTCTCAGTTCTGAGCCTTTCTTCCTTTTTCCCTTCAAACCCCCGAGATGGCTTTAATAAAGAATGGGGCAGGTCTTTGCTCTCCTCGGCAGGGTGGGGGCTGCTTTAGAAGTTACTTTAAGCAATACTCAGATCCTGGTAGGAGAACACATTTACTAATGAACTGGTTACTATGGTTCTGTCCGGCTGTAGGGCAGCAGCCTGTTGATAGCTGCTGTTCATTGTAGAAACGGTGGGATGTGATCAGCTTTTCCCAAACAAACATAAATCCGGTTTCTCTCCGCAGCCTGGAAATGGCCCTTTGTTGTAGCTGGAGCCATCTTCGTCTGTTTTTTTTTTTTTAGACCTGCACTGATCTGTGCTGCATGACTAAACACTTATAAGGTCCCAAAGGCGAGACCTATTGGCTATGCCAATGCTTGTTACTCTATTGCCCTTGCATGAAGAAAAGCTTTGCCTGGGTTCAACAGCCAGACACCAAGGTAATTGTATTTACCAGCCATGGTTATGCATAAGGGACCCAAGTTCCATGTCAACTGGTGTTTTTTTGCCCGTCACCCAAAAATTAAGACTTTAGTTTGTGCAGCATTTCCTTTTAAGGAATTTGTAGTATTATAACTGTGTAATATGCCAAATGCCCTCCTCATACTAATCTGTCAGGGGCGTAACACAGGCCCCGTGGTGCGGGGGGGCCCCAAGCTCCAGGGGGTCCCCTCAGCACAGCACTCTGGCTGCAGAGCTCCTGATTGAGCCCGGAGGGGGCCCCTCCACGAGCCTTGCAGGGAAGCCCCCTCAAGTTTCGTTACGCCAGTGTAATCTGTGTGTTGCCTAGTATTACCAGGTGCTCTGCGTATTGTACGATAGGTAACTTGGTGGGCCTGATCTTTGGAGGAAAATGGTTCCCTTTCAGCAGCTCCAAATCTAGGTCTGCTGTGTGCAGGTTGAACAGAATTGGAGCGATGACAAATCCCTGTTTTAGACATACTGAAGCAGTGCAAAAGAAGTTTCTGCAAATGTCCTAGCACATTACTATGCAATTAGTGGACACACTATTTAAAGTTTCCTTAAAAACTAATGACATTAAATTTAAATGTTCAAAATTTCTATTTGTCAACAAATACATGAATTTACATTTTATTTAAAGGTGCTGCAATCATTAAAGGTGTGCAGCAACCAGAGGAAAGGATGAGTACATATGGATGTTTGAGTGTCGCACCTGAATGTTGATGATAGGGAGGGCCAACAGAGAAAATGCATCATCCGAAGTAGGAATGTTGAGTTAAGAAGTAACCTGTGGGTGGCTTGTTGACAGTATACCAAAAGGCAATTGATTCTGCACGTTTAATAAATTATAGTAATCTTTTAAATTCTGTAAAAATTAACACTATTATGGTAGATCTCAATAGAGCTTGAAATATATGCCGCCTCAGATATTGTCAAACTTAAAATCAACAAAGAAACTTGGGCCAGATTTACAAAATTCTCTATGGCTGAAAACCCTGTGATTCACATTGCGTGTGTTGCGAAAGGGTTTTTTACAATGAACAAAACCATTTTTAAAGTCTGTAAAAGCTTTCAAGCTCATAAAAGAGCTTTTGCAGTTCCTTTTAAATTGTAACGAGTATTGGAAAAGCCAATAGGTCTCACCTATGTGAGAGCAATTGACTTTTCTAATGTCTTTTAGCCTTCTTTTACAGCAGCGTGGCTGCTGATCACCATGGCTAAAAGTTAGTGGTGTAGTGTAGCGTAGAGTGGCATAAAGCAGAGTGGCATAGAGTGGACTGGCGTAGTGTGGTGAGGAGTACAGTAGAGTTGAGTGGCGTAGAGTGGAGTGGTTTAGAGTAGAGTGGAGTGCGTAGAGTGGAGTTGCATAGAGTGGAGTGGTGCAGGGTAGAGTGACGTTCAGTAGAGGCCCTATTCACAGCTGATCGGGTCTTGCATAATAAGGGCCCACAACTACTAAAACACTTGGTCAGTCTCTATCTTCCTGAGAGGACATTGCGTTCTCTGCTCTATGTCTATTACCAATTCCTAAGATTAACAAATCAAGAAGGGAAGGAAGATCTTTTGCTCACCTGGTTCCAAAATTTTGGAACTTACTGCCTACAGAGCTGCAGAAGACTAAAGATGTATTAAGTTTTATGAAGCAGTTGATGCCTCAGCTGTTTATTTAACTCTGTTATGATATGGGTATTGGTATGATCTGTCAGCGCTGGGAGGCCCTTTGGGTAGGCATGCGCTCTAGAAATGCCAAGAATAGAGGAGAGTGGCATAGACTATGAAGGCATTTAGAAGAGTGATATAGAGTAGAGTGGCATAAAATGGAGCCGAGTGACATAGAGTAGAGTGGAGTGTTGTAGAGAAGAGTGACATACAGTAGAGTGGCTAGAGTGGAGTGGCACTGTGTGAAGTGAAGTGGCGTGGAGTGCAGTGGAGTGGTGTATAGTGGAGTGGCGTAAAGTAGTGTAGACTGGAGTGGAGCGGAGTGCCATAAAGCGGCATCGAGCATAGTGGCATAGAGTGCGGCAGAGTGGAGTGGCATAGAGTAGAATGGAGTGGCTTAGAGTGGAGTGTTGTAGATTGATGTAGAGTGTCATTGAGAGAGCGGTGTAGTGTGGTGTAGAGCAGAGTAGTGTGAAGTGGTGTAGAGTGAGTGGAGAGGTATAGAGTGGCATTGTGTTGAACTGAGTGGCACAGAGTAAAGTGGAGTACAGCAGAGTGTAGTAGAGTGGAGTGGCACAGAGTGGAGTTGAATAGAGTAGAGTGGTGTAGAGTGGTGTGGAGTAGAGTGGTATAGAGTAGAGTGGTATAGAGTAGAGTGGTATAGAGTAGAGTGGCATAGAGTAGAGTGGCATAGAGTAGAGTGGCACAGAGTAGAGTGGCACAGAGTGGGGTGGTGTAGAGTGATGTAAAGTAGAGTGGCATAGAGTGGAAAGGCAAAGAGTGGGGTGGAGTGGAGTAGAGTAGGGTGGAATAGAGTGACATAGAGTGGAGTACAGTACAGTGGTGTAGAGTGGAGTGGCACAGAGTGGAGTAGAGTGGCATAGAGTGGAGTGGCATTGAGTGGTGTAGATTAGAATGGCATAGAGCAAAGTTGTGCAGAGTGGAGTGGTGTGAGTGGAGTGGCATGGAGTAGAGTGAAGTGGCATGAAGTAGAGTGGAATGGCATACAGTAGAGTGGCAGATTGTCGTGGAGTTATGTAGATTAGAGTAGAGTGGCATAGAGTGAAGTGGAATAGCATGGAGTAGAGTGATGTAGATTAGAATGACGTAAAGTGGAGTGGAGTGGCGTAGAGTAGCACTGTGTGGAGTGGCATAGAGTAGAGTAACAGAGTAGAGTACCGTAAAGTGGCGTAGAGTAGAGTAGAGAGCAGTAGAGTGGCGTAGAGTAGAGTAGAGTGCAGTAGAGTGGCATAGAGTAGAGTAGAGTGGCGTAGAGTAGCGTGACAGAGTGGAGGAGAGTGGCATGGAGCAGAGTGGCACTGGGTAGACTGGTGTAGAGTACAGGGACGTACCGTGGCGTTGAGTGATGTACAGTGGCATTGTGTGGAGTGGAGTGGCATAGAGTTGAGTAGAATACAGCAGAGTAGGGTGACATGGAGAAAAGTGGCATAGAGTAGAGTGGCATGGCGTAGAGTGGCATGGAGTAGAGTCGCATGGAGTGGAGTGGTGTGGGGTGGAATGGCATGGAGTGGCGTAGAGTAGAGTTGCGTAAAGCAGAGTGGTGTAGAATAGAATGCAGTGGTTTAGAGAAGAATGGAGTGGGGTGAAGTGGCGTGGAATATAGTGGAGTGGTGTAGAGTAAAGTGGCATAGAGTAGAATGGTGAAGAGGAGAGTGGCGTAGGGTGGATTGGTATAGAGTAGTACAGTTGCGGGTGTAACTAAAGCATCAATAGAGACAGCAGATAGGGTGAAAGCAACTTAAGTAAGAAGCTTATGCTTGTGTTAAAAGTAGTAAAGCACATTGCATGTCCAAAAATAACATCAAAATGCTTATGAAATAAAACATAGTGCATCGTAAAAAGACGAGGAAGAACACATGTACGGGGTCCGAGCTCTAGGGAGGAGCTAATAAAAGCAATGAAGGGGAGCCTACGGGAGCTAAGCAATCGAAAGATTGCAAATGAGAGTGACAATGAAAACAACTATTGGTATGCTGTGGGCGAGTTGTAAGTCCACTAAATTGTATACAATACATCTCGTAGTGCATGCGCTGTGTAGGCACGACCGGAGAGAGAGGGTGCATGAAAAAAGGCATTCTTCTATTTACAATTTGGAAAGGTATGAATCAATGGTTTGCAACCGTGACCCCATCCGCCTTTGCCAAGGGAAGCGTTCCCCGGGGCACAGCTTGTCCTTTAAGAACCATGTTGGCTGCCATGGAAGGAGCAGCTAGTAATCCAGGGGACCATTGCCTGCTATTCCCGATATGCCTCCAAACCACTTTTTTTAAGCAACCGACGACAATTCAAGTCACATGGGCTGCTTTAAAAAAAATGTTTCCCATAGGGAAATGTAAATACAGGGATGGATGTCTGTTATACCTTGCAGGTTTCCATCCATGCATTCGCAGCAAAATTGCGACCTACCTAATTAATATTCACTAGGTAGTTTGTTTTGCAACCCTCTGAAAATGTGCAATTTCATTTGTGACCTATTAGTGCATAGGTAGCATCGCAAAATGCATCCCCATTCTCAAACCAGTCAGTGTGCAATTTGCGCATCTGTGATTTGCACATGGGGATGAGACATCTCCACCCATTCTTCTGAAACCCAGCCCATTAGGTTCTGCAAGTAAAATGCTGCAAGTTTCACCTACCATGAGAAGGCCATCACACCAAGCCGTCTACTGAGGATTTACACCACAATGACTTGTGCTGGTTAAATTTGAAGGAATTGTCGATTTTTGAGGATTTTCTGCGTATGCATAGAAGCCTATGGAAGTTTAGACTTACATACAAAGAGACATTCTGCGCAATTAAGTTTGCATTTGAATTACAAATTCTTTCATTATTTCTCCACAAGGAAATTAGGTTTCTCTGTGGATAAACCTTTATGAAATATAGGGTTGTTCTCTTACTTTTCTACCGTTGAAAACACACTTCTGCCTTTTGCAGGACTACGAATAAGCACAATCATTTAGTCAATTAAAAAGGTGCATTGAAAATGGGAAACCAAATGTTTTACAAAACACACAAGATGATGGACGGAATGCTGCACATTGGCAAACATTCACCCCCAGTCACAGATCTGGGTTTAATCCATCGTTATTTTGCTTCACCACGCCACCCCAGTTCAGACATAGCCATATGCAAATCAGTCTTGACCCTGTGCCTCATGGGAACAGTCCAGACCGAACTGCCAAGCCATGCCTTCCCTGGACCGGAATCAAGCATCCTAGGACCGGTTTCAGGCTATCAGCCTTCATCAGCCAGGATAGCTTGACTCCAGTGGCGTAGTGAGCACGGGACCCACGTCTGGGCATACCCTTCCCACATAGGGCGAAATGCAAAACACACAAGATGATGGACGGAATGCTGCACATTGGCAAACATTCACCCCCAGTCACAGATCTGGGTTTAATCCATCGTTATTTTGCTTCACCACGCCACCCCAGTTCAGACATAGCCATATGCAAATCAGTCTTGACCCTGTGCCTCATGGGAACAGTCCAGACCGAACTGCCAAGCCATGCCTTCCCTGGACCGGAATCAAGCATCCTAGGACCGGTTTCAGGCTATCAGCCTTCATCAGCCAGGATAGCTTGACTCCAGTGGCGTAGTGAGCACGGGACCCACGTCTGGGCCTACCCTTCCCACATAGGGCGAAATGCAAAACACACAAGATGATGGACGGAATGCTGCACATTGGCAAACATTCACCCCCAGTCACAGATCTGGGTTTAATCCATCGTTATTTTGCTTCACCACGCCACCCCAGTTCAGACATAGCCATATGCAAATCAGTCTTGACCCTGTGCCTCATGGGAACAGTCCAGACCGAACTGCCAAGCCATGCCTTCCCTGGACCGGAATCAAGCATCCTAGGACCGGTTTCAGGCTATCAGCCTTCATCAGCCAGGATAGCTTGACTCCAGTGGCGTAGTGAGCACGGGACCCACGTCTGGGCATACCCTTCCCACATAGGGCGAAATGCAAAACACACAAGATGATGGACGGAATGCTGCACATTGGCAAACATTCACCCCCAGTCACAGATCTGGGTTTAATCCATCGTTATTTTGCTTCACCACGCCACCCCAGTTCAGACATAGCCATATGCAAATCAGTCTTGACCCTGTGCCTCATGGGAACAGTCCAGACCGAACTGCCAAGCCATGCCTTCCCTGGACCGGAATCAAGCATCCTAGGACCGGTTTCAGGCTATCAGCCTTCATCAGCCAGGATAGCTTGACTCCAGTGGCGTAGTGAGCACGGGACCCACGTCTGGGCATACCCTTCCCACATAGGGCGAAATGCAAAACACACAAGATGATGGACGGAATGCTGCACATTGGCAAACATTCACCCCCAGTCACAGATCTGGGTTTAATCCATCGTTATTTTGCTTCACCACGCCACCCCAGTTCAGACATAGCCATATGCAAATCAGTCTTGACCCTGTGCCTCATGGGAACAGTCCAGACCGAACTGCCAAGCCATGCCTTCCCTGGACCGGAATCAAGCATCCTAGGACCGGTTTCAGGCTATCAGCCTTCATCAGCCAGGATAGCTTGACTCCAGTGGCGTAGTGAGCACGGGACCCACGTCTGGGCATACCCTTCCCACATAGGGCGAAATGCAAAACACACAAGATGATGGACGGAATGCTGCACATTGGCAAACATTCACCCCCAGTCACAGATCTGGGTTTAATCCATCGTTATTTTGCTTCACCACGCCACCCCAGTTCAGACATAGCCATATGCAAATCAGTCTTGACCCTGTGCCTCATGGGAACAGTCCAGACCGAACTGCCAAGCCATGCCTTCCCTGGACCGGAATCAAGCATCCTAGGACCGGTTTCAGGCTATCAGCCTTCATCAGCCAGGATAGCTTGACTCCAGTGGCGTAGTGAGCACGGGACCCACGTCTGGGCATACCCTTCCCACATAGGGCGAAATGCAAAACACACAAGATGATGGACGGAATGCTGCACATTGGCAAACATTCACCCCCAGTCACAGATCTGGGTTTAATCCATCGTTATTTTGCTTCACCACGCCACCCCAGTTCAGACATAGCCATATGCAAATCAGTCTTGACCCTGTGCCTCATGGGAACAGTCCAGACCGAACTGCCAAGCCATGCCTTCCCTGGACCGGAATCAAGCATCCTAGGACCGGTTTCAGGCTATCAGCCTTCATCAGCCAGGATAGCTTGACTCCAGTGGCGTAGTGAGCACGGGACCCACGTCTGGGCATACCCTTCCCACATAGGGCGAAATGCAAAACACACAAGATGATGGACGGAATGCTGCACATTGGCAAACATTCACCCCCAGTCACAGATCTGGGTTTAATCCATCGTTATTTTGCTTCACCACGCCACCCCAGTTCAGACATAGCCATATGCAAATCAGTCTTGACCCTGTGCCTCATGGGAACAGTCCAGACCGAACTGCCAAGCCATGCCTTCCCTGGACCGGAATCAAGCATCCTAGGACCGGTTTCAGGCTATCAGCCTTCATCAGCCAGGATAGCTTGACTCCAGTGGCGTAGTGAGCACGGGACCCACGTCTGGGCATACCCTTCCCACATAGGGCGAAATGCAAAACACACAAGATGATGGACGGAATGCTGCACATTGGCAAACATTCACCCCCAGTCACAGATCTGGGTTTAATCCATCATTATTTTGCTTCACTACGCCACCCCAGTTCAGACATAGCCATATGCAAATCAGTCTTGACCCTGTGCCTCATGGGAACAGTCCAGACCGAACTGCCAAGCCATGCCTTCCCTGGACCGGAATCAAGCATCCTAGGACCGGTTTCAGGCTATCAGCCTTCATCAGCCAGGATAGCTTGACTCCAGTGGCGTAGTGAGCACGGGACCCACGTCTGGGCATACCCTTCCCACATAGGGCGAAATGCAAAACACACAAGATGATGGACGGAATGCTGCACATTGGCAAACATTCACCCCCAGTCACAGATCTGGGTTTAATCCATCGTTATTTTGCTTCACCACATACCCCAGTTCAGACATAGCCATATGCAAATCAGTCTTGACCCTGTGCCTCATGGGAACAGTCCAGACCGAACTGCCAAGCCATGCCTTCCCTGGACCGGAATCAAGCATCCTAGGACCGGTTTCAGGCTATCAGCCTTCATCAGCCAGGATAGCTTGACTCCAGTGGCGTAGTGAGCACGGGACCCACGTCTGGGCATACCCTTCCCACATAGGGCGAAATGCAAAACACACAAGATGATGGACGGAATGCTGCACATTGGCAAACATTCACCCCCAGTCACAGATCTGGGTTTAATCCATCGTTATTTTGCTTCACCACGCCACCCCAGTTCAGACATAGCCATATGCAAATCAGTCTTGACCCTGTGCCTCATGGGAACAGTCCAGACCGAACTGCCAAGCCATGCCTTCCCTGGACCGGAATCAAGCATCCTAGGACCGGTTTCAGGCTATCAGCCTTCATCAGCCAGGATAGCTTGACTCCAGTGGCGTAGTGAGCACGGGACCCACGTCTGGGCATACCCTTCCCACATAGGGCGAAATGCAAAACACACAAGATGATGGACGGAATGCTGCACATTGGCAAACATTCACCCCCAGTCACAGATCTGGGTTTAATCCATCGTTATTTTGCTTCACCAGAATGATGATGGATTAAACCCAGATCAGTTGACTGGGGGTGAGTGTTTGATTTGCTCAAGCGCTCCGTCCATCATCCCCTTTTGTATCGCTTTGTTCGCCCTAAGTTGGCGGGGGTATGCCCAGACGTGGGTCCCTGGCTCACTTTGCCACTGGATTCAAGCAAGCCTGGCTGATGACGGCTGGAATGCCAGAAACCGGTCCTAGGATGCTTGTTTCCGGTCCAGGGAAGACATGGCTTGGCAGTTCGGGCTGACTGTTCCCATGAGGCACAGGGTCAGACTGATTTGCATATGGCCATGTCTGAACTGGGGTGGTGGAGTGAGCTAAAGAATGATGATGGATTAAACCCAGATCAGTTGACTGGGGGTGAGTGTTTGATTGGCTCAAGCGTTCCGTCCATCATCCCCTTTTGTATCGCTTTGTTCGCCCTAAGTTGGCGGGGTATGCCCAGACGTGGGTCCCTGCTCACTTTGCCACTGGATTCAAGCAAGCCTGGCTGATGACGGCTGGAATGCCAGAAACCGGTCCTAGGATGCTTGTTTCCGGTCCAGGAAGACATGGCTTGGCAGTTCAGGCTGGACTGTTCCCATGAGGCACAGGGTCAGACTGATTTGCATATGGCCATGTCTGAACTGGGGTGGTGGAGTGAGCTAAAGAATGATGATGGATTAAACCCAGATCAGTTGACTGGGGGTGAGTGTTTGATTGGCTCAAACGTTCCGTCCATCATCCCCTTTTGTATCGCTTTGTTCGCCCTAAGTTGGCGGGGGTATGCCCAGACGTGGGTCCCTTGCTCACTTTGCCACTGGATTCAAGCAAGCCTGGCTGATGACGGCTGGAATGCCAGAAACCGGTCCTAGGATGCTTGTTTCCGGTCCAGGAAGACATGGCTTGGCAGTTCGGGCTGGACTGTTCCCATGAGGCACAGGGTCAGACTGATTTGCATATGGCCATGTCTGAACTGGGGTGGTGGAGTGAGCTAAAGAATGATGATGGATTAAACCCAGATCAGTTGACTGGGGGTGAGTGTTTGATTGGCTCAAACGTTCCGTCCATCATCCCCTTTTGTATCGCTTTGTTCGCCCTAAGTTGGCGGGGGTATGCCCAGACGTGGGTCCCTTGCTCACTTTGCCACTGGATTCAAGCAAGCCTGGCTGATGATGGCTGGAATGCCAGAAACCGGTCCTAGGATGCTTGTTTCCGTCCAGGGAAGACATGGCTTGGCAGTTCGGGCTGGACTGTTCCCATGAGGCACAGGGTCAGACTGATTTGCATATGGCCATGTCTGAACTGGGGTGGTGGAGTGAGCTAAAGAATGATGATGGATTAAACCCAGATCAGTTGACTGGGGGTGAGTGTTTGATTGGCTCAAACGTTCCGTCCATCATCCCCTTTTGTAAACCAAATGTTTTAGTCATATTTGGGGAAAAAGATGATTAGTGGGAAGCCACTGTAGTGTAGCTCCTATTTCCCTAATAGGCTCTGCGCATTGGAATAATATATCCTATAGGTTTGACATAGGACTAAGTTCAGTATGTCCCTATCGAGTATATTAAACTTAATTACTTGTGCCAGCTAGCTCAGAGGCCACTAGAAACTCCTTGACGACAAGAAGGGAGTAGTTTTTGGCAGCCGCAAAACATGACCACTTTGTTTCCCTTTAGAATCAGAACGTGTCCCAGAGTCGTGGAAACAATAGATAACTATTTCACTCAGCTCAATCGTGCATGCTTAGTTTTCCTCAAAGTTACACAGAAAGAACAGACGGGCGTTTCAATAAAAGATTTATTGAACAGTCTTGTTTCTGGTGTATGTAAAATGTGCTGTTACGATCACAAGACAGTATGCAAGATAAATAATGTACAGTGTGAGCAGTAGAAATAAATAATACTGCGATAGCATTATCTTTTAGTATATATGCATTTACATAAATGACACAGACTAAAAATGCGAGTACTCATACGATGCGTTTCTAACCTGGTTCTACCCCAATGTACCTAACCTAACCTAGGTGTAGGGAGAGGTATGAAGTAGGTGAAGTATTCCTTACTATGGTATACTAAGAGTATGTTAAGTCTAGTATGCCTAGTATGCCAAGAGTCCCTCTAGGTTCTAGTCAGCTCCATACCTGAAGAATGAGAGAGTTAGGAATCTCTTTGCCAGACTCGAACTCCAACACCCCGCGAGGGAAGTTAGATTACTGGAAGCTGGACTCTCTGCATGCAGGGATGACAGCGTCTTCTCAGTGCGTCAGGCCGGGAAACGGGCTCCTCTGAAGTCGAGGTATCCTCTGATTTACAGGGGCTAGGGAAGGTATATTTATACCTGAGAAGTACCTAAGAATGTTAGCATTGACGTGAGTCGGACAGCGGAAGACGTCATGAATGAACCCCTAAGGAATAATGGTTCATGCATAATATATGAGTCCTTGAAGAAATCAATAGTCCTGGGCTAGGGAAACTCCCGCAGCCTAAGGGTCTGTTCTTCATGAACTCGTTGTGACGTTAGGGTGGACGGATGTCGGAGACCATGCCTGTATTTGGAGTGCACGGTTTAATGCCTAAATAAGGACTGGGATTTTATGCCTATATAAGGGCAGGGCGAATTGTGCCTATATAAGGACATGACACTGGAAAGCCCGTTTATGGACACCCTAAGAGGAATACAACACCCACTCCACTTTCGTGTGTACGATAATACTAAAATGCTAAACATTTAAAATGCTAAACATTAAATGGAGTACCGCATATTTAAAAAATATGTCTTAAAAGCATTAAAAAACAAAGTAAAAATGCAAAAGGTACTGTACATATTAAGCAATGCTTTTCATTTCAGGCATAAAGTTCGAAAATAAATGCAATTGGAATGAAATAAGCAGTAATATTTACATGTGACAGAAAATGATCGATAAGTTGTTCAAAAATCAAAGTCATTTCATGTCATGAAAATTAATGAACTGTTCTAGACACACAAGATGACTAAGTGTCCGTGGAAGTACCGCGAAGTCTGTACTATAAGGCTAGTTCTACTTTAAGAAGATTGAAGTGCCATTTTAGTTCGAAAAATGGGAAAAAGTTCAATTTTGGTAGAGTTCCAAGTTTTTTGAAAATGAAGGCCAAATTGTTACTGCATCTCTGGAACACTGTATGCTGAATCAGAGTCAGTTTACGGGTCTGGTGTAAACATGAGATCATCTATTTCTATAGACAAAACATCATCCACTGAAGTTGGTGTCAGTTGGAACACCTCGTGTAGTAGATTAATTGCACAGAGATGTGAAGCATCGCTTCCAGCATAGGTTGCCGCAGCAATGTTCGCGTCCGTTGTTACCTGTGTGCCTGTAGATCTTTCTCGTACCTCAGCAGCAGCCGGAAGCATCTGTGAGATCTCAATGAATGCTGACATCAGGATTGGTAGCCTCTGGGGACAACACAGAGCATGGGCCGTTATCGGGACCAGCAAAGTATCGACATCCGTTGGCGTTGCTGATGGAAATGTTAGACAAGTGTCCAACACGCATTCTTCACCGCATAGCAGGCATCGTAGAACAGGTAAGATGCAATCTTGCCAGATTGGTCTGAATGACAGGAACCACGTGGTATTCAGGTCCCGTAGACGAGTAATGCCCAATAGCCGTACTATTCGCTCACGGCACTTTCGTTCAAGGAGAGCTTTCTCCATTTCGCTCGGAGTGATGTCTGCGAATAGGCTGGCCATAGCGCAATAGCAGGAAGAGAAATAGAATTCCGGCAACAAGTGCTAGAATTAATGGTATGCCACCAAACACCGAATGTGCAAAGTTCGGGATGATACCGAGTATTGCCTGGAAAGGTGCTAACAGACCGGAGCAGATGCTCTTAAATACATGTACAATTCCGGTTGTATCAGACATGTTAAAGATACATCCTATCATTTCTACGAAATGTATAGGGCAGTTTGTACGTATTAAAGTCTGTATCTCAGCCGAAGTCCTTGCTACTTGTAGATCATAGGTTTCTTTGGTCGAGGTCGAAGGCACTGTTTGCTGTAAAAGCATGGCTTTCATTCTGCTCAAAGTATCAAATCTTATAAAAGAGACGTTCAGCGAAGGCCATTGAGGCGACTCCCTGACTGTGTCTATTGGGGCAAACAATACTTGCATACAGCAAGTGACCCTGGAGTTGACCGTTACTAGATATGGGATGCCTGGCAACATGCCGCAGCAACTCTGATCATTCAACATGAGGTAACTCCCATTCGAAAGTTGTCCAAACGTTGGATTAATCACAGCAGCTGGTGTACCCTGCTGATGGCAAGACAAATTTGCCACAGAACCATTACAAGCCCCGTGTAAAGAAATGTCCTGACATATAAGTGAACCGCTCAGTGCACGTTTACAGTGTGTACCGCTCAAAAACACTTCACAATCCCCACTCCAACATCTATATGTATACGGTAAATCCCAAGATGTCTTAATGTATTCCTTACCCAACCTTTCATATTTGCCTGCTTGCATTTGTCTGAGGCAATAATGAAACTGAAAAGTAGTCACAGGTAATGTTATTTTGCCATGAATAAGCCATTCTGTAGCTGGTTTTTCTGCCACTGTGAATGGTAACTTTTCCAGTTTTTCAATGCTCAGCAATGTATACCTTGCTCCTCTTTGTGCCAATTCGATCTGTTTATCAGTTAGATTGTATTCTGCAAACAGAGCTGACGTGTTGATAAAACGCCAAGGCACATAGCCCGCTCGCAAAGATTGCAGAGTCCAGCTTAATAACACAATAGAACGTAATTGAGACTGACCTTGTTGTAACATCGCCAAATCGTGTTCTAGTATGTCGATAGCAGAGGATACAATGCCATCCAATGAATATATTCTGGAGGACAAAGTTGTTAACCCATTGTCGACCACAGAGAGGGTTTTCTCTAAATTAATACGATCAAGTTCACGTATTCGTTCTGCAGCCTCCATCTGTGACACTTTCCATGCTTCATTATAGGCAGCATAAATGCCGGCATATATGAAACGTTTTTGACGCGGTTTTCTTGGTCCAAGCAAGAATTCCCTAGGGTCTGCGTCTTCTTTAAGTAAGCATAAGTGTTGTTTCACATCCTGCAGTGTAGACTTATGCAGCCAATCGAGGCATAATTTTCCTACACTGTATGTTGTTACTACCCCCGGATGCTGTCTTTGGACGTATCTTGGGTCTGCCCTATTAATAGTAAAGCCCTGAGTTTTATTCAGGAATCTTTCCTGACAGTTATTCGTGTCTGTGGGCCAGATCAACCATTTTTTCCAATCAGGATTAGATCTGTTGCGTTGTAATATATTGTCAACTGTCACCACTGCCTGTGTATCGTTATTACTTGCAGGTGTTGGTACAGAAGGTGTTTTCATCTCTTTGATCTTGGCTAATCCAAGACAAGATGTTTGTTGGATGGTTTCATTTAAGAACATTATTTGTTCAGGGATGATACAGGCTCTAAATAAAGCTTCTATCCACTGCACTTGCCAATCTTTAGAACCCCAGACAGTTTTTGTGTCTATTGTGTCTTTCCATAAGTCGAAACCCTGTCTAGACAGTTGGGCAATAAATGCTGCAGAGTAAATCTGTTTCGTATTAGTTAACATAATTTTCAGTCCTGTTTTGTTTACATTTCTAAAGTAAAATGATTCTGGGTCAGATGTATTGTAACCTGAAAAATATGGAAACTTACTAGCAAATGTTTTTGAACTACCTTTTGGTGGTGTAGGACAATGTTCCCATTGGTTAAACATAAACACATTTCTGGGATATGCAGATTTATGCAAATAATGATGACCATAGTGGTTATAACCATTTTTTTAGAAAATGCAGCAGATTTTTCTAAGTCAAACATTATGTCATTAACCGTCTCAAAGTCCCAATCATCTGAATAGGTACTGGACGTAATTAGATCACTTAGGGAAATTTTAAACAAATGTGGAATGTTCAATTGTTCCGTCGGGCCGAAGATATCAAAATCTGTTTTGTCCCACACTATACCATCCTGTATAGGAACGGCTGTGATGTTCACTGATGACAAGTCTCTTGCTTCACGATGGGAAGATTTATGAGGTTTCAAAAGTACGTTCACATCTTTTCCTTCAGTGTTCACATGGATGTATCTGCCACTTATAAGCACGCTCACAGTTGTAACCAAAGCTAGCCAGAGCAGGAAAACAAATAGTCCAGATATAATCCAGAGTTCAATCCATGGAGAAATCAAATAAGTCTTTTTCAGAAAGTGAAGAAAGTATTGTACTTGCTGCTTGAGTTTGAATGAAGCTGGCGTTGTTTCAGGTTCACTCGGATCTTCTGAGAACGTATCAAAGTTAATGAAATAGCCAGAAGCAGTTCTATCAATTGTTGGAATTGCATCAGGATTTGTAGAAATCACTGGAACCAGTTGATCACTTGCTACATTGGTGTAGACAGGCGTATTTGGACGAACTGTTACTTGGTTTTCAAGAGGGATGAGTTCCATTGCATTGTTGCTCAGTCCTTCATCTGTTACAGCTGAATTCTCGATAGTTATCAGTCTTTCAGTCTGAACCTCTTGGATAGTAGCGAGAGGAGTGCGTCTGCTACTAGGTCGGAGTCCACGAGGCCTACTGTTTAGTATTGGCCACATACTGTGGTTTGATGAGGTCGATGGACACAAATCTTTTCTCCTTTCTTCCAGCAAGGGGCGGCAGAAGTACTGTTCTTGTTCCTTGAACTGCTAGGACAGGTACTGGTTGTCTGTAAGAAGGTCCAAATTCCTTCTTGTCCGCAATTTTTTCTCTGACTAGATCCCCAACTTTTGGAATCCAGACAGGCCTTGCTGGGACCGCCGGTTTTTCCCCAGTGGTGGTTGGCTGCAGGAATACGTTGCTTTGTTTCGTTCTTAATTCATTCAGATCCTGTCAAACAGCCAAACGATCTTTGATATCAAACGGTTTATTTTCCACCACTGTGCCTACGTGTTCAAGGTCTGGTACCCACATTCTTGTCCCAAATAGGACCTCATATGGAGTGACCCCCCCTAGAGAACTTCTTGGCAGATTGTTCAATGAGCGTTGGACCCCATTAAGGTGTTTGACCCACCCATCACCCGAACCTAATACCCTAGCTGTTATAGACTGCTTTATGTCCCGGTTTTTACTTTCCACAACCGAATTTCCCTCAGGATGGAATGGAGAGGAGTACCGCAATGCAACGCCCAGACTGGCCATGGCTTCTTTGTAAGCCCGAGAGCTAAACGCAGGACCCTGGTCAGAATGTAGCGTGCCTATTGCGTATGTGCCGATAAAGACTCGCAAATATTTTATAACAGTTCGAGCGTCAGCCGAGCGCTGAGGCCATATCCATAGGAACCTAGAGCATGAATCCACTGCAACCATGATATATTTATAATTACCGTCCCTTTGCAAGGGACCGCAGTGGTCCAGGTAAACACAAGCTAATGGTTTGTCTGAAATTAACAGGGGTGTCTGCGCAGGACGTTTCACTGTTGAAACTTTCATCTGTTGGCAAATATCACATTCTAAAACATAGTTTTTAGTGTGTTTCCGAATGCCAGGCCACCAATATCTTTGCTTGAGTAAAAATACTGTCGCTGAAACACCTGCATGGGCAGAAGCTATCCCTTCGTGTGCTGCTAGGATTAGTCCTAATCTGCGTTCCTTGTTTGGGATTACCCTATCCCCCACTCCAGGGATTCGAGCAAAAGGAACGTTGTTCGCATCAATTACATAAGAGTACTTGAGTGGACATTTTTTTGGTAACGCTGCACTGCTGCCCTTGCTTGAAGCATTGACAGCCAACATTATCTCACCGTCTATTTTTGTTTTTGAACGAGTGATCGCAGCTACGGAAGCCGTCTGAACAGCCCCCTTTGCGGCTTCATCAGCCAATGAATTCCCTGCAACGTGAACGCCATCACGTTGATGACTCAGTGTGTGGATCACGTGAGCCTTTGGTAGTTCGTTTTTCAATTGAACTACTTGTTCCCAAAGCATTTTATGCTTTATTGTGCCACCTTTCGCATCTTTGAAACCATTTTCAAGCCAGTTTTGTATATATTCATTATACGACTGAACACAGTAAAAGGAATCGCACACTATTAATGTGGGGAATTCTCGATCTGTACTTTCAAGTGCCAGTTTGAATGCTTGTAGTTCAGCTCGCTGAGCTGTACAATCTCCTAAAGATTGAGTTTTTGTGACCATGGGTCTGAAGATGCCATTTCGCATGCGACCTTTAACGATCGCACATGCTGCACTGTAAGCTTGCTTACTCCCTGTTGTGGGCTGTGCGGATCCGTCAGTGTAAATTATGAATTCGTACTGATCAAGAGGCAGAATCTCAGTGGGCAGAGGACATTCTTGTTCATATTGCAGGAATGCTTGTGTTTTTAAATCTGGATCAAAAACATATTCAACATCTGTTGCAGCAAGAGAATTAACCCACTGTATCCATCTTGGATGTAATGCTTTAGCATTTGGAATGCTTGCTTTTGTGACCGCTTCTAAAGCTGGTACCGGGGTTACGACAATAATGCGTCTCCCTTGGGCTAAGGCTCTTTCTTTTGCTACAGAGGTTTGAACTGCTGTCAGAATTTTATCAGTTGAACTGAAGCGCATTTCCGCTTGTTTGTACAAATGAAATTTGTATGCGATTGGTATTTTCTCACCCTCATTGAAGGTTAAGTAGGTGAATCCGCATTGACCCGAAATTATTCGGATCATCAAATTTCGTTGACTTACACATGTTTGTAAGTGATTTGTTGCTAACATGTTAGCCTGGAGTGAACGCAAGATTTCAGTGTGTTCATTTGTCCAATTTTTGATTGAAAAATCAGGTTTGATTAATGCGTAGAGAGGTTTAACCCTTTCTGCGTAATTTAGAATGTATGTTCTTCCAAAATTTAGGAAACCCAGGATGGATTGTAAGTTTTTTAGCGTTTTTGGAGGTTGGAGCAGCGCACATTTCTCTAGAAAGTTAGCTGCCAAGCTCTTGCCTTCACTTGAAAGCTCATATCCTAAAAACAGGACATTGAGATGGGCAATTCTGGACTTTTTGAAGTTGAATTTGTAGCCCTCAGAGGCGAAACCCAGTATAATGGTGCTCACTCTGTTCAAGTGTTTTTCCAGGTCATCGTCTGTCAGATAGATGTCATCGACATAGGACAATGCCTCATTGTCAAAAATTTGTAGTAACTCCGTTACCCTCGCTGAGAATAAACCTGGGCTGTTCTTGAACCCTTGTGGGAGTCGACAAAAGGGACGCTGGGTCCCCATTATGGAGAAAGCTGTTAAGTACCTGCTTTCAGGTGCTATGTTTTGACAAAAGAAACCATTTGAGATGTCTAATGTTGTTTTATATTTTTTACGCACAATGTTATTCATTAATGCTGTGCTATGTGCACTTTGCACTGCAAAAGTTTTAGAACAAGTGTTTAGGTGTCTGTAATCCAAAACTAGACGATATGTATTGTCTGGTTTGGAGACAGGAAACAAAGGATTGTTCATTGAGGAGGTGCATGTTTCAATCACCCCTTGGTATTCAAGTTGATTTAAGATCTCCCTGACCTGTTTTTTAGCTTCTTGCTTTATTGCGTACTGCCTTTGTGCAGTTGGTTCATGTTTCAGATGTATTTTATGGTGAGGAGAGTCCATAAAATACATCCCATCCTACATGATTTTTATATAATGCTGGGGCCTGGGCCACTGCCCATTTCCTGGCATATGTATATTTTAGGTGTATTGGAATATGGTTGGAGAAGGTAGGCATAATAATGTCCTCGCCATGTGGGCACTTCCTGACAAATTGTGGTGGCCAGTCTTTTTCTGCTAGAAGTATGTCATAGCCCCTTGATAGTCGTTCCCAAAAAGTGCTTTCACCTGTCTAGGTTTGTCTCCCTCCATACGGAGTGTTATTTCATATAACTTTTGTGGAGTACTAACCCTGGTGTCTACAGTCTCAACTGTAATGTACTCATTCAAGTCCACTATCTCCAGAAGTTCCTTCAGGTTCTGGCGAGCTATTGTGACTTCTGCTGCACTGTCCAGCATTGTCTGAGCCCATTCTCCGTTCTTGAGTTGTGTTCTCAGTATTCTCGGCATGTCTGACCTTCAGACCTGCTACTTTCTTTTTGGAGAATTGAGGTTTTGCTTTAGTTTTTGGAGCGTGTTTTTCGTCTTTCGATTTCACGCGTTCTTCTCTATGTTCTGATCGCCCTCTTCTTTCCGAAGTCTGTGATGAGATCTGAAAGGGACGAGAGGAACGTGTATCAGTAACTTGATACCTGTCAGGCTTTCTCAAATTATCCCTATTCCTGAGGTTATACCTCCTTTCAGAGGGCTCCTTTTGAGGAGACCTACCTCGGGATTGAGAACGTTTCTCATTTGAATTTTGTTTATTAGTCTCCCACCTCTTTTTAGAAGATGTAGGAGTTTGTTTAATTGAGTCCTTCTCAGGACTTTCAGATAGCTTCGGCTTCACTGGTCTTCCACCCAAACTATCTCTGCCCAATTCTGCATAAGATTGTTCTATTATTCTGGGTAGCTCAGTTTGATGTTCTGTAACATCGAATTCCCTTAATTTTTGGCGGATCGCCACTGCTGCTGCCTTCCTTTAATATTAGATAATATTATTGTTGAGACCTGGTCGAAATTTTTCAGTAATTTCATACCTAAATTTAGAGCAGGCTCTGCCCCGTATTCATTTTGAATTTGTTTCAGGACATCAGGTATTACCGCAATATCGGAATGCCATGTGTTTTAGTATAGATGGCAGCAAAGACTGAGCCCCAAGTGGTGCAGTCTTCCAGTTGTGGTGTGATCCCCATCGGTAAACTGATTGTCAGTATTCTGTGTTTCTCATACGGGCTAGTATTTGGGAATACTGCTTCGATTTGAGTAATTTTTTGAGCTATCCAAAATGGAATTTGCTCACGTTTAGTGGGCATTTTACCCATGACTGCGTATAGAGTCTGTGGTGTAATTTTTTGTGTATTCCCCTGGTGAGGAGTTTGATTTGGGAGTGTTAATGGTGGTTGGACTGTGAAAGTCCTCATGACATATTGGACCAATTGTCTGTAGATTTTTATTAACTCTGTGAGTTGAGTAAGTAATTCCTCGTCTGACATTTCTTCAATGTCAGGATGAGGTGTGTAGCCGGCTAGAATCGGCCATGTTGCTCCTGGTCTACCTAGTGGACCGAGCCTGGTAATGTTTCTGTGATGTTTTAGGGCGCCTTTAAACCAGAGCTGATGCTTCTGGTATGTTAATGGAATTTCAATATCCTCGAAAGGAATGTATTCCTCTGGTGGATCATCTTCTTTGTAGAAGTGAAACATGTGTGTTACTGGATTGGATTCAGGAAATATTACCCATGAATAGAATACCTCTGTCTGAAAGGATTTGTGTGCCTCTATCACGAAAACTGCTCTACTTCCTCTTGGTGGTAGGCCGTGTTTTATGAGTTTTAGAGTGATGGCTCTATTAAGTTTGGAGTGATGTCTAGAACACCCTCCTCGGTTTCAATAAAACCTGTAAAGTTAAAAACTGCTGCTTGTGCTGGATCAGCCGCAGCTCCACCGTTTCCGGCGTCATTGTCGGAGTCAGGCATTTTTGTTGTTTGAAAAAATGTAGAACAAGTTTCAAGGAAACAAAGATAAGGTGCACAATATTTTTGGAACACTGTATCCTTCAACGTTGAGCAAACCAAACAGCTAATATATAGGGTACCGCCCTATGTAGCCGAGGTGGATACTTAACCCTGCCCACTCCAGACGTCTTTTGGAGTATATGGGTAGGGGTCTCTGAGAGAAAAAGCACGGCTGAGTTACTCAGTATCTAACGTTGAATTACCGCCTTACCAAACCGTTGGGCGCCATGTAGTGTAGCTCCTATTTCCCTAATAGGCTCTGCGCATTGGAATAATATATCCTATAGGTTTGACATAGGACTAAGGTCAGTATGTCCCTATCGAGTATATTAAACTTAATTACTTGTGCCAGCTAGCTCAGAGGCCACTAGAAACTCCTTGACGACAAGAAGGGAGTAGTTTCTGGCAGCCGCAAAACATGACCACTTTGTTTCCCTTTAGAATCAAAACGTGTCCCAGAGTCGTGGAAACAATAGATAACTATTTCACTCAGCTCAATCGTGCATGCTTAGTTTTCCTCAAAGTTACACAGAAAGAACAGACGGGCATTTCAATAAAAGATTTATTGAACAGTCTTGTTTCTAGTGTAAGTAAAATGTGCTGTTACGATCACAAGACAGTATGCGAGATAAATAATGTACAGTGTGAGCAGTAGAAATAAATAATACTGCGATAGCATTATCTTTTAGTATATATGCATTTACATAAATGACACAGACTAAAAATGCGAGTACTCATACGATGCGTTTCTAACCTGGTTCTACCCCAATGTACCTAACCTAACCTAGGTGTAGGGAGAGGTATGAAGTAGGTGAAGTATTCCTTACTATGGTATACTAAGAGTATGTTAAGTCTAGTATGCCTAGTATGCCAAGAGTCCCTCTAGGTTCTAGTCAGCTCCATACCTGAAGAATGAGAGAGTTAGGAATCTCTTTGCCAGACTCGAACTCCAACACCCCGCGAGGGAAGTTAGATCACTGGAAGCTGGACTCTCTGCGTGCAGGGATGACAGCGTCTTCTCAGTGCGTCAGGCCGGGAAACGGGCTCCTCTGAAGTCGAGGTCTCCTCTGATTTACAGGGGCTAGGGAAGGTATATTTATACCTGAGAAGTACCTAAGAATGTTAGCATTGACGTGTTAGTCGGACAGCGGAAGACGTCATGAATGAACCCCTAAGGAATAATGGTTCATGCATAATATATGAGTCCTTGAAGAAATCAATAGTCCTGGGCTAGGGAAACTCCCGCAGCCTAAGGGTCTGTTCTTCATGAACTCGTTGTGACGTTAGGGTGGACGGATGTCGGAGACCATGCCTGTATTTGGAGTGCACGGTTTAATGCCTAAATAAGGACTGGGATTTTATGCCTATATAAGGGCAGGGCGAATTGTGCCTATATAAGGACATGATACTGGAAAGCCCGTTTATGGACACCCTAAGAGGAATACAACACCACGAGATAGCAAGGATGTATCTTGAGATCTGCTAAAATTCAGAGCTCAAAGTTCAGCTTTCCAAAGTTCAGGGCAAACATGGTTGTTGTATCCAGCATGTCTTTTCATCTCACTCTTGAAGGTTCTTTCTTTTACATCCATGTTTGTTACTGTACATGTCTTTCGCTTTCTCATTCTTTGACCTTTATGTGACTTTCTCGCTCCTGCTCTGGTCCACTCAAGACTATTTCAGGTCATAATTTCATAAGGGGTTGTGGCATATCAATGATTTCTATATAGATCCTGAAATAGATGTAGTCTCAGGTTTGTGTGCTACTACAATTAAAATCCCAGGATTGTCACTTGGTGTTATGGTAATGGAGGTATTGGCCACTATAGGACATTTTAGTGTAATCATCCGATTAGGTAGATCCAGTGGTAACATGCATAACAATTTATAGATGTTTTGCAAGCCTGAGATGTATTTTATATATAACAAGATGGCTGACAGGTATTCATGTCCGTACTTTGAAATAAGGAGCCATCTTGAAGCTTTTACCTTCTCGGCTCGAAAAAGGTTATCACAGCCATGTAACAAGTTAGGTTTATGTAACAGAGTTAGAGTAATTAGGGTCAGAATGAGGGTCAAAGCTTCAATAGGAAAATAAAAGTAAATGCCTGTAGTGGATCCATGTAGTTCACTTTTCAGTCCGGCGTTCTGTAAAGATGGCCTGCTAGGCATGCACACTAACATATAAGTTACAAATGTTCTATTGCATAGCCCCTCGCTTGTTTGAGGCTGTAAGGTTTCCTTTCACATGGACACACATGAGCCAGCAAGAACAATTGTATTAGATATCACACAATGCACTGTGGTAAATGCAGTTTACTCACAATTGGGTTGTTTTGCAGTTCAGTTTATTCTATTTATTCAATTATTTTATCTGTCAAGTAAGTACTTGTTTAATCACTACTGGAAATATCCTGATATGTGATGTATGGTGTTTGCCCTTCATCAGAAAAGATTACTCCTTCCTTTCAGTGGTGTTTGCTTTCCATTTGTATATAACTGCAGTGAAATACCAAGCGGAGCCTGGTGTGTCCCACCAGCTCAGAAAACTGATTGACTTGAGTGAGTGTTAGAGATTCACAGGTGTGGTTCACACTCTCGCGTGTAGCACCAGTGGTTCAGCAACACTTTATTGTAGATGCAACTGGATGTACTAACAATTCAGTTATTTCGCCCTTAATGTATTCACAATCACTCAAGCAGTCAAGTACTTGATCAGCCAGTGCTCCTAGTTAGTGCTAAGTAAGAATGTTCTTTAAAGTAGTTGAACACCACGAAGGCATGTCGGCGACGGCAGAGCAAACCGCAACTAAACTGTTACCTCAACATTTTAGAACTCAATACAAAACATATACTTCTAAATCTACTTGCAGTAAGGACAAGCGGCCCATGAAATACATGAAGGACTAAATCATAAAACGATCAAATTTACATAGCTGCCTTCTTTTGAGCTAACATAGGCTACGATCAAGGCCAATATGAAGACAACAAATTCAAAAATAGCCAAGCTCAAGAAATGTAGCCAGTAGCACTCTTCTTATGCTATTTCTTTGTTTGTAGATTGGCATTAATTAATAATGAAGCTGTTTGCCACTAAAGGGTCCATAATGAAGGAGAGCAAAGCTCGAGATGTCTGCTATGACACTTGAAACAAAGAGCAAGACAACACTTGTCTATATACAATTGTATATTGGGTATAGCCCTCTCATAAATCATGGAAAATGATGTGTGGTGACAACACAGCATGACATATCTTTTCATTACTTCTGTTGGATCTGAGGGAACACAAGAAATGTCTAGGGAAAAAAGGATGCTTCTATGTGCTGAATTCACAGAACAATGAAAAACAAGTTTGGTTTCAATGTTGAGACATACATCACTGCAGTGGATAACAAGGATTCACATTCCTGACTCATGATAGTGCCTTTTAATGAAGAGTATGCCTAATAAAACTCACTCACATCTGCAATAAAAACATATCAGACACTCTGTATATTTTGTTAATTGGCTCCTTTAGTTAAGTCCAGTATTTGGAGAGGACAGATTTGCATTCTTCTTGCCCATTTTCTTGCCTATCAAACAGCTTTTAGCTGTCTGTTGGCGAAAGCCTCTTGTGGACTTTACCAAAAACATACAGTGGGCTTACAAAGTCAACCACTTGCTTGCCATTGATTGGCTTTATTGCCACTCTTATATGCTTCCTTCAAATTCAATGCCTTGCCTTCCTCTTCTTGTGGCCTTCCTCTTCTTGTGTTTATCCTTTCACCAGAGCATTATCTCTTTACCATCCTTTTGATAGGCTGATTTGTCTCCTTCCACTGCTCACATTTAGGGACCTACTTTGTTCTTTTTAGGTCGAGCCTAGGCAGCACGCATGCGCTGTGTGGAAGACCTTCTGGAATCACTGTATGGAGTGTAATCCCGCCTGCTGCTTGCCATTGGTTCACTCCTGCTTTGCTCTTTTTTCCTGTCTCCTTATTGGTCAGTGCTCCCGATACATCATTTCCTTTTTATGCTGAACAGCACCGGCCAAATACAGTTTACTTACGCTGTAGGTGAATATGTGTTCCTTTAGTAACTACTTGTTTTATTTCCTGCTGGTTTGTCATGTGTTCAGGCATGTTTTTTTTTATCATAACGAGTGGAAATTGCGCAGTTGATAATTCGACTGCTGTCTGTTAAATGTCAGTGAAAAGGAGCATCCGTTGAGATGAATCTCTGCGATATAGCAGGCACTTATGTACCAACCGAAGGCTGCTTCTAATCTTCCCCAAACATGCCATTGCTTGACCACCTGCCAGTATATAAACATACACACACCGCGCTTATTTGTTGTTCAGACCTACTGTAAAACACTGCCACGTGACCTGTTTTGCTTGTTTAAAGGTTATCTCTGCTTTCATTACCAGAGCATTGGAGTCAACGCTTTCCCAACATCCGGAGCTCTAAAGTTGTGACCTGTCCTCCCATGTTATCTTTTGTCTCCAGGGGCCCTCCATGTGCGGCTATCAAGTAAGGGACTGTTTTGCCATATGGTGTAATAAGCACAAATTAACCAGTACTTTTAAAGCAGTGCTTCGTTTTTGCAACATAAAAACATTCCAATTTGGTCTACGCAACGGACGCTTTATTTTCAGCCCACATTTACGGCTTCTTTTTGTTGAACATGTTTTGCTTTGGCGCACTTTTAGTTTATTTGCAGCCTACACCAATTATTTCTAACGTCAGGGCTGCGTTTATTTCATGGGTGCTGCCCTTTGTTCTTAAAAACTAAAGTTTATTACATTGCTTGCACACAATCACTGTCTTTCGATTATACATAACGTTGCTTTCTTTATAAGCATGTTACCGCTGGGACCGGTTCCTAAGATTTGTATTTTGTTTCAGTGGGCCTCTTGGGCATGTGAGCTCCAGTGCCACTACACCTCCTGCACCTAAGGAAGGTACTCCACTGTTTGCATCAATGACTCCAAATAATTCTTATAATCTAACAGTCCATTCTTGAACGTGATATTATCAGACAAAGATCCACATCTCTGAAACATGTTCAACAACCACAAACCTATTTCATCCTGTTCCGCACTCATTCACATTGTTTAGCTGTTGACATTGTTTAACTCTTGCCACAATGCGGCTTATGGGGCGTCTATGCGGTTCTACCCAAAGAGGGCATACGCTTTAAAAAAATTTCTGTGTCAAGTCTGTAACTGGCCGTGGTGCACTAAACCAATCTGCTTATCTCCAGAGCTCCGATTGGGTTAGTAGTGTGCTGCACATCTCTACAGCTGAATGTCTGATCCCCTATGTTTCACTTCAGTCAGTTTTTTTTTCTTTCCTTTTTTCACAGCATGTACGGGCACTCCCTGGTATCACCTGAGTGACGACATTCGGGGCAACCAGGCTCTGTGTCGAACATTTGATGCTCTTTGCTTGCAGAAGTTGGAAGTTATGTGACTGGTTTGGTGTGTGAGGTGACCCTATGCTTCTGGATGTAATTATGCATATCACAGATAGTGCAAAAAAATACAATGTGTAACCCACATTTGGCAAATCTTGTATCTTTAGTCATCATGCCAGTCAGATAGTGGTGTACCGACCTGATTAAACTGTGCATCTGATAGGAAAATCTATAGTTCTGGCTGTGTGTGTTAGGAAGGTGTGCTTGATTTCAGTGTGTGTCTGCAATGTTTATTTCTGTGCTGAAGAAGCTGCCTGTAAATGAGGATGGTATGCCCACTAACTGCGGAGGTAACCTCTCCCCAGCAACAGACAGCTCCTTAACCTACCCGGGGGAAAGCCCAATGCATCCAGTAGTGGGGACTGACCTCGTCAGCAAAGGGAACTGGTACAAAGACAGGTAAACTCAAAGTCTGAAGAAATGTAAGGCTCACGCTCCCCACCCTTGTGGGCATTTTTTAACACTAACACCCACTGCGCTTGTATATGCAAACGATGCCAGCTGTGTTCTGCTGTCAATAGGCTACAAAACGCTACTCCTCCAAATCAGATGCCCCTGTTGGAATTATTGCATTTTTACTGTTGACCTCCCTCTGAATTCTGCTTCTCAGCGTGCACACTACTGTCAGCTCCCTAGAACAACGCTTCATAGATGTGTTTCACTATCTAAAGCAGCAAAGTACAACCCAGTCGTACAATGAGTCCATTGTTTGCACCCCTGGACCTCTTTCCACTTATACTTCTAGCACCCTTCTCACCCTTTTATTGTTATTAGTAATTTTTTATAAGTTTAAATATTACACACTTTTTTGTATCATTCCAGACGCAGCATTTTACTTCATTTACTTGTTGCAATTAAAAACTACCTGTGAAAAGAAAATTGTCTTTAGATAATAAACACATTATATGTTTGCAGTTCTAATGTATTTTTTTGTTACCTAACATGCAAAATTAAATTTTAAATAGACATATGAAAATAACATTATCATTTACAATACCAATAGCTCTAACTTTCACAAATGCGAGACCAATTGCATTGCAAATGCTTGTTTATTAAGCACTCCATGAAAACACTTGTTTGCTTGCTCTCTGGTACTGTTCCTTGTTCCCTCCCCTATGTTGCTTTCCTTTCACACATGCCACAACCTCTCCTCCATTGTTTCGCCCACAACTCTGGGTCTGTCATATGTCTTACACAGACTGTTTTTGGAGGGGACAGCAAGCAGCTGCTATTTGCTGCCAGTCCACTCCAATCTCCCAGGAGCACATTTGCGTTCCTATATTGATCCCTCAACCTCCCCCGTTGCTTCCTCAGAGCCAGTCCACCCCTACTCTCATGGTCCTTTAAAAAATGTTTACATTCTTTTTTGCCGATACAGGCAGCTGCCATTTGCTGCAGGTTTGTTACACTTTGCCAAGAGCGCTCTTGCACTACTAATTATTTATTATTTACTGAGCCAAGTGGTGCCCGCCATCCTGGATCAGTAAATATAAAAAATATACCACCCACGTCATTCTGTAGGCACACGCCTGTATGGTGACGCATGTGCTCACATCCATCATCACATACGCTCAAACATACGGAAAGATGAAACATCTAGCAGCGGTCACTTCATTGCGCTTTTTCTTTTTCTGCCAGTGCTGCAGAGCATCAACAAAAAAACACTGGCAAAGCCTATAGGTCAAAAAAGCAAATACTATTGGTTTGCCAACGCTTGCTATTTTTTGCAATCTGTATGCTAGACTTTGTATGAAAAACAGACATTGTGCTCTAAAATGAAAGGCTCAATCATTTGCTGCATGGCATAATAAATAGCAGAATTAATATGCAGGAGCGGTTCCTCCTTAAGAGTGGAGGAGCGTTGCCCCGCCTGCAGTAGTAAACCAAAGTATAGAGATAAAACGGTGTAATTTCCATGTTGTGCATGCCACCAGCGAGTTTGAGGGCGGGGCTGGGCTGATTCTCCGTGGTTGAAATAGCAGAGCATGATTGACATGTATATTTCAGAGTGCGCATGTTGGATTGGCCAGCTTCCTTGCCATGGCCAGCCCGACATGCGCACTTCTGCCTGCACCTATCCACCAGCTGTGTTAGGCAGCCGGTTGGGGGAAGGAGGATTGCACAGGCTTCTAGTCTCAAAAGGAGCGCTGAGTTAGCCTGCTCTGCCCAATCCTGCAGCTTCTCTCAGCATGAGAGAAGTTGCAGGATTGGTTAGGTTCGCATTGTTGGAAACCAGAAACCATACTGCAGCCTCGGAGCTAGAACGTCCATATGGTGCATTCTGCACCATATGGATTCTTGGCCGCAAAGACCACAGGAGCGCAGTCAGGAAACAGGTAAGAATATTGGCTTTATGGGTGATCTATGCTGAGGATAAATAAATTGTAAAACAATAACAAATTGAAATAAGAGGAGGTCGAAGGCACAGTCGTTCAGTTCCAGTGTAGAAACTGAAGACTGACATGGTAAATCAGCGTAGATCACAGCAGAGCAGTCGGCTGTGGAAATGTTGCTTGAGTAATGGTAACCGGTTATGTAAAGTGCTTTGAAACAGTGCAAGTGCAGTATGAAGCATTATAATATAAAATGAAAGTATCTTTGTGTGCAAGAGACTTGTGACTTTGTAGGAAGTGTGTTACAATATCGCTGTTAAGAGTGGCGGACGAACAATTCTATTGAATCCATGATCGGGAAGAAATCATTTAGTGACTCAGTTGCTGACAATGGAACCCGGAAATCTGTGCTATGCTGCTGGACCACTGTTAGAAATGAGATTTCTGGTTGGCTAGACCATGCGCCTAAGCCAGGCAGAAACCACCACTCTAGTCAGGGCAAGGGAGTTACACACTGAAGATAACCCCTGCTCACCCCCTTGGTAGCTTGGCAGAGCAGTCAGGCTTATCCCAGAGGCAATGTGTACATCGTTTGCGCAACACACTCATGCAGCAGCGACACACTAGGCACACTACAAAAGAAACTCCACACAAGGTTATATAAAAAAATAGCCTTTGTATTATACATAAAACACATTTAGAACATAATCACATATATACACTGTACCCCCCGGCACTTGTCATGACATTACAGGATTCACAAACCTCTTGGCCAATCAGGCCATTGTCATGATACATCACCTTTAGGGTGACCAGTAACTACTGGTAGGATCCCACTCAGCATAACACATTATGCATAAACATCAGCAGTAGTGCACTAGAGTAAATACTAGTAACTTGCACACACTAGAAAATCACCATCACACAAGTCCCTGTGCCACTAGGCACTTGTCCAAAATGCACATGGAACACATAGATCATCACATCATGTTGCCACTAGGCAATAGGCATAAAATCAGTTAGATAGTGTGATCAAGTAACTACTGGTTGGTTGCATACATCAGGGTCTAAAACTCACCCTGATTAGGGAATACATAAATCATGTGCTGAGCAGACTATGCCAGAAACCAGCATATATCACAACCTCAGGGCATGTATCATACAAATGCACATAACACCCATAGACCACATTCCCAGTAGTCCACAATTACCTTGCCACTAGGCAATTGCTATGAGCACAATTAGCGCACTAGCGCATATTTGTAGGCCACACCAGTCCTGACAACTTTGAAAAACATTGGGCATAACACCATCATCGGGCCTATCCTGTACTTTCTTGGCCACCATGTCCTGCACAAGGTGCGGCGCGCCTACTCTTGGGAATACTGTACTGCTGGGAAGCCCCATAGTTCACGAAGCGGGGCCTCTGTTGAGGATTCTCCCCGTGTTGTCCCCAAGATAGGGCTAAGTCGGCAGGGAGGCTTGATCTGGTCATCCCGCATCCTGGATGGGATTGCAGGAGGGCAGCCCACGGCCACACTAAGGGGCTGCTGCTACGGTCAGCGTGCTCACGGCCAGTGGTGAGACCCCTTCTGGGTCTCGTGCAGCCACTCGACTCGGGGCCTGAGCGTGCTGGCTCTACACGCCACTCACCCGCTCCTCCGCCTTCGGCTGTGAGGTGGCCCCTCTCTGCCAAAGACCTCTGGGCCCGCCCCACAGCAGGGTGAAGTCCTTCCCCTACTTCTTCGGCCGCTGCAGGCAGCCCTCTGCTCGAGTACGGTTGGGAGGGGGGCCCGCTCTTAACTAGGGTGCAGGGCCCGGCTGCTCCTAGACGTGACGCCAGACTCCTGTTGGCCACACAGGTTGCCAGGCAACAATCGGCAACGCTCCCTCACGGCCGAGCCGGCGAGTCTTTCTTGGGCTGCCTAGAATGTGGCCTCACGCTTCAGGGAGGTGGGCGGGGCCGTACTTCAGTTTTAAGCAACGCTAGTCGTGCTGCTTCCCCCGTTCCACGGGCAGTGGCTATTCTCGCTTTCCCCCCTTTCCAGAGCGCAAATCACAGCCGGGGGAAGCTCAGCCCAGAACTCTGCCCAACGGCAGTGAACACACTGCCAGTGGTATCGCGAGCACACGGGCCTGTTACAATTAAGGCCCCGGGTAATCCTGTTTGCTCCAACACATTTGGACTTCTAAAAAGTGAAAAAGCCCTGGAAGTTGCCAACAGGCACAATCTTCGAGGCGCTAGGCCTGTTCTTCAGCTGGGAGAATACAGCTCTCCCCATATCAGATAGGGCATGACACAAATCCATGGTGAACCACAGGGGCACACCAGCAAAGTGTCCCTAGGGAGGCCAGCACAAGGAGGCTTTAAGGCAGAGTGGTAGTCCTTCCGATAGTCCCAGAAGGTAGCCGGTCAGCACTTTCTGCAGTCCAGTTCCATGGCGGTTCCTAATGGTCCCACACAGTGTATCAGCCCCAAGCAAGCTCTAAAACATGGGGTCACAGCCCCAGTACTTATAGGGCATATGTCTTTGTTCTCCCCTGGCCCAGGGCTCTGAGCCCAGTCCAAACCAGTTCTTACAGTGCACAACACTCCCCATTGTAAGTGTAAGCCCCGGCCCCGGCCCCTGACACACCACAGGGGGGCGGAGCCATCATTGTGGAAGGCAGGCACAGCCCTATTCAGGTGCAGGTGCTACTCCTCTCACCACTCCAAATGCCGACCAGGACTATTCAGCCTAGCGCTGACTCATCCAGACTCTCTGGAGCCACTGCACCTCCCCAGCCCCTGTCACTCCAAGGCCAGACAGTCAATACACAACAGGCAGGCGCAAAGACACAAACCACACAGAAATGCCTACTTCTAAAAGTGGCATTTCTAAAATAGTGATAACAAATCGGCGAACACCAATATGCAGCATTTATCACCACTATTCCAAACATACCAAACTTGATCACGCAACCCCTCTCATGTCAGGAATTACCACTGAAGCATATATCAGGGAATCCCCAATGCATTCCTATGAGAGGGCAGCCTCACAGCAGTGAGAAACCAAATAGGCTGTTTGTCACTACCAGGACAGGCCACACAGTTAAGGCACATGTCTTACCTTTTACCTACATCGCACCCTGCCCATAGGCAACCACTTTATGTGCCACATCACAGCGGCAGTAAACTACGCGCGAAGGCCCTGCAGTGGCAGAGGCCTGAGACAGGTATGAAAGGCTACTTTGGTGGGTGGCGCAAGCAGCGCTGAAAGCCCACCAGTAGCATTTAATTTACTGGCCCTGGGTATATGAGATACCACTTTACAAGGGACTGACAGGTAAATTAAATATGCCAAACAGGTGTAGACCAATCTTACCAAGTGTACCACAGAGAGCACATGCACTTTAGCACTGAACAGCATTGATAAAGTGCCCAGAGTCCCAAAACCACCAACAACAGGTCAGAAAAAAATACAGGAGGAAGGCAAAAAGTTCTGGGATGACCCTGCAAAAAGGGCCAAGTCCAACAACCACCAATTGTTTGATTCTTGGATAATCACGTAATCCCCTTGTACTTTGGGTTTAAGGCTCCAGTATATTAATATTCTTTACAAGGGCTGCGCCTGCCCCTTTGGAAGTCGCTGCAAGCGGCCGGCAACACCAGAGATTAGTCATCGATCTGTCTCCCGCCAGATGTGCCCGCCTGCACGTCTTGAAGGGTGCTTAGCTGGAGAGCGCCTGGAAGCTTTGAAAGATGCGCGAGAGATCTGCGTGCTGGGTGATGCTAATTAATAATATTCAGGTGAGCCTCCTCCTGACGCCCAGGGAATGTTATTGATGGTGTGAATGCGCCGCTCTCTGAGTTGCTTGAAAGCACTCAATGGAGCGTGCATGTCTTTAACAAACCTCCCGCTCTCCTCTCAGTGTGCAAGGTGCCCCGAAACCTTATGTCTAATTGCAGTGCACTGAAGCGCCCTTTGCTAATCAGCAGCGTCCACGGACAGGCCTGTGTGAATCCGAGTAGGGGCTGTGGGTGTGGTTAGAGAGGCCCAGGAGTCTGAGCGGCTGTCTGTAATTAAACATGAGGGACACACTACTCAGTGACCGGGATCTTCCTCAGCTCTGTTCATCAGCAATGTTTACATCCCCCAGTGTCCCACCCCTCCCTGAGAGTCTGGGGAATCTTAGACTTGCCAGGGTGCCAACAAGGTGTGGCGGCTTTACTCTGACCTTCACAGGCACGTCATCAGGTCAGAGTCCTGGCTCATGGACATGTAACAACAGGAGGAACCCTGTATTACAATTGTTACAAGATTAAATCAAACTGCGGCCTTAATGTTCTTTTTTCTAAATTTTTTCTAAATCTGTTCACTGTGTGAGTTAAATCAGTTCACAGCAATGAGTCACACCCCTGATGGTCTGTAGCCCCTTTACAACATGTGTGTGTAGTAAGTATTGCACGTACTTTCGAGGTGTGGTGGCTTTACTCTGACCTTCACAGGCACGTCATCAGGTCAGAGCCCTGACTCACTGGACATGAAACCTCAGGAGGAACCCCGTATTACAATTATTACAAAATGAAATCAAGCTGCAGCCTTAATGTTCTTTTTTCAAACCTGTTCACTGTGCGAGTTAAATCAGTTCACAGCAATGAGTCACACCCCTGATGGTCAGTAGCCCCTTTACAACAGGTGCGTGTAGTAAGTACTACATGTACGTTCGATCAATGTAGTAACAAAGTGCGCACTTATTCAGTTTAGCAGTCAGCTCTCCTATTCTTCTTCACACCTCAAACAAATTTACCACAACTTTCAGTGCCAACAACTTTCACCTACAAAGGATCTCGCTCCAGGCCTGATCCACAAAGCTATTTGTACACTGAAGTGCTGCTTCACTACATGAATAATATAATTCGTAAGGGCACATTTCTGCTCCAGATCACACGTGCAAGAGCAATCTCAGTCTTGTCTACAATCCTAAACAGGCTTGGGAAATATCTTCCAGGGCGGGAGGCTGGTCCTCTAGCCAGCCTGCAGCAGTGCATTAAGTACGCTGATTGGTATTTCTCCTGGCCCAAGAAAAGCATGCTCAGCGCACTTACCTGTGAGGTACTCAGCATTGTTATCTCAAAGTCTGTTATTGCTTTCTCTAATTTGCTTGAAAATGCACCATTTCCCCCCAACCCCCCTTACAACCATTTGGGCTCACTCGCTACATTCACTCGCTCCAAGGCACTCATCCTGAACTTTTACGCCTTACCATTTTCACATGTCACCAGCCGCCACTGTTAATATGTATCAAAGCATCAAAACGTATAATGTTCTAAACCTACGTTCACTTTGGGTCCTGAGTTGCGACATAAAATATTCTGAAAGCATGAATTTTAGTAATAAGGCAATAAATCCATTCACACACGACTCATTTAGCAGTACATCAGCTGAGAGTAATTGAATCCCTCTCATACAATACCAGTAGAAGTGTAGCTCCAAGGGCCAAACAGAAGAACATAGGTCCAGTCAGATCGGTCTCATTCATGATGCTGCCATCTGCTGGCTTCAGAGGGTTTAGAACTGTCAATGTCTTTTGCCAAATGTGATCAAAATTGATCCCCAGTTCTGAAATACAAATGATTCGCCGTTGTAAGCAAATGAGAATTTAACCAATAAAATGCTCACATATTTGATACTGAAGTGACAAAAACATAAAGTGCTTCTTCAACAACATATTCTATTCGTTGTCAATTCCAGTGGGGCTTTTACTATAATGCCCAGTGTTTGCAAAAAATTGTAATAAGTGGCTCTCAGTGTTTACATTTTTTCACAGTATAAAATCAAGGGGACAGTTTTTTTCTAGTGTTGATAACGCAATGTGTCCTTATTTCCTTTCTCGGTTCATTCATTTGCATTGTGAATTCTTTGTTTCTTCTTTCTTTCTCATTATTGCTCCCTCCTATTTTTCATACTAACTTTTCATCAGTTTTTTCACCACCCTGTCTGTCTCATTCGCCAACACTCAAACTGCTCTTTTCAACAGGTATGATTGAATCGCATTAAAATTTGAATGTAGCTGATAAAACGTTAATGGTGGTCAATAATCTTTCCTTGATTTTTGTCTCAAGATACCAAGTAAGGAATGGACTAAGAAATGTATTATTTTCTGACCTCGTTTCTGCTTTCCCTCAAAATAGGGAGAAGCCTGCAGAGGAATTTTTATTTTTTTTATTTTATTTTTTGTCCAACCAGCAGCATATCATTTCAAACACATATCATTCTACATGTTATTAGCATAAAGTCACATGGCATTTCTCACATTTTGGTACCTATAACAATTTTTACAAAACATTGATGTATAGTGAATAAATGGCCTCTGTAGCAATATTATGTACTGTTGTTGTATCTTGATCTGTTATAATTAATTTTACCAGAGTTGCAACTACTTGGCACTATTGCCCTCCTTGGTGGATTCTGAGTGTTGTAAGTCCTTGATTCGCCATTATGGTGTGTCAGTCTCCTCCTGCGTTGATTGCAGTTACTGTACTAATGGTTCCCAGAAATCTCTGGGTCGTGAAGTCTGTGGTAATTCCTCTGCATATACCTCCAGTGTCTCTCTGCAGTAGGTCATGTCTGTAATCCAGTCTTTGAGTCTTGGGGGCCTTTTGCTCCCCCAGCGCACAGCTATGCGCCGTTTAGCGAGTAGTAGTGCAACTGCCAGTAATTTCCTTCGTCTAGCTAACTTGAGTTTGCGTACACCTAATATGCATACCAATGGTGTGTTTGGTATCTGCTCTGATAACATGGCAGTGAGCGTGTTCGAGATGTCTTGCCAGTACATATAGAGTTGCGGGCATGCCCATGACATATGTAGGAAGTCTTTAATCCACTTATCTACTTGGTCTTCAAGTCTTGTCAATGCTCTTCCATAATTCTCTCTAATTACCATGTCTGGGTTGCGGTGTATCCATATGCCGAGATGTTTTACCGGGTCCGACCGCCATTTCAGGGGATATTCTAAATTTGGCTGTGAGGTTGCAACTGTGAGGGGTATAACTACTGATTTATCCCAATTTATTCGGAGTCCTGAATAATGTTCAAATCGAATATATTCTCTGATGAGTGGATTTAAGTTAGTGTCGGGGTGGCTTGTGTATAGGACCATGTCATCCGCATAAAGGGATATGCCGATGGGCCGGAGATTGAATTGTAAAGCTGACTTGTAGTGTTTTTGACTAATTTTGCAAGCTAAGGGTTCCAAAGTTAATGCAAATAACATTGGTGACAGCGGACAACCCTGTCTAGTACCTCGTTTTATATCAATTGGGTCTGACGTGTTCCCATTTATTCTGACCCGTGCCCTAGGTTCGGTGTACAACATTGATATCCATCTAAAAAATGGCCCAGGAAACCCCATCCGACGCAGCACTGTAAACATGAAGACCCACTCCACCGAGTCAAAGGCCTTCGCCGCGTCCAGAATGGCTGCGGCTGCTGATGTATCTGGGTCTAGATGATGGTATAGTGCAAATATTGTGCGTATGTTTTGTGTAGTAGACCGTGTCGGCATAAAGCCTGCTTGATCTGGCAATACTAGATTACATAATAACGGCTGTATTCGTGATGCTATAATTTTGGCTAATATTTTAGCGTCTATATTAATTAGGGACAACGGCCTGTAAGAGTCGCATTTAGTTAAATCCTTATCCGGTTTAGGGAGTGCTATCAAAAGTGCTTCCCGTAAGGACTCGGGGAGTGTGCCTTCCTCGTAGGCTTCTTCGTACATTTTGGCTAAATGTGGAAGCAGTAGGTCACAAAATTCTTTATAGAACTCTCCTGGGAGTCCATCAAGGCCCGGAGCATTATTAGTTGGGAGGGAGTTAATCGCCTCCTTGATTTTGTCTTTCGTAATATGGTGGCAGAAATACTTACGGTGTTCATCAGATAACCATGCCAGTGCTATATCGTCTAGGTACTCATTTATCTCGGATGTGGATACCGTCGACGGAGTGGTATATAAGTTGGCATAACATTTGGTAAAACAGTCTAGAATGGCTGGAGTATCATATACTGATTGATGGTGTTCATTGTTGAGCTGAGTTATGTACGTTGTTGTATGTGCAGGTTTGATTTTGTACGATAGTGCACGACCAGGTCTCCCACTTTCCCCATACCTCCTAGCTGTGTATTTACACGAGATATACTTTATCTCATCATCTGCGAATTTATGGTATGTATCTGTCTTTCGTCTGATTTCCGCCAATATTTAGTTATTTTGCGTTGTTGTGTATTCCGCCTCAAGTCTACTAATGTCTGCTTCTATCATCTTTAGTTGTTGTTGAATATTGTGTAGTATACCTGCGTGTTTGCTAATGCAGTGACCTCTGATAGTGACCTTAAAGGCCTCCCACAATGTCTTTGCGCTGCTAACAGAACCGGAATTATGATCAAAGTAATCCACAATCGCCTGATGTAATTCACTGCGAAATACCTGGTCCAGAAGAGCATTTTGTTGCAGCCTCCATGTGAATTGTCTTGGAGTGTATGTAGGGATAGCCAGTGAGAGGCGTACCGGGGCATGATCTAACAGCGTTTTGGGTAAATGTTCTATGCCAGTTGTCCACGTGCACACGTCCTGTGTTAGTAGCCAGTAATCAAGTCTGGACCATGTATGGTGTGTTAATGACAGGCAAGTTCCTTCCTTACGGCCTGGGTGTCTCAATCTCCATATATCGACCATATCCCATTCTTCCATTCCCTCTCGTAGAACCTTAGCAGATTGTTTACCGTATCTATCGTTACCTGTTGAGTTGATCTATCTAGTGCTGGGTCTAGGCATGTGTTGAAATCCCCGCCCCATATAATGGCTGCGGGTTGTAAATCACGTATTTTATTCCAGATTTGTGTGTAGAAAGACGGGTCATCATTATTTCGGCCATATAAAGTGACGATTGTTATAGCAGTGCCCCCGAAGTTGCCCTGCACTATAACATAACGACCCTGGTCATCTTTGATAGATTAAATTAGTGTGAATGGGGTATTTCGTTTGACTAATAACAGTACTCCTCTGGCGTAGGAGGAATAGGAGGATGCCATCTTGTACGTAGCCCATCTAGTACCTAACTTAGTCTCTCTGAGATCTGTCAAGTGTGTTTCCTGTATACAGGCAACATCTACCTTATGTCTGTCCAAGTACGCAAGGACTTTACGTATTTTCTGTGGGTTGTGGAGTCCGCGAACATTCCAGGTCATTAACGTCAGTGTTCTATGGTGTTTCGGAGTGTTAGCCATGTATCGTCCTGTTGCCATCTACTAGTTGCTGATATCGATAAAAACGTATAGTACCATATATACATGTATCTGCATCTCTGTCGCTGGATGAATTTTCTTTTTGAACCCCCCGCCCCACCCCCTCCCACTCCACCATAACCCTGTCAGCGGAGACAATCCCAAAAAACGTGTAACCTACCCTTTTGCCCGTGACCACCCCCATCCCAAGAAAAAGAAAAAACTAACTGGTGTGGTACACACTAGAGGGCGGGAGCTGCCCTACTCGGATACCCTTGCAATAGTTACAAGGGGGATGCCATTTTGTAATTCCAATGCACTTCGGAGCGTCCAGCAATGTTTACTAATTATAATATAGAACATCACTTGCGTCAGTGATGTCATCTGTCGGAGTATAATAGGCAGGGTCACCAGCCGGCCTGAGACTAATACTGATACATGTGCTGTGCTTAATAGCCTCTGCAACCCCTACATATGGCCGCTTTACAGTTATGTGTATTTCCGCCAATAGCCCTTAACCCTCAGGTCGATTCACAGGTACCTGCTAGTCCGTTCTGTGTCTTGAGTTCAGGCCGTGTAGTCATATTCTGTGATATAATAGCACTAAGTAACGCATTGTTACCTGCATAGACCTGAGTGCTTTAAGATGTTGCTGAAGTTCTAGTGTGGGAAAACAACAATTACATTCGTGAGGACATGGGTATTACTCCACATCCGATGTGGCTGCCTGGTCCTCCTGCCGCTCCCTTGGAGATGTCCTTCTTGTGCTCTGCGAACCTTTCCGCTGGAGATATTTCAGAATGTCTTTGGGATCATTGTAGATTTTGGATTTGCCATTTTCTATCACTTTGAGTCTGGCAGGGTACAACATTGCATACTTGATATTGAGATCCCGAAGCTTCCTTTTGGCCAGATCGAATTTCTTCCTCGCCTCTTGGACTGATGGCGTAAAGTCAGGATACAGAGATATCTCCATTCCCTCATGTTTCAAAACACCCAGTTCGCGGGCCTTACCAAGGGCCTCATCTCAGTCCCTATAATTTAATAATTTGGCGATAATGGGCCTCGGCCGAGCACCCGTTGGTGGTGGTGGAGCTAAGGACCTGTGCGCCCTTTCGACTATGAAGACATCAGAGAAGCTGTCCCTGCCCAGGAGAGTGATCAGCAGCCTCTCTACATATCTTTCCATGGGTAATGTATTTGTTGTTTCTGCTATGCCCATCAAGCGTATGTTGCTTCTGTGGGATCTCGCCTCTAAGTCCTCTGCTTTTGCTGTTAACACTGCCAGTTGTTTATCCATCTTACCCTGTTTGATTTCCATTTGGCTGTGGGCATCTTCAGTTTCGGATATGCGACGTCCGGCCATATCTATCCTCTCCGTATGTCGGAACATACGTTCAGACATATGGTCCATCCTGTACGTTAGGGAGTCAATCTTGCCGTTGATGTTTGTGAGGGCAGCTTGAATAGTGGAGAACATGGTCTGCACATCGTCATTTGTGATATTGCTGGCAGATGCCATCGTCTGCGTTGGCGCCTGTTGATCATCTGTGTTGGTTTCCGTTGTTTTTTTGGACTGATCAAAATTGAGCTTGGGCTGGTTTCTATCCAGTTTGCCCATATTTCTGGCCGTGGCGGGTCAGTAAAAAAATCAGTTCCCAGTGAAAACCAGATATTATACGCTCAACCTTGGACGTCGACAATGGGCGCGCAGTGCTGCTCCGATGGTATTGCTGGGGCTCTCTTTATGGAGGGGCAGTATGGATGAATAGCACACCTCTTCTGATGTCCATATATTGTTTGCGCTTAGTGTGCACGATTGTACTCCGGCCCCGTCACAAACCACCTGTCCGCAATGCCCCTCTGGTGTCAGGTGTTTTCCCCCTCTGCAGACTGAATCAGTAGAAGATATCTAATGGGCCCAGGAACTCCTCGTGGATTGTGTGTGGCATGCGACCAGTAGGAACAGCCTGTTTAGTGTGGGAGACTACTTCTACTCAGATGTGTGTCGGTTTAAATTCTGTAGTTCAGGGGTACTTCTTTGCAAGAAGGAGACTGTTTGCCAGCAGCCATACACTACGAAGAAGCCTCTTATCTCGTCCCGATACACTCAGCGTGTGGTCTATGGTCGTGGCTTCGCCCCTGGTTGGCCCGTGTATGAAGGTATCCAATTGACTTCCTTTTTAGCCGTAGCCGCAGTGCCTATCGAGTCCCAGCCCACAGGTATAAGAATACAGCGCCACCAGCAACAGCGCCCTACGCGTTGCTACTCGTCTCTTGGGGCATAGACAGTTCGTGGGATGGTTTGCCCCGTCTTTATTCCCCGCAAGTAAGCAGCCCTGAGCCCAGTATGGTGCGCAGTGAAGAGATCTCGGTGTGGTGCAGACTCGTATTGCTCACTTACGGTAGCCGGTCTGTGGCGCGGCAATACACTTTTCCGTAAGGCCAGCCCATGTGGGTCCCCGCTGTGACGACTTCCTGCACTATAAAGTATGCTGGCAGTGCTGTGCACTCTGGGCTGTTGCGTATGTTCATTAAGCTACCCACCAGTCGGCCGATTCGAAAATGCCACCAGTCTGCAGATCCGGAGCGCGATGGCGGCAGCTCGCTGTATTGGTTCCTTACCGTCTACTCCGTTTCTCCCATTGCATCCGACAGCACCAGCCACGCGCCTCGGGAGCAGAGAAGGCTCCGCCGCAGCCGGCAAGCGTTCGAGCCGCAGGCGTCCACTCCCCCTGTCCAGGCCCGTCCGCGGCCCGACCTCGCCGGCGTGCGTGCACTACGTCACGGCTCAGCCTCGCACTTCAGTCCAATGCTCAGCTTTCGTTTTTGCTCGCCAGGCCCCAGCTGCGACACGTCTCTCCATGATGGCAGCAGAGTCTTTCAGGGCCACGTAGCTGCAGGATAACAGGGCCGGAGGTATCCCACGTATGATCCGGCTCGTTATTGGTCCCAGGAGCTCTTTATGTGCATGATATGTAGCGTATTTCATGGCGTCCGAGAGGAGCTCGCTTACAATTCGGCCATCTCTCAGCTCGGCTAGCTCCGCCCCCCCTACACAGGAATTAATATGCATATTGTTGGCTATATGACCATTAGTGACAGCTAACTATGGTGCGGTACAGCAACATTGTTGACACACTAAAGGAACTGACACACTAAAGGAACATCTTGGTTGGAAGAAAGCCTTTGGATGTTTCACTGTGTTGGTCTTGGCCACATCTTAAAAGAAGCCAGGCTAGTTCGGCTTAGGAGGTGGACTGGTAGAAAGACCACCCAAGGTAATGTCTGTGTAGCTTTGTGAATCTTCTTTCTTCTCCTTCATAATTATTAAACATTTTTGAGCCATATCTGAAGGATGCTGTGTTAATTTTAAAGACAGTGCAAGGTCTGGTAAGCATTGAGCATAGATTTTTGCCAGACATGGGCCTGCGTGCAGTGCAGGGACTGGTTTCCTTCTGGCTGGCATGTGTAAGAGTTGTACAAGTCACTTTGCGCTTCCTTTTTGTATAGCACTTGTCGCATTTGCAATGGCACATTTTGTATCAACAGAGGAAGGAACAAGCACAGCTCAAAATGTTCCAATTAAATGCAGTCACAGTGCTTTGTATAGGTGACACTGTCTTGAGCCAAACCTTGTGGTGTGAGCAGCACTAAAGCTTCAGATCTCATTTTGACTTTGGAGGCAGTAAAAATAAAAGTTCAGTTGGGTGATCCAGGGGACATTTTATGAACGTGCACTTTTCCTGTATGCAGGGGTGTATCCACCAGTTTTTGCTCATACTGCACTGTCTGCACCACATCCATTAACTTGGTAAATTTACAAATTAAAAAAGAGCTGTAGACAGCACAACTAGGAAACAGAGCATCATTGCCTGTTTGTGCACTAAGGTGTTCAAAAAATCACACACTAAGACTTAGGTTTTTAAGTACATATATGCACTGTAGAGAGCACAATTAGGCACAATCCAGATGATATGAGCTGTAATCTAAACCCATAAGGAAAAAAGAGTGGAAGTATGTTCTGGGCAGGGGGACGTTGGAGATAGTTGCAAGGGCATATTGGGTGGCTTTCTAGGCACCACAAATGGATGATAGACAAGGAATCCATCTCAGAAAAATTACTGAGATATGAGTATTGTTAGATCTGACAACCTTGGCGTGGTATCCCCTGTCTTTTTGCCTCTACCACCTGTATTTTTTACTGTTATGCTTGGCTTCGTTTTTGCTAGTTTAGGTACTCTGGGCACTTTACCACTGCTGATAGGGAGAGGTGGAGAGGTGTGGTGCAGCGGCCAGAGCGGCTGAACCCGGAGCGTGGGACTCATGGTTTGATCCCCGGCGCCAGCAGTAGCTCAGCTCAGCACCATGTGACTCTGGGCAATGGCTCACTTAATCTCCCCAACAGCCCCCAGTGTCTTGAAACCTTAAGGGGTGATATGTTCGCTTTATAAATATGGATTACATATGGATTACATTACTGACCAGTGCTAAAGTGCAAGGGATCCCTGTCTAAACTGTGATTCTGTCTGGTTATCCATGATTGGCATATTTGATTTACTGGTAAGTCCCTAGTAAAGTGCACTATGTGTGCCCAGGGACTGTAAATCAAATTCTACTAGTAGGCCTGCAGCACTGGTTGTGCCACCCACATGAGTAGCCCTGTAAACCTGTCTCAGGCTTCCTGGCAACCAATTAGATATAGTACAATATAAAGATAGAAGCCAAAAGAACATGCAAATAGAACTAAATATTTAATTTATATTCATAGGTAATATAAAAGTCAAATTGTATATCTGATGTCACTTGTATATAGGGTATAAAGACTACAAAATTATTTCATGAAATTGTCTCACAACACATATATAATACAATCAAATAGGGAATCAATGTTTCAATATAAACATTGATATAAAAAAATACCTACATATATACATATTAAACAAATGAAAAAGACCAAAACAGACTGAGTCTAATACAATACACATAAAAACCATTCAATATGAACAAGTTAAAACTGAGGTTGTGGCTGAGTTCATCATTCACTGATAATCATAATCATCTCTCTCTTAATTCATCATTCACTGATAATCATCTCTCTCTATGCACATTTCGGCAAACGGACACACCTTTTTCAGGAAGAGCTACAGGATGAATGTTGTGAGTACCTGAAATATATTACATGTTCAATTTAGCCATACAATAAATAATTTACTGTTATATATCAACTGAGTCATGGCTCAGTAAAAAAGTAGGGTAGTAGGATAGGTGTAATCATGACTTGAGCCTAGATAGACCCAAGATGGAAAGGATAATAATTTAGATCCAAGACGGAAAGGATATGGATTTATCAAGTCATGGAGAGGGCATACTGATAAAGATGTCAATAAAGATGTGTATATAGCCTAATATCCACCACTGAAAGGAGACTGATCAGGCATAGTGCAAAAAACATCCGCCACCGACCTTGATACACCAAGTGGGAAGTAGAAATTAAACTGTGATCCTCCAGGTCATAGTCATTCTACTATGAATGACAAATGTAGGCAGATTATTTTCTCAAATTGGCACATTTTGAACAGTGAGGCAGAAGCTAACTCACAACTACCAAAACCAACAATTGCACATCGCTGCAACAGAAACATCAAAGACATAGTAGTATGGTCTCATTTTAAAACTAATACTCCCTTGGTCCAAAGGACAATAGAAGGAAATCTTCCCATAGTTGGAACATTTAGATGCACGCAATGCAAAGCATGTGAATCAGTGATACAGACGTACAACATCACTCATAACGGATTTACAGTGAAGGCAAAAAAAACTGTCCAATTATAAAACCAAAAATGTGATCTACTTATTATGTCCCTGTCAGTTAGGATATGTGGCAACACGCCTTACAGAACATCGATCGGAGATGAGGACATCAAAATTGGCAGCCCCACTGGTTAAACATTACCTAGAACTCCAACATGGACCAGAAGATACCAAATGGGTGATTCTAGAGAAAATAAAATTTCTCAAGAAATCAAGAGTACAAAATATAAGAAAGAGAAGTTTACTAGATATTTACTCTTAACACCTACAAATGAGGCCTTCATAATAACATACCTTGGGAAAATCTGATATAACAGCAGAGAAAACATGTAGAAGGCACCTAGTTGTCAGGTTATTATCTATGCATTAAGCATATTTTATCTTTAATTTGCTTTGTTTTTGAGTTAGTAACATGATTTTGACCTATTCGTACCCTATTTTTGATTAAGTATTATTCTATTTACACTCTAATAGTTATTCGGTTACATTTCCATCCGTAACATGTCATTAACCTGTTCGTAGATACCTTATATCTGATCAAGTATTCTTCTTTTCACACTCTAATAGTTACTCGCGATTTTTACATCTGCATTATTAAGTCTGGGATTTGGTGTCCCTGCTTTGAAAGATCCTCCTGCCCGGACATTCAGGATATAGACAGAGCAAGTTTAATCCAGCTCATGAGTCTGAGGCACATGTGACCCAGCGGCCTATAGTAGTCACATAGAAAGCCAGACACACCACTGAAATTACGTTGTGATGTCCAGCCCGGTTACCTACAGGAAATAGACTGAGCACAATCGGTCCAGTTTATGCAGTTCAAGCACTCTTGACTTACATTTTCTAATAGCTGCATAGTAAGTCAGACAATCACGTAATCCTTGCAGTGACGAACCGTGTCCTTTCTCCTACACTCCATATAAGGGAAACGCTGGTAAAGATTCCAATTCTGAGAATATTTTGGTGCCACGTTCGTTCACCCGAGCTCTACCTCCTGATGAGTTAGAAGATCCCATACTCAAACTGCCAGGTGAGAGGGGACATTCTGTTATATATATATTTTTGCATCTTCGGGCCCAAAGTATCTATTGTATTGTATTGTATTGTATATAGCATTTATAGAGCGCAACAAACACCCTACGGGTACCCTGGCACTGAAGATACATGAACACAGACCAACGTGAAGCGAGAAGGACAGAACCTAAGAGCATTACTCAAAAACGACAGGATCCGTTTCTGGGGAACAACCACGTTTTGATCCTTTTCCTGAACAGGGACAGGGTACTGCATTGTCTAATTTCAAGTGGAAGTGTGTTCCAAAGTTTCGCAGCAGCAAAACTAAAAGATCTTCCTCCCAGTCTGGCCCTATTGAACCTGGGTACCTTTGCCAAGTAAGCAGAAGAGGAACGAAGGGTCCGGGTAGGAGTATACCAAACCAATTTCTTCTGTAGCGGCCTAGGACTGAGTCCATGCAAAGCCATAAACCCTATACAAAGGGATTTAAAATAGACTCTTTGCTGCACAGGGAGCCAATGTAGCTCAGCTAGGCACGTTGAGGCAGAAAAGCCTCGTGGCCTAGACAGGGCCAATTTCGCAGCCGTATTCTGAACACGCTGCAGTCTCTGAATCAGATACTTGGGGGACTCCAGCAATAGAGCATTGCAGTAGTCGAGTCTACTTAGGATAGCGCCTTGAACAACCAAGGCTCTAACCGAAATTGGGAGCAACGGGAGAATCTTTCTCAAAGCCCTAATAAGGCCAAAACAGCACCCCACCATCTTGTTCACTTGCGTCTCTAATGACAGGTTGGCATTAAACATGACTCCCAAGTTTCGCACCGTCTTAGATGGCGCCAAGGCAGTAGATGAATCAAGGGGCCAGAAGTTGTGAGGAAGAGGCAGATGGACCTTCCCAACTGCGCAGTGTACAATTTCGGTCTTATCCGAATTAAATTTTAAAGAGTTATTACGTAGCCACTGCGCAGTATCGTGCATACACGCATGAAAATCCTCCAGGGCATTGGGTAGGGTTCCATCAAGAGATAGAATGATAGAATATAGCCTTATGCATGATACCTTTACAAGTTATACTTTACTACAATACTTCGGACATAAAAGAGGCACATATTTTCATCTTATTTGAGACCGAAATCACATCCCTTTGGGAATTGTGCAGCCTGTCAGCTTACCATCCCTTTTTCTATTTTTTTAGTTTAGTTCATGTTTTCAGTTTGACAGAGTCTTATTCTTGCTGATCCTTACCCTCTATACTGCGGACTGAAGACTTAAAGTGAACACATCTGATCCAGCGGTATTAAGGAGCCCTTGTTAAGGATACATTTAGGTAAATTAGCTTTTCTTCTGCAATTTATTCGATATATTATAGCCTTTTGGTTATCACCAACGTTTTATCAAGATACTGGTAAATAGATTAGATAAGCCAGGCGGTATTGTGGCAAGATCCAAGCGTCCCAGATCCTCTGATCATCTAATTTAATTCATCAGACATACTTACTATATAGTGCGTGCTAGGTATAGACATTATTGCATTATACCTCAGAGGGAATAATTGCCCTTTTAAGTCAAAATATCTAATAGAGTGATTCTTTATTCACAGTATTGATTAGGAAGATTACCAACCACTGTGTTTTACGGTCATCGAAGATCTATCTTATTCCCTGCTATCTGATTCATCAAGGACAGCTTGATTTATTATCTACAAGGTATCTCATGTTACAATTTTCATTCAATCATTCTCTGTTTTCACTGACATTTAAAGTAACATCTGATTTCTGAGGACCTTATCAGTTGTCTTATGCTGTCCTTTTTACAGTTGGAATATTTCCACCCAATAGATTTGATCTCCTTTTCACACAATGTCTCACTACTATAGATAATGTGGTAAGTATTAGACCAGTCTCTTCTCTCGTATTGTGTATACCAGGAGGATCGCTGGTTAATTTTTACTTCCCACTTAGTGTGGCAAGGTCGGTGGCGGATGTTTTTTCCACTATGCATGATCAGTCTCTTTTCACTGGAGGATATTAGTCTATATACACATCTTTATTGACATCTTTATCGGTCTGCCCTCTCAATGACTTGATAAATCCATTTCCTTTCAGTCTTGGGTCTAAAATAATATCCTTTCCATCTTGGGTCTAACTAGGCTCAAGTCATGATTACACCTATGCTACTAAACTAATTTTTCACTGAGCCATGACTCGGTTGATATATATATATATATATATATAACAGTAATTTATTTATTATATGCCTAAATTGAACATGTAATATATTTAAGATACTCACAACATTCATCCAGGCCGTAACCTTCCCTTTTACTACATGTAAGCCCTCCCCCACCAAGGTAGGCACAAGGTACCCCCATGGGCAGGGTGCAGTGTATGTGAAAAGTAAAACATGTACTTGTGTGCTGTACATGGCCTGCCAATTTCGTTTTTCACTATTGCAAGGGCTTGCTCTCTTGTAGGCTACCATTGGAGCTGCCTTGTAACATTTTATAGGTGTAACTTACAATTGGAAACAGCTAGAGATTTGGAGTTTGGGAAGTGGGCATTGTCTTGTTTAACCATCCCATGCCTCTGCCTGCTGTGGAATCAACATCTGGTTTAGACTGACTGGGGCCTGTTCGTGCATTCACTCTAGACCGTCACACAAAAGGAGTTTAGGTGTGCCCTGCATAACCTGATGACCCATCACCAGGCTGATGGGTTTTCCTAAGCTACAGTGGTGGGAGGAGCTGTCACCTGCACAGGACTGTGCCTGTCCTCTCAAAATGCTGTCGCCACCCTCCTGGAGTGTGTCTGAAGCCAAGACCAGACAGGACAAGAACTTGTGCACTACAATTCCTTTGAAGCATCCCTACTTCAAAGGCCAAAAGGGGTATAAGTATTGGACCTAAAACGCCAGACTTTTAGAACACTTCTGGATCAAGAGGACCCTGCCAAAATAGGAGCTGAAGAGCTGTCAGGAGGAGTATTGCCCCTTCGCTGTGTGTTGGTTTGCTGGGCTGGCCTGCAGTTGCTGCTTCTGTCTGTGGGCAGTAGAAAGGACTGGATTTTTACTTTGCTGTATCCTGCCTGAGAAGATTCTCCAAGGGTTTGAAGTAGAGCTTGCCTCCTGTTAAGAAGTCTCAGGGACACAAAGACTTCACCTGCAGCATCCTTGAACTATACTGCTGGGAGTTCTCACCTGCCTGGGGGTGCCAAATCTAATTCTGGGCCCTTGGAGGTTGTTCCTGCCAGAACTGACGCATTGCCTACCGTTGGACTCAGGAACCGAAGCACCAATGTGATTTATGATGCTTCCCTCCTACGCGGCTATTCTGCTGTGTGGATTTTGAAGCATCTGAGGTACTTTGTGTAAAATTACCGCATCCAGAGTTCTATGGACAGAATTGTTTGAAACTTTTAAAGGTCATATTTTGAGTTGTATAGGTTGGATTTTTGTCATTTTGGTCTTTTTTATTTGCGATAAAGTTACTTTATATTTCTAAACCACTGTGGTGTCATTTTGTAGTGTTTTCACTGTGTTAGTGTGTGTGCTATAAACAAATACTTCACACATTGCCTCTGAGATATGCCTGACTGCTCGTGCCAAGCTACAAGGGGGTGAGCAGGGATTATCTTGGGTGTGTAACTCCCTTACCCCGAGTAGAAGGACGAGCCCTTCTTGAACAGGGTGCATACCACTACAGAGACCTCTAACAAGTGCTAACCCTCTGTTGACACGAAAATATGCCAAAGCAGTATAAGTGCAGCAAAATTCATTTTGTGTCCAGTTTCCTCTGAAAACCAGTGGAGATTCATCATTTATAATTGGCTTCAACTGAAACCTACTTATAAATAAGTAAGCTGCACTTATTCCATACTCCTTCTCACACCTTCTATCACTTCCTTTATAGCTAGGTCTTACTAAATAAAAGCACATACCTATATTTGTGGATACATACACAACTGTCATAATGACTGCCATTCAGAACCTCAAATTCTTAAAGCAACAACTGGTTAGTAAAAGTTATACATTTTCACCTTCAAACTCTCTTGATAAAAGCAACGTCTCCTGGTATTTTAGGTATTGTACCAGAAATACATTGAACAGCAGGACATTTACCTCAATGTTATGTTTGTTATGTTATGTGATGTATATCATGATAAATTTACTGGCAGTACAGATGATAGAGAGAGCTAAAAAAAAATAATTTGCTTTTGAGGACCTCCCACAACATTCTAATCAAGATATTCTCAAACCTATCTTTTGGGACAAGACCCTCTTTGAAGCTACATAGTTAAATCTCAACATTTTAACTCTTTTAGAGATGCTGGATGATCCACAAACAATCACAATTCACAGGCTTTTAGTGAAGAGAACAGTAAAGGCAAGTATGCAAATAGATATCTATTTTATTTTGGTACCATTAGAAAAATCAATGTTGAAAAGTGAAGTAAAAGAGATCAATTTATTTTGCAATGAAACATCAATGAGATTATGTGCCTCTAGTTTCCTGTTGAACGAAAGAAGGGGCATGCAATATCATAAGTAGGCCAGGATAATCAGGAGGTGGAAAAAGCTACTTTTGAATTAAAATTGTTTATGTACTTCAGTTCACACTGGTGCTGGCCGATCACACATGATTTTAGAGAGGGTTCCACAGTCTTGGATCAGCTCCTATGAAACCCTCCGTGCAAGGTGAGATCAAGAAAACGCCACAAGCAAGAAAAAGATGCTGTGTACGTATAAAGAAGGTTGTGTGGTCGTCAGCTACACAAGTGCGCATTGATGCGCTTGATAAAAAAAGAATTTCCACATGCAAGTGAATAGAGAAACTCACTCCTTGCTTATTGAATTGGCACATGATGATATAGAACAGTAAGTAAGCAACATGAAGCACGAGTGATGGACATTGAGCTCACTTTGCATAGCCACCTCATGTGAGTGTGTCAATTCTCCCATGATGCACTCATCAGTTTACAGGATTACATTAGAGGAAAGATACTTAGCAGCTGAATTCCTATGTACTACAGAAAGGCTGTATATGACAAACACACTACAGAACTGGCAAAACCTGTCCATACTCCAAGCAATATACTGTGGTAATTTATTATGGTAATTTCTTTCAGTTTATTGTGTTGATGTATTATTTTAATTATTTTACATTCAATTCTGATTTCTAGATGCATGGCAGATCAAGGCATGGCACTTCCTCCTACGTTTCCTGCAATGTCTGGTGACCCATCAATACCATGGAAACAGTGAGAAATGTTTTTTTCACATACATTTTAGCAATTGGTGGTGACAATTATGGCCCAGTGAGGCGACAAGCGATTTTACTTCATCATTCAGGAGTAGAGAGCAGAGGATCTATGGAGACTTGCCAGAGATTTCTTTGGGGGTGAGTGATGGGCAACCAAGTCATGTTTATGAAATGTCACTGAAAATGTTAATATAGCCTTTTACAACAAAAGTGAAGATAGGTTTAGAACATTATAAGTTTGTCTCTTGCATGCAAAAACTAGGGACCAGATGTACGATCCATTTTAGCGGTTGCAACCAGAGAAGTGTGCCTTTTGCAACCGCTCAAGCATCTTTTCACAAATACTAACCCTATTTTGCGAGACAGTAACCTATTACTGTATCACAAAATAGTGTTTGCGAGTCAGTATTAGGAAGGAGTGTTTCAAGGGCGTCCCCGCCGAATAGTGAGTCACAGGGGCATGTATGAATGTTTTGTGACTGGAATGCGGATGCAAAACATTCATATTTTACCGACTCCATGAAGGAGGTGGCAACCCATTCACAAACGGAAAGGGGCCCCTTATTTGAGTGTATCCCATTTTCTTATAAGGAAAACGGTCTGCATTTAAAAAGAAATTGGTGTATTTAAAAAGCAATTACAGACATGGTGGTCTGCTGACCCCAGCAGGCCACCATCCCTATGATTACAGGTCATTCCCAATGAGTCGCAAATTGCGACCTACTTCATGAATATTAATGAGGTAGGTCATTTGTGACTCCATTGAGAATCGCTAAACGTGTCTGAGACACATTAGTACATTGCATTTTGGAAATCGCTAATTGCAAGTCCCAAAAAATACGCAATTAGAGACTCGCAAAAATTCAATGGTCATACATCTGGCCCAACATGAATACATTGCATCATCTGTACCTACATTGAGAGGTTTGTGTTTGTCATGTCAATTTGGTGATTCATGGGATTCACATAAAAGTGATCAAAATAAGAGAGTGAAGGAAAAAGTGTTAACAAAGGATTACAAACTTGAAGAAGCTATTCAAATTATCAAAGAAATGGAGCACACATCCATGTGGCTGAAAGAAATTGATTCATCTAGTGAAGATGATATGTGAGGTATGGAAGTAAAAGGATGGTCAGATTTGGAGGTGAAGCTGTGAATAGAGTACGCCATACAAACTATCCCTCTAATTTATTGGGCTGGTGCCATCAAAAAGACTGAAGAAATTTGAGCGCTGTAAAATCTATAAAAACAGCTGAAGTGTTAGAGATCAAAACACCAACTAAAGAAACAGAGTCATCCAAAAAATTATTAAGAACAAATATCCAGGGTTATTCACAGAAGAGTTGATAAATGCTGTACCATGGTTCATAAAGTCCTGAATTTTCCACATCTAACGAGGGAACCCCTGTGGAAAGAGTTGCTCAAACAAAGAGAATATCGAGGCAATTGAACCTTCAGAATGCTTAGAGAAGATTCTACCATGTACAGGTCTATGAGACTTAAACAAGAAAATATTGGTGGACAGAGAACCATTCCCAAATAAATCAGAAATGTTAACTGTCATGGGATGGGGATTCGAATTTAGTGTAGTTTTTGGTGTTGCAGCAGGTTGTAAGGGTGTTAGGGGGATAGGGTGGGAAATTAATTATTAATTAATCATTACTTTTTAATTAATTATGCAATTGATATTAATTAGATAAATTATGTCATTCTGATTTATTTTAGCTATATTTTAGGTGTGGTTAAGTAATGATAAATAAACAATCAATTATTAAGAATTCATTATTTAATTTATTTTTAATCATGTAAATTGTGTAATAGTTATACAATTTAAATATATTTTCGGTGTGGGTTGCTAGATTTGTAAGGGTATAGGGTGTGAATTTAGTTAAGTAATAATTCATGAACAATTAACTTTTAATTAATTAGTTAATTTATTATCAATTATGTAACTTGTGCTATACTTATTTTAATTTTATTTCAAGCGTGGGCTGCTAAGTTTGTAGGGGCATAGGATGGGAAGGTAATTAAGTAATAATTAAATAACAATTTTGCTAATGATTATAGTTTAATTGAATCTTAATTATGTAAATTGCTTAATTGTTTTATTTTATTTTTTAATAAATAATGTTAATAATGTTTACACTATGAGTTTAACAATTTATCTAAATTATTAGGGTTATTCAAATATGTAATGTGTTTGAATTACTTTCCCACTGTTGCTAGGACTGGAATGGGAATAGTAAATTTACACCCTTCAAAGTCCAGCACTTTCCCTACTGTTGCACAAACCGGAGTAGGAACAGTAAATCTTACCCCTGCGAAGTCCAACACTTTGCCTACTGTTGCACAGACTGCAGTGGGAATAGTAAATTTGATCCCTCCGAAGTCCAGCACTTTCCCTACTATTGCACTGTTTGAAAGGAGTTGATATTAAAATGTTTCGCGTAATGCAGAATGGAATGAAGCGATATGTATACAAAAACATTGGGAAATACACCAGAATAGTAATTCGCCATTTCCCTGCCCAGAAAAAGAAGTCCTACTCAGGGGTGATTAGATGTAATGGCTACTACCCAAGTGTGATATTACTTCAACGCGGCTACTCGCTAATAATGAAGAGCGGATGCTTCACATGTATGATAGTTTTATTCTTATTACTGAATGCATGTACCCGTGGACGCAGCAGTCAGTATTTTACTATGCACATTTCAACTAATGGCTGCTTCGTGGGATCTTTTCTACCTCGGAGATGTCCCATTATCGGACCGATGCTCTCTGAAGGATCTCTCAATGATGCATTCCCGGTGAATAGTAACGCACCCTTACCACGCTCCGATGTACCATTGTTAGACAGATGTATATTAGAAGAATCTCTCAATGATACATGTGTTATAGTCACCCCGGAGTAGGACTTGTTTTTCTGGGCAGGGAAACAGCGAATTACTATTCCAGTAAATTTCCAATGTTTTTGTATGCATATCGCTTGATTTCATTCTGCATTACGCGAAACATTTTAATATCAACTCCTTTCCTCATACATTTCCAGTAACTAAATGTTTTTCAGGATTGGAATTCTCCCAACATGGCGCTGCCACTACTCTGGCAACGGTGGCCATTTTGAACTAACCGAGCGGTCTAGTACTATGAAGCAGAATGACAGGGCATTTTTTTCCCGCCGCATGGTTAGGAAAGGGCTTTATAAATGGAAATGGCACATGCACCAGTTAGTATGCAGTCCCCAGGGAGAAAAGTAGGTTACTGTACCAGAGGCGGGTTTGACGAAGTAAGTGGCGGGGGGCCTCTTTTTTCCTACAGATGGAGTACATGATATATAGACTTGTTTTTTCCCCTTCCCCTTTTTAGAGTGTGACTACAAACCCCTCTACCCCTGGCTTTGACCATGATGCAATAATATGGCATCTACAGAAGAACGTCACATGGATTGTCTTATCTATGTTTTATGTTGTACTGTCACGTGGTGTCTCGTTTCACGAGTGCTATTTTACGAGTGGTATCATCCATTACAGTGTGTGGCATGTTCATGACACACTATATGAGCACATAGGACAGACCATATGAGCACCCACAATATACGGTGCGATATTTTGATAAGTTGCATGCACAATCATGCTAATGCGACCTGCCAGCACGGCTGACAGGTCTCTGTTGTTAATATATCTTTTTGCTTTCTAATTACAGACACGGATTAATCACTAGAACCGTATGTATACAGTGCGCATTAGGTGTGCATGGTTTGTGTCCTTATTACAGAATTCACTAGGAGTGGTACACACTGGGCTGGACCCCGTGGAGTCCTGATGAAGAGCTATTAGGGGAACAGCTCAAAACATGTTGACAAAAACACATTACTGAGACAACCAGACTCATTAAGGTCAGGTTTCTTCTCAGTAAAAGACCCCTGATTTTTAACCATACCAACCAGGGGCGGGAATAAAAGAGTGGCCAACTAGTTAGGTATTTTTAGATTTTCTTTCCCTTTCCACTCCACATCACTGCACTTCACATAGTCTACAATAAAAAGTGCTCCTACGTAATTCGCAAGTCGCAGCACGCCTCAATCCGTAGAGGATTGAGAGGAACCCCAATGATGAAGCATGCTGCCTAGGGGCAACCCTGGTGGGTGAGGGGGTCTCTAAAAAAAGTATTTTTTCTAGACAAGGGATTACAACAAATTCTTGTTGTATCCTATCTAATTCCCTAAGGGCAGGTTTTCTTCGATATACTCGATTTTTGTCTAACCACTCAGTAATGTGGCCAGTTCTCGGGGGATGAGGCCACACGGCCCCCCTTCCTTTATGATTAAAAATAAGTAAATGGTACCAGCACGACGCCGGAGGCCCCGCCCCCTTTCTTTACCACTCTGCAATCGCGCTGCTGGTTGGAGGATGAAGTCCCCTTGGCAGCTGGGGGGCCTTAGGGCCCAACAAGACCTCCTGTTACCTCCAGTATGTCCCACACAGCTGGATTGCTGAGAGGTGGTCGGAGGCCATGCCCCTTTTCTCCACCACTCTGCAAGCGTGCCTCTTGGCAAACTGCTGATGGGGGATGACGTCCCCTTGCCTCCTGAGGGCCTCAGGAGGCGCGTTTGCAGAGTGGTGGAGAAAGGGGGCGTGGCCATCGAAAACCTCTCAGCAATCCTGCTGTGTGGAACTTACTGGAGTTAACATGAGTGGTTGTTGGCCCTCAATGACATCCTTGGTGAGATGCATATGGCATTCAAACTGTCAATTCTTTTTTGTATAGACAGGATATTCTCTTCAGTTATTTTGAATAGGCAAAATAAATATTAAACACATTTGGTACAATGCAAGTTAAAGTGCTTCAGTGCAAAGGATAAAGTGAACCATGAAAAAAAATCGTTTTGAATTGATTATCACAGTTGTGATGCAGTCAAATAAACCAATTTATAAGTGCACATGTAGATATATTTTGAAATGCATAGTCAAAGTAGTACAAAATACGCTAAAGAGAAGTTGATCACATAGCTGCCTGGTGTCTCATAATAAGAGACACATGAATGTAAAAAATAGTAATCACATCTGCTTAATGCAATAGATGGCCACACCATGGTGTGATGAACATGGGCCATTCCAAACCCATTCTTACTATAAAAACCTCAACATATCAAATAATGTGGTTATAATTACTGTGGCCATTTAAATGATGTACCACAGTTTAATACTACATAATTTGCATCCATTGAAGTGCCAATCGATAGTATCTTATTGTACCAATAAAGTGCCGCTGTACATTAAAGTGCAATTGCATTAATCTCCTAGAAGTACCAATTGACAATATCTTACTGTGCCACTATATATTAAAGTGCCAATACATTCATCTCCAAGATCAATCATGTTGACAACCATAGTTAGCTCACCATGTCCTTAAAAATGTAAAGTGCCAACGCATAATAAAGTGCAAATATGTTTATCTCCAAAATCCATCATATTGATAGCCATAGTTAGCTCACCATATCATTGAAGATGTAAGTGCTGATCAAACCCCCAAATAAAGTGCAAGTGAGCATATGCAGTGAATGTGAAATATATATGGACATGTGTATGTAAAAACATCACATGTCCACATAAAAGACACATTCAAAATTAAAAACTGTAATAATTCTAGAAGCCACAATAACCAAATAAAAATATCATTGAGTGGGTGAAGCACTTAAACTCCAGAATAGCTCAAATTTGAATCAGTTTTATGTCAGTGCATAGTGAAGCGCTCAATCCTGGACAATCTCTTTAAAATCATCAATTTATCAAGTTCTGTTCATAAATTCCGAGGGTTCCTACAGATGCACATGTAATTCTGCTTCCAAATTATGCCCCCCAACCTTACTTGCCTTCAGGAAAAGGGTAAAAACATGGCTTTTTAATCAATAGGCACCCTACTTCTGGCTCGATCTTCTTTACAGTCCGCAGCGCCAAGACACCCAAGGGTATTTGTGCGCTCTACAAATTGCCAAAATAAAATAAATGGTCTTTCAGTTCCTAATAAGATGATCATCTTGGATTCACAGCGCCTCAATTCCAACTCTCTGTTGCCTTTTCGGGTGGTCTTTAATGTCTTTTATACTATAATATCACAAGCTATTCAAATTTCCTTGACGCACCTCCCATAAGTGTTTGGCCATGGGATAGGTTCTATCTTGATGTTTAATGACTGTTATGTCCTGTAGAATCCAAATCTTGACCTTATTCACTGTGCTCCAAACATATCTCATTTTGCAACCACATTATATATATATATATATATACATACATATATATATATATATATATACACACACATGTATGTGAGTAAGGTCAAAACGCTTTGCGGTAGCCTTCAATAAATACAACTGAAGCTTCAATGAGGTGTCAGTGTCTGTTTTGTTGCAGAAGAAGTGAGATATATACAGATATACATATATAAATACCCACACGTACATATGTGTGTGTTTATGTAAGTATATATTTATATATGGTATTAAGTATCAGTGAAAAGGTATGTAACTTACATCATATTAATGCTATATGTTAAAATATTTAAGATGCACTACTTTAAACTATATATATATATATATATATATATATATATATATATATATATATATATAGAGAGAGAGAGAGAGAGAGAGAGAGATAAATATATTTAAAAAACAACATTTTTGTATGTTTTTGATGATATTAGTCAAACAATATTTTATTTCTGTATAAAACGTATATTACAACAGATTTGAACAATGTAGCGACTGGAGCAGTTATTGACACAAGGGAAAAATGGAGATGAGCAGGTAGTATGATTTGCATCAAGAGGTTTTCAAAATGCTGGGACCTCATACTAAGTAATAGAAAGAAAAGTATTATTGTTAGGGTATCAAGCATTTCAAGTATTTTGTTTGCGGCCTGCCCTTCGGGGCTAGAACTGACCACAAGCCATTGATACACGTGTTCAAAGGTAAAATAAAGTTTAGAAGGAAAAGTGGCACCTAGAATATCAAGATGGATTTTATTTGTTATGGAGTACAATTCTGAAATGGAGTATGAGAAAGTACTGAAGAAAATTGTTGTCAATTGCTAATAGATAAAATTTAACAGAATTAATATTGGAGTGTTAGAGGGTCGGGAAGAAGTGACACTCAAAAGAGAGGAATGGGAAGCTGCTATGGAGCAGGATTCCTTGGTGAGGGTACTGAATATAACACAGGGTTGGAGTAATGAGGTGTGCCATAGCAAAGAAATGAATGCACATTACAAGGTGAAGGATGAATTGAGCACATGTGAGGGACAGTTGCTGAGGAGAAGCCAGATACTTCTACTGTCAATCCTCCGTAAGTGTATTATCTAGACAGCGCATGAAGGTCATGCAGGCAGGAACATGACAAAAATGAGAGTAATGTGTCAATAGTGACAAGACATAAGTAGTAAGACAAACCCCTTTATTGAGTATGGAATTACCTGACAAAACATTGGAAAAAGTAGCCAAGGATTTTCTAGGTCTGATAGCTAGGTTGGGGTCTAGAGACAAATGCATGATCATTTTAATTGATTACCACACTAAATGGTTTGTTATAAAACTCTGGAATAGATAGATACTGAGAATGTGATCAGATATTTGGAGGAAGACGTAATTCCCAAAACCTTAGTCTTGGAACATGGGGTGCAGTTCCTATCTAGAAGTATGATGTCATTTTTGTCCAGAATGGGGATTGTGCATGGGAGGGTGGCTCCATTCAGATCTCAGGTCAATAGTTAAATGGAAAAAAGTAATCGCTTTGTCATGGAGAATACTCAACTGATATTGGCTAATGGTCTACATTGGAAGAGAGAGCTAAGGAAATTAATCTTGGGGCCTAGAACAACACCCCATTCAGTGACTGGAGTGTCATATTTTGGATCCCTAAAAGGGAACCAGCCAGGCAGGAAAGAAATTCCTAGATGGTTAAAAAGTAAGGATTGTGTGTGGGTTGATCTCACAGCAGTTAAAGAAGGAGTTACTGAAGAGCAAGGAAAGTCCAAGAGATATTATGATGTTAAAAAGCTACCCAAGTAAGTGAATGTGGAGGTCTGCGACTAGGTCGTGATAAAGAAAGGGAGCATGGTGAGGAAGGGGGATAATAAGTTTACACAGCCATTAAGACTGAAAAGGTGAAGCAAAGTGTGGTGATATTAGAGGATGCATCAATATGAAACATCAAGAGTAGTGGTAAACTTGTGAGCCATCTGAGTAATGTTATGGGTGGACCAACCAGATGATGACATGAAGACTTTCTCGTCATGTACCTGTATTGATAATGTTATATTGTTTGCTTCTATTTTTATTTTCGTTAATGCTACATGATCTCATGCACTGTTATAGTCTTGGTATATTTCTCTTGAACATAAAGCATTTCTATGAGCCTGCACTCAAGTGTATGCCTTTCAGAGGGTGCATACTGATGAGCAGGGTTGGACTGGCCGTAGTGGGCATCAGGCGTTTGTCCGGGAGGCTGGAAGGGGGATGGCTGGTTTTGGAGCAGTGGAGGCGTTTTTGTTACTGGGGGCCCGTTTTGCAGCAGTGCTGTAATATCAGCCCCCAGTAACAAAAGCAGCAGTGCTGGAGGCCAGTTTTTTTAGGTAGCAGTGCTTCACGCTCACTTGCATTGCCCCCCACCCCCGGGTGGGGGCCGGTCCAACAAATTGCCAGGGCTGCTTTGGGCTCCCAGTCTGGCCCTGCGGATGAGATCAAAATATGGATGCACAGCTGCAGATAAGCTTGGTTGGAGCTTGCATTGAAAAGCGTTTAGGGAAATCAAAATAATTCAGGCAGAGCAGGGGCTGCTAAAAGGAGGGTTACATCCTGGGATGGGTACTTCTCTTTCTCCCAGTCAGAACTGCAAGGGTTAACTCCAGCAAGTTTTTGTACATTTCCTTTCCAGTAACAAGGTGTGTTTGAGCTTTAAATTACTTAGTTTTTCATAATAAGTGTAAGGCTCCCAACACATTTTCGTCTGACTCCTCTGCTAGATAACAGAGTACTCAAACGGACCGTACTGTTCCTCTTGCTTTCTGAACACTGAACGTCTTGGCAATGGTTTTATTTCAGGAGCAGGGCTGGAAGTATTGCTGAAACGTTAGGGCAGGATGAGCACAGGGGAGCAATATTGCAAACCTGCTTGTGCTTAGTCCAGCTCAGTGAAGGAAAGCTGGTGACCCAATGCAGAGGGTTGGTGCTGTCTGAGCTGAGACTTTGTGGGCATGGAGAAAGCTTTATGAGACAGTGCACCAAAAACAAGCTACACTTCCCAGCAAGCCATGAACTCCCACATAGTTCAGAGACGATCATTTTGGATATCTGGAAATAACCTTCCTTGTGGACCACGGCATCTTTGCAAGCAGGTGTGATACAATGTTGCTGCAGCTGGACATTGCTGCATCGATCTAGGAATACCTTTGGATGACTTGCATGAAGGACACTGGAAATACGGAGAAGTATTTCTGAAAAGTAGAGCTGTATGGTGGAAACAAACTTTGCACTATTTCAGATGATGTTATATTGTAACAATTGTAATTAATTGAACAATATATTGTATACCACACACTATTTGAACATGTACTATGAACAATATAATTTATACTACATAATATTTGAACATGTACTATGACCTCTTCTAAAGACTTTTCTTTTCTTTGGAGAGGTAAGGTTGGAGTAATAATAGTAAATCCGGTCCCTCAAAAGTGTAGCATTTTTCCTACTGTTGTGTAGGCTGGTGTGGGAAGAGTAAACCTGAACGCTACAAAATACAATACTTGCCCTACTATTGTTTAGCTGGAGTGGCAATGGAAAGATGGATCCCTCCAAAGTCCATCTCTTTCCCTCCTGCTGCTTAAGTTGGATTAGGAATAGTCAATTTTTCCTTCAGATTTTATTTTTATTAACTTTATTATATTTAAATTGATTGTTTATTTATGTCTTATCTCTATTTTTGTGTTAGTACAATCTCCTTTTTTGTTATTTAATGCAATTTTTCAAAGTTTATTAGGTTGGAGGTAGAATTGTAAAAAAATGTCCTTTTGTTTTCAAGTTTTATCTATTCTCATTAATGTTTTCAGATTTTTGTGTTATATTTTGTAATATTGGATATTTTTATCATAATTTTGTTTTTTTATATTTGTATTTGTTTTAGTGTCTTAAGGTTTTTTTATTTTAAAACATTTTTGTTTTAATTGAATTTTTTATTTTATGTTTTTACTTTTTCAAACAATTCATTTTTGTCATGCATTAGTTATATGTAATTTTAATAATATAATAATTATATTGAAAAATGTGAATGTCTATTATAATCTATTACCTTTTGTTCTATATTAATACTAATTATAAAATGGTTATGTCAATTGATTATATATTTTAAAAACATGTTTATTCATTTATTATTTTATTATATTTAAGTATTTCTTTGTTTCAATTTAAGTATACCATTTCTTTTACATTTTAAATTTATTAACTTTATTTTAACTATAATATGTACATCGTTTTTTGATATTTGTTAAAGTTAATTGTATTTTAATGTATAATATTAAATACTTTTAAATACATATACTTACTTATCTAATATTGATATTTTAGTCTACTATACTTTTGTACTCTGTGTTTTTTATACTTTACATTGCTAGTATGCAAAGTCAATGTTTTTGTCCACAATATTTTTTCCATATTATCTTTGTACTGCAATATTTTTGACCTCCATATTACATCAGAGAAGCATGTAGTGCAGAGCTTCCATGGGAAGTTACTGATGGTATCACTTTGCCTTTAAACTTTAAACATCCATACGTCTTGCAGAAATCAGAGGCCAGCAGAAGTGATGAGTTAGAGTGGTGGAGCCCAGCGTCTCTGTTTTCTTTCTCATCTCATTCCCCCATCCCAGTTTCTACCAATGTCCTCATATTTTTGTATCTATAGTCATTGATAGACGTGGTTTCAGCGGGATTTGATTACTCCCAATGGAACCCAAGCACAAGGTTAGTGCATCCTTAAATTTTTGAATTCAAAGAACACTTCTATTGCTATCCTCAAGTGCTTGTGGACGGAGTTGGTAATATATTAGTTTCTTCTCCTCGCAGACAAGTTTGCACCACATTACACAGGTTTTGCTGTTGCAGGGCACAGAAGCACTTGTTTTCACACTCAGGAACTTTTAGGTGCTGAGGAAAAAGCAGAATGGTTTCGGTGAACACAAAGGATGACTACCAAACCAGTGTGGGGTTTACTCTTCAGTCCAACAATGACACATATGAGGTGTATAGTTCTTGCAAGATGTTGTCCTTTTTGCTTACTTGGCTAGTTAACAGCCTTCTCTTAAGCTACTTTGTAATAAGTTTGCTATGCTTTCGTGTTTGTTTTCTGAAAGCTGTTAAAGTTTGGAAGTTTGATCATAGTCAGATTATATCAACCTCTTTATTTGTAGGGAGTTTTAAGCCCTGTTATTCTGAATTCCCCAAAGCTCTGATTGATTCAGTGCCAGAAGAAATTTACAGAAGACAATACAGCATAGAATATCTAAAAGAAAAGCAAATTTAATGGCGTATTGTTTGTCATTTTATGATTCTGATAGCTGGGTGTTAGACCTGTCAGCTTTAAGGTGGTTGTTCCCCAAACTTTTTACTTTCCTCCTCCATTTTTGCTGATCTCGTTTTTGCTGGCCTTAGGACTCTGGACACTTAACCACTGCTGGCCAGTGCTAAAGTGCATGTGCGCACTCCTCAAAATATGGTAACATTGGCTTATCCCTAATTAGCATATTTGATTTACTTATAAGTCCCTAGTAAAATGGCACTACATGTACCCAGGGCCTGTAAATGAAATACTACTAGTGGGCCTGCAGCACCTATTGTGCCTCCCACTTATGTAGTCCTTTAAACATGTCTCATGCCTGCAGTTGCAGCCTGTGGGTGCAATTGTAAACTGATATTTTGATCTGGAAAAATAAACTCAGGCCCAAACCTTTCTTACAGATAAGTCACCCCTAGGGTATGCCCTAGACCGCCCAGAGGACAGAGTGCAGTGTATTTAAAAAGTTGAGCATGTACTTATAAAGGTTACATGTCCTTACTAGTAGTAAAAAACTCTTACATTCATTTTTCACTACTGCAAGGCCTACCTCTCCCATAGGATAACATTGGAATTACCATATTACATTTAATAAGCTGTAACTTCCTAATAAGAACAGGTAATGAGTTCATGTTTGGTGTGTTTGTAATTGTAATAAAAATCCTATTTTATTGTCGGATTTTGGCAATTTTGAAAGTGCCACTTTTAGAAAGTTGGTATTTTCCTGCTTATCCATTTGGTGCCTGCAGCCTGTCTCGGGGTCACATGACTGGGTGCAATTGACAGTTGGGCTTTGTGTATACCTCCTAGACAGCCACACATTGGGGAGCTTAGTTGTGCCTGGATGGGCCATCACTGACAGAATTAATCTCCTAGAAGTACCAATTGACAATATCTTACTGTGCCACTATATATTAAAGTGCCAATACATTCATCTCCAAGATCAATCATGTGGACAACCATAGTTAGCTCACCATGTCCTTAAAAATGTAAAGTGCCAACGCATAATAAAGTGCAAATATGTTTATCTCCAAAATCCATCATATTGATAGCCATAGTTAGCTCACCATATCATTGAAGATGTAAGTGCTGATCAAACCCCCAAATAAAGTGCAAGTGAGCATATGCAGTGAATGTGAAATATATATGGACATGTGTATGTAAAAACATCACATGTCCACATAAAAGACACATTCAAAATTAAAAACTGTAATAATTCTAGAAGCCACAATAACCAAATAAAAATATCATTGAGTGGGTGAAGCACTTAAACTCCAGAATAGCTCAAATTTGAATCAGTTTTATGTCAGTGCATAGTGAAGCGCTCAATCCTGGACAATCTCTTTAAAATCATCAATTTATCAAGTTCTGTTCATAAATTCCGAGGGTTCCTACAGATGCACATGTAATTCTGCTTCCAAATTATGCCCCCCAACCTTACTTGCCTTCAGGAAAAGGGTAAAAACATGGCTTTTTAATCAATAGGCACCCTACTTCTGGCTCGATCTTCTTTACAGTCCGCAGCGCCAAGACACCCAAGGGTATTTGTGCGCTCTACAAATTGCCAAAATAAAATAAATGGTCTTTCAGTTCCTAATAAGATGATCATCTTGGATTCACAGCGCCTCAATTCCAACTCTCTGTTGCCTTTTCGGGTGGTCTTTAATGTCTTTTATACTATAATATCACAAGCTATTCAAATTTCCTTGACGCACCTCCCATAAGTGTTTGGCCATGGGATAGGTTCTATCTTGATGTTTAATGACTGTTATGTCCTGTAGAATCCAAATCTTGACCTTATTCACTGTGCTCCAAACATATCTCATTTTGCAACCACATTATATATA